>JAGDQO010000618.1:600000-1088948 GCA_018342035.1 Solanum appendiculatum | reverse complement strand
TGAAAAGGCCAAGACTTGACTAAATCACAAAGAGATCAAGTACATTTTCCCACTGGAGATAAGTAGTAATTTCTCACATTGGTGATGAATTCACATTTAGGAATGAAGCTGTGAAGAATGTCCTATTTGTACCAGATTTCAAGTGCAACTTGCTATCAGTTTCCAAGATCACAAGGGAGTTATCTAGTTTTGTTTCTTTTTATCCTGATTTTTGTATCTTTCAGGACCTCTTCAGTGGTAGGGTGAAGGGGATTGGTAGAGCAAGAGGTGGTTTGTACATATTCAAAAGTGCAGTTGAGAATAAACAGATGGATAAAATGAAGAGTAAGCACATGACGATGGCTGCTAAACCAATACTACAAACTACTAGCTTATGGCTCAAGAGACTTGGTCACCGTTCATCTCAGATCTTGAGGCATCTAGGTCTAGTACCAAATAACCTAGACAGTCAAGTTAATGATTGTCATGTGTGTCCATTAGCTAAGCCGACCAGATTGATGTTTCTTGTTAGTAAATCTAGAGCATATATGATGTTTTATCTTGTTCATATGGATCTATGGGGTCCATATAAGACTCCTACTATAGATAAGAAACACTATTTTTTAACTGTTATATATGACTATAGCAGATTTCTGTGGATTCAATTGTTGCAGTTGAAATTAGAAACTATTATTGCCATTAGGAATTTTTTCTTTTAATGATCAAAACTCAATTTCGTTCTCAAATTAAGGTAATAAGATCTGATAATGGAACTAAATTCTTTAAAACACAATGTGAAGAACTATTTTAAGAGTAAGGAATATTGCATCGGAGTAGTTTTCTTCATACACCACAACAAAATGTTGTAGTTGAAAGAAAGTATAGACATATTTTAAGTGTGACCAGAGCCATCAGATTCCAGCCAAAATGCCTATTAAGTACGGGGGATATTGTATCAAGGATGTAGTTTACTTGATAAATAGACTACCTTCCTCAAGTCCTTATGAGGTGTTGTATGGCAAGCAACCAACCATATCTCACTTGAGAATCATAATCAGTTTTGCCAAGGAATAAAAAGTTTTCAAAAAGAGCTATTCCTACTATCCTTGTGAGGTATTCAAAGTTGCAAAAGGGATACTTGTTGTAGGATATTGAGCATAAAAAGTTTTTTGTGAATAGGGATGTGGTCCTCAAGGAAGTGTATTTCCCATTTGCTGAATTGATGTCAGACACACATGTTTCCTCCACTCTCTTTGGTGCTCCTTTGGAACACATTGATGAGCTAGCCCAGAGTACTGAAATAGCTGACGAAGTGCCTGGTGAAGTCCCAAATGACCCTACTAATGAGGAGTCTGGATGAAGGACTATGCTGCCACTACTAGTCACAAACAAAGGAGCACTAGACATTCCCTGACTAACTATCATATGACAATGTAGCTCCATATTATCAAAGCTATTTGTCCAAATTCTCTGATTAAGTGGAGCCTAAATTTTATAGGCAGGCAGCTAAAGATGAAAGGTGGATTCAAGCTATGAAGTTAGAAATTCAAGCTCTTGAGGATAATAAGACATGGATGGTAGTTGATTTGCCAAGAGGGAAGAATATTATTGGTTCAAAGTGGGTATATAAGATCAAATATCAAGCAAATGGTGAAGCGGAGAGGTTCAAGGCCATGCTAGTAGCTAAATGTTACAGTCAATAAGAAGGGTTAGACTATCATGCTACTTTTTCTCCTGTTGCTAAGATTGTAACACTAAGGTGTGTTATTACCTTAGTTGTGTCTCAAGGTTGGAACCTATTCAAAATGGATGTTTACAATGTCTTTGTTATGAACCGAGTTGGATATGTAAGGGCCTACGGACTAGAATTGGTGGAGACTAATTTAGTTGGGATTATTGGGCCGAGTAAAATGTTGGAGTATTTTATTTGGGATCCCGGCCCAATTAGCATTTGGTTAAAAAGGGCAAATGAGTTGGAAAGAAGGGATATGCATATCGTGAATGAAATTGTCAAATCCTCTCATCTCTTTCTAGAGTCTAAGTTTCTCATCTCCATTCTTACCTCTATCTTTAGTTACTTGTTATTTCAATATTTCCATTGTATTTCGGTAGTTTGAGTGTTGCAATTAGAATCTTAAAGTTGTAATAGTGTTCCTATGCTCTTATTAATATAGTGAGGATTTCAGTTTGTTACATTGGTGCTTTCATTCATCGGACGCCAACAACAACTATGTTTCAACCTAGATTCAGTGGCAATGACAACGAAAACCCGAAGAACTGGATTTTTCGGGCAGAGTTGTACTTCACATACCTTGGCTTCAATGAGAAGGACTGGCTACCTCTTCCTTCCTTCTACTTTGATGGTGAAGCTCTTTCCTGGTTCGATTGGTTGTTTCGCAACAAGCTATTTTTCGATTGGAGCCATTTTAAGGATGCATTTGCTCAGCGATTTCAACAACAAACCAACATAAATGTGCTGGAGTGTCTAGCTAATTCCTCGCAAGTTTATTATGACTACGTTAATTCTATCCCTATAGTTTCACAATCAGTTGTGGTGTCTCCCTTTCCTGCTTCCAGTCATTTTTCAAAGTCCTCTGCCATTGCATTAACCTACAACATTGGAAGCTCACAGGCAGGCCAAGTGTTTGATAAATTGTCTATGAAGTATCAATATGTAGAGTCTGTGGCACTGATTGCTAAAATCAATACAAATATTGAACCTACTGAAGACATAGAGACACCAAAAACTGGGAATATCAATTCAGTGGAAGCGAATTCGGTAAATGAACCTTCTTCCATCACCGAAGATCATGTGTTCGACAAAATTCCACACACAACAGTGAGTTCCAACATTCATGATATGAAAGCTATTTGCCATGATTTTGAACATTCTGTATCTACAGTAGCCAAGGTGTACAATGATAGCTTGTGCAAAGAAGCCAAAGTACCTCTTGTCGTGCTACATGATACAGACATATATAATAGTGACGAGGAGGAAAATTCACATGATAATGTGGCGTTGTTTGAAAAATTTCCTCCACTGAATACATCTGATTTTTTGGTTGATTTTGCTTGTCAAGGAACTGTGATGTCGAGTGCAAGTTCGCTACTTGCTGAAATCGATTATTCATTTGTTGTTGCCTTGTGGCTTCGCACAATTTCCTGTTGGAATGATTCTCCTGAAGAATATCATGGGGGTAGCCAAAATAGATCGATGCTTTGCCTTGACTTTCACTTACGCAAATGCAATTGGGTTGATACTGGGCAGGAGTGCACTCTTTCAGAATTCTTGTTGTATGATATATGTGCTTACAATACCTTCGACGTTCTGGATTTTTCTCTTGGAGGTGTCACTTGGTTGGCTCCGATAATGAGTCCACAAATAGGTGGATATGATCAACTTAATTCGAGTCAATTTCCATTTGATCCGTGTGCTAAATGTGTTACTATAACCATTTGTTAAACTGCAACGTATCTTGGTGTATCGAATTCGAGAATAAGTTTCACTTTCATGGCTCGGACGGGTTACACATTTAACGTGGAGGCATTACAATTGCAGGGTTGTTCTGGCAGGTGTTGCTTAATTGCTTTTTCGAACTCTATGACTAGAGTGTGGGATCCCAGAAAATCTTGGTGTGCAAATTCCTCCATTTTGCAGTTTGATTCAGCACTAGCAGTTGCTCTTTCACCAAATTATACTCACTTTTATATTGTTGAAAGAAGCCTTTCGTTCTACCTGACAACATTGACATCAAAGGTGACGAGATTGATTTGGAGAAGAAATTTTCTTGTTTTCCTTTTAGCATGGCATGCTGAAAATAAGGCTCCATACATGGACATTCGTATTTTAGATATGTGTTTGCTCAAGGTTGATGTTTTCGCAAGTCTTGGCACGCCCTTACTTTGGAAGGATAATTCTGGCCTCGCCCCTGCCAAATATCTCTGTAGTTTTTGGTCAGCCAGCATTATGCTAATCTTGGCTTACTTCCATCATTGCAATCTGAAGGACTGGACACTACCAAACCTCTTGTCTCTAGATGGGCTTTCCTTGTTTTAATTCAGCTAGTTTTCTCGGTAGGTTTGGGAGAGCAAAATTGCGCTACATATTCCATTCAAACTATGGTGGTGTTAACCATTGGAGTAGGCATTGTCGATATTGGAGCAGGCAATGACATAACAAAAAAATTCAACGGATGCGAAAATAATTGTCTCTTTGATTGTTGTTTGGATGGCTGGAACTTGTTCTTTGTTTATTCCTTGGTACACTACTCTTCTCCTTCTCCATGAGGAAATATCATCAGCCAATCTAGTATTTACAACTAATTTAAGAATCGGTAGCATGGTGAATTTACACAATACATTTATGGTACTGCATTCTTTGAGGAATTTGATCAAATAACTGACAATGATCTCCAGTCAACGCTATCAATTGGAAAACAAAATAGAGCATATGTGGTTGAATTTTAGTTATGGAATTGTTATTATAGTACCTTTGAATGGAATTGATGGGAAGAAGTATGTTTCACCTTATGAGAGTGATATTCTGTTATTGTTGACATTGTTCGACTTGAACCTTGAGGACAAGGTTCTCATTGAGGGCGGGAGTATTGTTGTGAACCGAGTTGGATTTGTAAGGGCCTATGGACTAGAATTTGTGGAGATTAATTTAGTTGGGATTATTGGGCCGAGGAAAATGTTGGAGTATTTTATTTGGGATCCCGACCCAACTAGCATTTTGTTAAAAAGGGCAAATGAGTTGGAAAGAAGGGTTATGCATATCGTGAATGAAATTGTCAAATCTTCTCATCTCTTTCTAGAGTCTAAGTTTCTCATCTCCATTCTTATCTCTATCTTTAGTTACTTGTTATTTCAATATTTCCATTGTAATTCGGTAGTTTGAGTGTTACAATTAGAATCTTAAAGTTGTAATAGTGTTCCTGTGCTCTTATTAATATAGTGAGGATTTCAGTTTATTACAGTCTTCCTATAAGGTAATCTGGATAGGGAGGTGTACATGGAGATGCCTGAAGGGTTTAAAATGTAACATGACACAAAAGTGTGTAGATTACTTAAGTCACTGTATGGACTTAAACAAGTTTCTAGACAATGGAAAATCAAGCTTATTGTTTCCTTGTTGACTAGTAGTTATACTCAGAGTGCACATTATTACTCCTAGTTTACCTCGAAAAAGCATGAAGGATTGGTGATTATGGTTGTCTATGTTGATGATTTACTTATCACTGGGAGTAGTGAACATATAATCGTTAATGCAAAGAATAGTCTGCACAAGCAGTTCAAATTGATGGACTTAGGTGTACTCAAATACTTCTTGGGCATTGATCCTTAAAAGGTGTTATCCTAAACCAAAGAAAGTAAATTTTGGAGCTGATATCTGATGTGGGCTTAAGTGGTGCCAAGCCTGTGGCTACTCCATTGGAGTCTATCTTAAGACTCGCTTCAGTCTAACATGACTGGTTCTAGTGGAGATGATGTTCTTCATGCTGTTACTTCTTACCATAAACTGATTGGTAAACTTCTTTATGCTAGCATTACTAGACCAGATATCAGCTATGCAGTTCAGACTCTTAGTCAGTTTATGCAAACTCCAAAGAAGTCACATTGAGAGACAACTTTAAGAATGGTTTAAAGATAACATATACATTGATCAAAGGTTAAATTCAAGAGGATGGACAAAAATAAAATTGAATATATCAAGAAATAATACATATGTTTGCAAGTAGTACCAGGGGATTTTGTGTTTGGTTGATAAGTCAGGAACTACTCTGACCTCACCCGAGGAAGAGAGTGAATGTTCTTCACATAGATCATCAGATATTGAAATCAATCGCATACATTCAACGATTAAGTCAAGACCATGTTTCTTCACAAAACTATAGTAGCGATATTGGGGAACAACCTGTAAGTGATGCTTAATAAATGAACATATTCAATATACTTTTGATCAAAGCAAGGAAATGCCAATTAATATTCAACATCATGTCATTACAGTCCTTACGAATATCTATGAGAACTGCACGAACAAATGAAATTTTTTGTACTCAGCCTTACTTAAACAACATATACAATAGCATATATTTTTCATGTGGAAATATTTTGCAGAAGGATTACTCTGTGTAAACTTCCAAGTCATCATAGGCAACAAAATGTTAAAATTAAGGTAGTACAATGATAGTCAAGGAGTAACATCCAAATAATGTAATAATAAACCAACAAAGTGTGACAGGTAACAAAATTACCAACAAAAATTTGTATGAGACTTTTGAACTAAGAAGTTTTGTTGACACAACAAGTAGACAACACTTAGTTCTAGAAAATATTGCAGAACTATACAATATAATGTATGGCCATTTATATTTCATACAGTTTCCAAATTTCTCAAAAGATGGATCATACATATTTTCTGCAGAAGACGTAGTGATATAGACAAGATTTCACGAAGGATGTTTAACCGTTAGATAAGTAAATTTTGTTTGACAGATGGATGCACCAAATTTTTTGAAATCAAGCTACATATTAGTATTAGTAAAGGAAAATTAAAGACGCGGAGGTTGGAAGTCCAATTGACTATTGACACTTCTTTTCTTTTTAGAGATTTATACATTTGATTTATTTTAATAAATAACAACTTTAAAATAAGTCAACTTATTTCTCTTTCTCTCTCATGATTCTAATAGGAAAGACCTTGACTGAAAAGTAGTGTGTGGGGTTGATTTTTTGTTGCTTTTTTAAGTGTTGATTGTGTTTTGCTTTTTAAAAAATAACAGTAGCATGCATCATGGGGCTTCGAACATGTGCATGGATGCAACTTGACTTTTCTTGAACACTATTTATCACTGAGCTACCTCATCAACCAATTTCAAGGGTGTTCAAAGTATAATGTATAAATATATTAAAAAACACTTTATCTATATACACAATATAAGTTTTTGGCAAAGAATATTCACCTAACCATCATTGACACACTGTATCGCCCTTTAGAAGACAATTTCCTACTTGATGTAAGATGAAATAGCTATTTTGTATAGTCATTTGTCTTTAGATTTTTATCGTAAAGCAAAATTTCACATATTTCTTGATACTATTATTGAAATTCACTAATCAGTATGAGAGATTTAATAAAACAAAGGCTCTTGCTTACCAAAAAAATCATCATTTTGGTAAACAATAAAATTTGTAGAAGGGGGTTAAAGCCCAATATGTTATGCTCATTTAAGTACATTTCCTTTGGGCAAAGCCACCAAGGCCGGTGGCTAGTAGAGAAATGTAAATTATTGAGAGGAAGAGAAAAATACAACTGAGAAGAAGGTCGAGAACCTTCTCCTATTGAGATTCTCAGAAAAACAAAAAGTTAAAAGAGGCTACTAGAGTGACTTGGATGATTTTTCCGATGCCTTCTATTTTTATAAAAGGAATCTTTTATAGGACAAATACCAAGTCGTCACTTCAATATGAAATGAATACACACTTAGCACTCATGAAAAGACTACCTAGTAGCACGTGCTTAAGCTCTGACGCTAGGCTCAGAACAGATTTGGTACAGGTTGATGCAAGGCATGAGATTGATTGTTTCCCAAAATTCATTATAAGGTTGCCCCAATCAAGGGATGTCTTTCCCTAGAGGAAAGGCCCTTAAGGTTTCCTAGTCACAGAATAGTTTTTCTTAGACTAGTGTTGAATCACTTTAGGTTATGCAGGGAACAATCTTTCCCAATTTTCTTGGGTTGTATCAAACATTTATTCGGCTCTAACTAATCATGTGTTGCATCCGATTCATAATTTCACAAGGATATTTTTCCCTCATATAGATAGTACCCCACTCTTTAGATACCCAATGAAATGTACCTGAGAAGTGGAATATTTGTTGCATACTTTTCAAAAGAATACGGAGCGATTGCTGCCACATATGAAGGGTTCTTATTTTATTGTGTTTCAACTATTTTGTCATGTATCACTTGTTAACCCGAGCCATTACTAAATTGGACATTGATGTTACCCTTAATGCTTTTTCCCTCAATGTTCTACGCTCATTGCCTTATTAAATACTTTCAAAGAAACACCCATCCATGACAAAAACCTCAGTCAAGGAAAAGAGTACAACTTGTGTCATTGGTCTCCCTTAGGAATTTTTCATCTCAGGATCGATAGGCAGCACCCCATTATCGCAAGCCACATTCCTTAAGACATCCAACTTGATGTTCTTCAGGAGGTGCAACATTTGTTGATATCCTCGCGCGTACTTTGCCCCCATCTTCTTAGAAATGATTATCCAAACTTTAAAGTGATTTTACTTGATCAGGAGAGTGATATTGCATGGACATCGAATAATGGGGAACTTTTTTTGTCTCATGATGGGATGCCTATTTACTAACAACCACAAAGGATATCCTCGTAGATACTTGTTTTGCATTTTGTGGTATCGACTGTTTATTTGATAACCTCATTCATGAAGTATAGCTCATAGCTTGACCTGGATGCATTGGATATAAATTTGTCTTAACGATCAGAGAGAAATCCCTTGATTCGTTAGGAAGGGGTTAGGGATTAGCCTCCAAACTCACATATGGGTAGTAATTTATCATAAGGGTAAGCTTTCTTGAACTCTTACCTAAACTATATTCATATTTTGGGTAATAAGGGGTAACCATCCATTTCACGTAGGAGAACGCTTCAGTTGTTAGGATTAGCCACCACAATCCTTTTTCAGAACTATGTTCTCTTTGAGTTGTTGGGAAAACTACTCATAGATTAGAAAATCACTTTTTGGAAAACTACTCATAGATTAGAAAATCACTTTTTGGAAAACTACTTTTTGGGGGCTAGGTTCTTGACTAAATCTTGATACACAACATCAACCATGAATTATGTCCGTGATATATTCATCTAGTACTTAAGGAAGAAAGCCAAGAAGAAGAACTCCTTTCTTTGTAAAGGAAGGCCTTTATTTTGTTTTAGTGCTTTCAAGGAGGACATATAGACCCCATTCTTGGCATAAGGTTTATTGAACGATTAACAATATGAGTCATGAGACTACATCATTTGGTGACAACTTTTATGATTTGAGTTCAGAAACTACATCATTTGGTGGGAGATTTGACAATTTGAGTTGTAACACCTCAGAAGTTGGAAAGTCGAAAGGAAAAAGGATAATGCAGAAAACCCGTCTAAGACTGGTTTTATGAGTCTTACCTATGGATCATAGGAAGTCCTATGGGCCATAGGAAGGGAACCGTAGACCCAGGGTAGAGTTTTGGAAAAAAGTCAAGTTTCAGTACCTCATTCGACGGTTGACCAGGACAGCCTGTCAACCTATGTACGAGTCGTAGATTGGTCTCGTAGGTGAGTCCTAGACTTAGTGAAATTTTGAGGGTCAATTTGGTTTCTACGGTTGGTGTCTACGGACCATAGGAAGACCTACGAATCGTAAGCAGACACCGTCAAAGAAGGTCCAATTTTTAAGAGTTTCTGAGCTACAGTTGATTAGTACGGTCCGTAGAAAGTCCTATGGCCGTAGGTCCAAACCTTGGAAGAGTCTAGCAGTTATTTTAAGGGGATTTTAGGTCGTTTACCTAAGTGATTAATGCCTAAACTAAGTCGTTTTAACCCCTATTTCAAGCCCTATATTAGTATTTTAAGTCCTAAAACTACCCATTCTAAATCTTTCCCCTAAATCCCCTCCAAGTTCATCCCCATTAAATTCCCTCAAATTCAAGGAAGAACAAATTAGGGTTTCAAGCACCAAGGTCTCAAATTGACCATAGCAATTGTGCTTTAAACTCCAAGGTTTGTTAGTATTCACCTATGGAGTCCTTTCCTCTATAGGGTTCCTAAAATCTCTAATTTTACAAGATTAGATTCTTAATGCAAAGTTTGAATTTTATTCAATCTTCATGGGTTCTTTTCAATTATGATTAAATTGATTGTTTTCTATCCTTTTATGCATGAATTGAAGTAATTACATGATTTTAAGTTGACTTCATATGAACCCACGCATGATACATGATTATTAGTCTATGAACACATGATGAAGCTTATGAACTATGAAAGATGAATTTATGAAGATATGCATGCTTTTATGAAATTGATGTAAATATTTTGAGGATGCTTTGAGAGTGAAGTATCAATGTTGTTGTGAAAGGTTTTCTCACACACTACTAAGAACATGGTTGTGGAAGGATTTCTCACATAAAGGACTCATAAGGTTGAAATGTTTTCTCACCTAAGTTGAATCAAGTTAAGGAGCTATTCTAAATGAACACTAGCTTGGATTGGTTGCTTAATTGTAGCTTTCCACGGATGATGAAAAGAATGTGACTAAAGACTATTTAGTGAGATGTTTTACTTAGCACAGAGTGGGACTAAAGGCGATTACCTATGTCCCATAAACTATGTGCCACCATAGGATGATTGCCTCAGATAGACATTAGCTAGTGGATCCACTTTAGCTCAGATTCATGATTCTTACCTTGGCAAGTAGGGACATCTCTTTTCGGTGTGGGATAGACACCAGATTCCATGTTGTAGTTCACATGGTCTATGTCAGTTACATGGTAAACTTTCCACAACAATGAACTAAGGTGTAACACCCCAGCTTTCCAAGGAATGAAAATGCAGAATTTACCTGTAAGCAGTGACCTACGGAGGCCACTCACGGGCCGTAGTCAGGTTGCGGGCCGTAGGTGAGGAGCCGTCAATGGCTCTGTCAATTTCAGTAATTCTCAGTCTCTGAAGTGTGATCTACGGAGTAGCAGGATGGGTCGTGAGTCAGTTGACGGTTCGTAGAAAGTAACCATAGATGTCCCCCAGACTTGGTTAATTCTTGAACCTCAGGCTGTGATCCACGGTTGAGGTGTACGGTACGTAGATGGACCTACCAACCGTAGATTCAAGCCGTCGTTGCAGGGTCCCCAGCTACCTACTCTCTGAATCTTTTGACGGTTCAACAAGACGGTACATCAATGGATGTACGGACCGTAGGTCCTAACCGTAGATGGGCCCCGACAGTTTTAATGAAGGGCTTTTTGGTCTTTTCTCTGGTTAATTTCCTAATTAACTAAGTCAATTTTACCCTTAATGAAGGTCCTATATATAGTTTTATATACCTAAATCACTTCATTCTAACTCATTCCCTAAATTCACCTCTCAAATATTTCTCTCTCTTAAAGAAATCCTCTCTAGCTCAAGGAAGTAGAAGAAGCTAAGTCCTCCATTGAAGGTCACCCAATCTCCTCTAATTTCTAGTGGGCTTTGCTAAGGTATGATGGTATTGACCAATGGAGTTGCTTCCTCCATTGGGCCCTCCATTTTCTTCATGAATTTCAAGGTTTAATTCCCTTCAAGTAAGCTAGGGTTTGATCAATTGTTATGGGTTCTTCTAGTATGAGTCCAATTACTGATTTTATGCTTTGTAGTGCACGACCTAGAGTGGGTAAAGTAATTTAGTGCACGATCTAGCATGAATTACAGTCTAGTTGTAATTATTGCATGACCGCCATGATCCCAAGTAAAATCTCCCCAATTTGATAAATCTATGCCTTGATTGTTGGGTTGAGATAAGAACTGATGAAATTGAGGGATCATCTATGAAATTGAGTATGAATTGGGGTTAAGTGCATGAATTTAGCATGTTCAAGTAGAAAGCATGATTTTCCTCTTTTATGTGGGTTACTTCAAGTATGACTAAATTGCCTTGATTAAGAGCTAGCTTGCATTGAATTTCATGGTTTAAAATAAAGGCAATATGAACCCATTAGCTATGAAGAAAAGCATGAAAGAATCATGAAGAAAGAGGTTTATAGAATCAAGCATGTTTTATGTGAAATCTATGATATGTTATGTTGAGTCTTGAAAGGGTTTTCTCATATAATGCTCAACCTGAGCTTGTGAAAGGTTTTCTCACATGTAAAGGATTCATAACTTGTTAAAAGGTTTGCATAACTAAAATTGAATCAACAAGTCCATGAAAGAAGAAACACTCAATGAAGTAAGCTTGGACTAGTCCATGGTATGTGAAGTCATGTTTAGCTTGGATTGGCAACCCCAGTTGTGCCTTTCCATGGATATCAATTTATGATTGTATAGTGGGAATTATGCTTAGAACCGAGTGGACGGGTGACAAGTCCCCATACGTCCTATGCCTATGTGGCCCCATAGGTGGTCTTAACAGGCCCATATCAGCCTAGCTAGTGGATCCACGTAGGCTATGGTTTAGGATTCTACCTTGGCAAGTAGAATGGCCCTTTTTCGGTGTAGGGCAGACACCGGATTCCATGTTGAGTTATTCCATGGTCTACAGATCGGTTTGAGGCTTTTCCCACACTTCAGCTTGCACAATGGTGCATGGGTTACTAAGAGTAAAGTAAAGAAAAGAAGAGTAACAGAAAGATGATTTAGCTTGCTTTGGTCATGGTTTATGCTTTATGCTATTTGCTTATATGCCTTATCATGTTTAGCTTGGCCAACTGCATGTCATGTTTATATCTCAGTTTCGAGCATGTTTCATGAGTTGTTATGCATTGCTATCATACTTAGTACTTTATTGTGCTAACGCATACTTTTGCCTGCATTAACTTCTTTGGTGTAGGACGTGGCAGTTCTCCTACTTGTGGCTAGAGCATTGACCTAGAGTTGAGAAGAAGACTTGGTGAGTCCTCATCCATCCGAGGACATAGTCTTGTTGGATTTTACTATGATGTCTTTCCTTATGTTAGATATTGTATTGGGCTGCGTCCCTATCACTTTTATTCGTATTCTATGATACTAGAAGGCTTTGAGACATGAGATGTAGACTTTCGCTGTTTTGATTAATTTGATATAAAATGCTCTTTTGAACTCTTGCTTCTCTATTATTTTGTATGTTATGTATGCTAAAGACTTTTATGAGGCCTCTCGGGGTCTGGTATGCCGTGTTACATCTAGGGGCTACCCTGGGTCGTGACATAAGGTTACTTCTAAGGTATCTCACAAGTGTTTTGAAAATGTTTAGCTTGCATTGACCATGATTATGATTAATGCTTTCTAACCTCTTTTATTTTATGATTTAGCTTGGTCATTGCATGTCATGTAAAGTCCTTTTTAGCATGATTTCATAACTCTCATGCATTGCTATCATACTTAGTACATTCCATGTACTAATACATACTTGTGCCTACATTATTTCACAAATGAAGGGTCAGACGCTCCCAGCTCTCATAGTCATGGCTAGTTGATCTTTTGGCACTCAAGGATTGGTGAGTCCTCATGTTCTGAGGGCCGAGATACTTTTACAGCTTTATTTCATTTCAGTTTTCAAACTTTGTATGTGATGTATCGGTTACATCCCAATCACTTTCCTTACGATGTAATAGATGGCTTATTGAGACTTATGATTAGACTTTCGCTTGTCAAACTCTTGTTGATATAAGACTATTTTTCTTTGAAATCTTTATTTCAATTATCTTGTATGATGTATGCTAATTGGCTTGCGTAGGCCCTCTCGAAGTTCTATATGGCATGTTACGCCTAGGGTATACTATGGGTCGTGGTATGAGCCCTAAGATTGTATTGTGCATGCTTAGTCAAACCAATACTTTTGAATCTTGGGGATTTTTAGAAACTAAGACAAATCATAGCATGCATAATAAAATACATGACATTTTTCCAGTTATAAAAGGGGGACAACGAGCCTTAGTAATACAAAGAGGGGCAAACGATCATGCGATACATGAGATGGGGAAAATGGCCCTTAAATGCATAACATCATTTGATTAATCATAAGTTGTGGGGTTAGTCCCAAAACTTGAGCGCACGAGCAGTTTATTAGGGTACCTCGGTATATCTATTATTCTCCTTGTTCTTCATCCTAGTTGGTGATTGTGGCTATACTATTTCTTCATTGTTTATTTTGACATTAGGTATGCCATTTGTCAGGGCCATCTAGATCTAACAGGGTAGTCCCAATATCATGTGCTCTGTTCCTATTATTTCCAACTTAATTACCTTAGTTTGAAAAATCTTTAGGGTTAAGGTTTCCATGTGCAACACCTCAGAAATTGAAAAGTTGAAAAGAAAAGGAAAAGTTCAAAATTTTGGCACTGAAGTAGTGACTACGAGTCCTATACCGTAGAAAGTCCTACGGGCCATAGAAGCGAAGTTGGGTTGAGATAAGTTTTTAAAAAATTCAAGTTACTTAAGTTTGACCTAAGAGTAGTCAGGATGAGCCGTAGGAATTTGGACGGGCCGTAGATGGCAACCTAGAAGTAATTTATACTTGGTGAAATTTTTGGACTTGAACTTCGGGTCTATGGGAAAGGTCAATGGACCGTAGAATGAATGACGGATCATCGATTGGTTTCATGGGAAATTGAAGGAATTTTGGATTTCTGAAGTTAATTCTACGGTTGACCAGTACGGGTTGTACAAAGTCCTATGGACCATAGGTCTAAACCGTAGAAGCCATACAACAATTATTCTTAAGGATATTTGGGTCTTTTTCTATGCATTTAATACCGATATTATGTCGTTTTGACCCTAATTTTAAGACCTATAACTACCTTTCAGTTTTTAATTCTACCCAAACCCTTTCATTCTCTCAAATACACAATTCCCACCCAACTTCATCCTCCTCAAATTCTCTCAAGCTTCAAAGAAGAAATCTTGGATTCAAGCTTCAAGTCTACTTTTTTTCTCCATTGTTTTTGGCTTTGATCATCAAAGTATGCGGGAATTCACCAATGGATTCCATTCATCTATTGAGTTCCAAAAGATGTCAATCCTCTAACTCAATTTCCCCAATTATCTAGGGTTTAGGAAAATCTTCATGGGTTTTATTTGATTATGATTCAATTATTTGATTTCAATCTTATTATGCATGATTTGATTCAATTACATGTTTTCCAATTGATTTCATATGAACCCATGCATTATTCATGATTTTGACAATGAAATTATGAAGAAAAGCATAAACTTATGAATGATGATTTACGAAAGCTATGTATGATTTATGAAAGGAAGTTTTATGAACTAAGAGTACTTTACAAGTAAGTATCAATGAAATTGTAAAAGGTTTTCTCACATATCGATGAAATCATGATTGTGAAAGGTTTTCTCATATATGTATGGATCATGATTTAAAGGAGCTACTCTTAGATGACTTAAGATTGGATTGGTAATTTAATTGTGTCATTTCAAATATAATGATATGAATATATTTATGACTAATTCCGTTAGGATTTTACTTAGCACCGAGAGATCTTTGAGGTGGAGGCTCAAATAGGATAGTTTAGCAATCTCTAGTTCCTAACTACGTTCCTCCGTAGGATAGTCTTAAGTGACTAAGCTAGTGGATCCACCTAAGCTAGAAGTTCATGGTCTTTAGCTTGAAAAGTAGGATATCCTTTTTATGTATGGGAGCATGACACCAGATTCCATATTATAGATCACATGGTCTATGTCAGTTAATGGTAAACATCCCACAAAATGAACTAAGTTACCTTCAAAAGTTTATGAAAGCTTTCAAATAACTTTCACTATGCGTTGACCATGTTCATGATTTATGATTTATCTTTAAACATTTTACTATGTTTTTAGCTTGGTCATGCATATTATACTTAAATGCTCCCTTTAAGATCATGTTTATGTTTTCATGCATTTCTCTTATACTTAGTACATTCCATGCAATAATGCATACTTGTGCCTACATTGTCTAATAATGTAGGGTTCTACAATCTCTCTCCTCCGGCTCATGGATAAATTTGAGTTGCTTAGATATTAGATTTGGTTAGTCCTCATACTCCAAGGGCAAGACCACGAAGACTTTATTTCTTATGTCTTTACATTTAGACTTTATTGATGTGGTGTATGGGTTATGTCCCAACCACTCTGTTGACGTATTAGATTGGCTTGTTAAGACTATGAGTTAGACTTCTGCTCTTTTGTCAAACTCTTTTATGATATGAGATTTTCTACTTAAAATTCTACTTTTGTTTATTATATTGTGTTGTATATATGTCAAGTGACTTGTGTAGGGCCTCTTGGGGTCTTAAACGCCATGTCACGCCTAGGGTATACTTTGGGTCATGACAAACTTGGTATTCAGATCACAAAGTCTCAGAAAAGGTCCTGGGATATCTTACAAGCCACATTGAGTAGAGTCTTGTTCATAAGAGTGAAGGGCGCCATATTTATGAATTGGAGGCTACAAAGTGTTTAGGAAACTTCTCCTCTTTCATTAATCTAAAGTCGTTCCATAGAGTCTATCTCTATAAAGGTCCCTCTCCTAATCCCTATTCGATTCCTTTCTGGATATGGCCCCGAAGAGCATATGTGAGAAGGAATACTGGCGAGAACGTGGAGTCCAAGGTTTCTCATGTTTCGGCTGAGCAAGTGACTCATGCTAAATTTTGAGCCGCTTTCCAAGTGTTGGCTCAAGCTATGGTGGCCCAAGCTATTGGAGAAGCCATTTATCCCATGAACCCAATTGTGGGTATGACGACAATAAGGGTGAGAGACTTCACTAGAATGAATCTTTCGAAGTTTCATGGATCAAAATTAGATGAGGATCCTCAAGAGTTTATTGATGAGGTGTATAAGATAGTGGAGATTATGGGAGTATCAACGATGGAGAAAGTGGAATTGGCCGCTTATCAACTCAAGGGTGTTTCTCAAGTTTGGTTTGAATTATGGAAATGTGAGAGGGCTATTGATGTGGGTCCTCTTGGTTGGGAGAAATTCAAAGGAGCCTTTCTTGATCGTTTCATTTCCCTTGAGATGAGGGAGGCAAAAGTACTCATTTTCATTAACTTTTGTCAAGGAAATATGAGTGTGAAGGAGTATGCTTTGAAATTTACTCAATTGGCTAAGTATGCTCCTACTATGGTTGCCGACTCTAGGGAAAGAATGAGTAAATTTGTGTTGGTTGCTTCTGACTTGGTTGTCAAAGAGCGTCGAACTACCATGCTAATCAAGGAAATGGATATCTCTAGACTAGTGGTTCATGCACAATAAATTGAAGAAGAGAAACTCAAAGAGAGGGCAAGAGAGTCCAAGAGGGCTCGTGTGGGTGATGGTGACTTTTCTCATTTTAAGTCCGGTGGACAAGGTCGTTCTAAATTCTGGCAAAGATTTTCCGGTCAATGTTCTTCCAATGCCCCGACCTCTAAGTTTAACAAAGTTATGTTGTGTAACCCTAAGCCTTAAGGAGATGGTGATAATGGGTTTTCATTGACTACTTGCACAAGGTGTGGCAAGAAACATGATGGAAAATGCTTGGCCGGTAGCGACAGTTATTTTGGTTGTGGCAAGAGTGGTCATAAGATAAAGGACTGTCCCATGAACAAAGGAAAGGATTGAAGTCAAGTTCAGCCTAGTGGTTTCGATGCTCCGAAGCAAAATAGGTTTTATTCTCTACAACATAAGGGTTATCTGGATGTTATCGATATGTTGAAAGTCTTTCATTTTGATGTCTATGCTTTCCTTGATCTGGGTGCTACATTATCATGTGTTACTCCTTATGTGGTCATAATATTTTATGTTGGTCTTGAAACCCTTTCTAATCCATTTCATATCTTTACTCCTATCGGTGTTTTTATTGTTGCTAAATGAGTTTATCGAAATTTCCCTATTTCTATCTCTCATAGAGTCACTCATGTTGATCTTGCAGAGCTTGACATGATAGATTTTGATGTTATTCTTGGGATGTTCCGAACGAACCTATCATGTCACGAAAAGGGGGAAATTATGCTCTTAAGGGTCAATTTGTATCTTGCGTAAAAGCTAAGAAAATAATTTCTAAGGGTTGAATTTATCATCTTGTTAAGGTTAAGATATGGATTCTGAAACCCCTACTCTTGAGTCAATTTTGATTGTAAATAAGTTTCTGGAAGTGTTTCTCGACGATCTTCCCAGTATTCATCCCGAAAGGGAAATGAACATTAGTGTTGACATTCTCCCAAAATATGTAGCCTATCTCCATTCCTCCTTACTGTATGGTCCTGTCAGAACTTAAGGAGTTAAAGGATCAATTGAAATATATGCTATATAAGGGTTTATTAGACCGAGTATCTCTCTATGGGGTGATTCGGTGTTTATTGTTCGAAAGAAGGATGGTTCTCTCCGAATGTGCATTGACTCACGCCAATTGAATAAGATTACAATAAAGAACAAGTATCCTATTTCAATGAGAGATGACTTGTTTAATCAACTTCAAGGAGCGAGTTTCTTCTTTAAGATTGATCTTCGATCGGGTTATCACCAATTGACAGTGAATGAAGATGACATTCTAAAAATGACTTTTCAAACTCGGTATCATCATTATGAGTTTCTAATAATATCTCTTGGGTTTACTAATGCTCCAGTGGCGTTCATGGATTTGATGAATAGTGTCTTTAAGCAATACCTTGACATGTTCGTGATTGTGTTTATTGATGATATTTTGATTTACTCACGGAATGATGATGAGCATGTTGAGCATTTGAGGATTGTGTTGTAAATTCTTAAGGATCGTGAATTGTATGCTATGTTTAGCGAGTATGAGTTTTGGTTGAGGTCCGTTGCTTTCCTTGGTATATTATCATTGGTGAAGGTATTCAAGTTGATCTTAAGAAAATTGAGGTGGTTAAGAATTGGCCTAGACCTTTGTTCGCTTCAGATATTCGTAGATTTTTGGGTTTGGCAAGTTACAATAGAAGGTTTGTGAAAGGATTTTCCTCTATTGCTTTGGCTTTGACGACATTGACCCAAAAGAAGGTGAAATTCTTATCGTCGGAATCATGTGATAAGAGTTTCCAAAAGTTGAAGGATAGACTCACTTCAGCCCCTATTTTGACTTTACTTGAAGGATCGGATGGTTTTGTGGTTTGTTGTGATGCTTCTCAGATTGGTCTTGGTTGTGTCTTGATGCAACATGAAAAAGTCATCGCTTATGCTTCAAGGCAATTGAAGGTGCATGGAAAGAATTATACAACTCATGATTTGGAGTTAGTGGGGGTAGTGTTTTCTCTAACTATTTGGAGGCATTACTTATATGGTGTTCATGTAGACGTGTTTACTGGCCGTAAAAGATTGAAGTATGTGTTCACCCAAAAGGATTTGAATCTTCGCCAAAGGAGATGGCTTGAGTTATTGAAAGATTATGACGTGAGTGTCCTATATCATTCCAGAAAAGTGAATGTAGTGGCAGATGCTCTTAGTCATATATCGATGGGTAGTGCGGTTCATGTTGAGGATGATAAGAAAGAGCTAGTTCGCGATGTTCATAGGTTGGCTCGATTGGGTGTTCGCTTGGTTGATTCTAGTGAGGGTGGTGTGATTGTTCAAAATGGTTCAAAATAATCTTTTGTATCAGATGTGAAAGCTAAGCAAGATATTGATCCGGTGTTAGTTGATTTGAAGAAATCAGTTTTCCAAAAATCCATTGAGGCTTTTTCCCGGGGGAGATGGTGTCCTTCAATATCAAAATTGGCTATGTGTTCCCAATATCGATGAGTTGAGAAATTAGATTTTGACATAAGCTCACAATTCTCATTATTCTATTCACCCAGGAGCCACAAAGATGTACCGTGACCTATGTGAAGTCTATTGGTGGAATGGAATGAAGAAGGATATTGAGGAATTTGTGGCTAAATATCCGAATTGTCAACAAGTGAAAGTTGAGCATCAGAAACTTGGTAGTTTGATTCAAACATTAGTATCCCTACATGGAAGATTTGAATATGGATTTCATTACGGGTTTACCTCATACTCATCGTCAATTTGACTCGATATGGGTTATTGTGGATTGAATGACAAAGTCGGCTCACTTTTTTCTCTTAAAGACTTCATTTTCACCCGAAGAGTACGCCAAGCTTTATATTTGAGAAATTGTAAGGTTGCATAAAGTGCCTTTGTCCATAGTCTCCAATCGTGATACTCAGTTTACATCTCAGTTTCGAAGGTCATTTCAAAAAGGTCTTGGTTACACATGTGAAACTTAGTACGACTTTTCATCCTGAGACTGATGGCCAAGTTGAGCATACTATTCAAACTTTGGAAGATATATTGAGAGCTTGTATGATTGTTTTCAGGAGTAATTGGGATGATCATCTACCTTTAATTGAGTTTGCGTATAATAATAGCTATCATTCTAGCATTGGGATGGCACCATTTGAGACTCTATATGGTAGGAGGTGTAGGTCTCCTATAGGTTGGTTTGAAGTTGCTGAGGTCACTTTGATAGGGCCTGAGTTGGTGCATGAGGCTATGGAAAAGGTTTGACTTATTCGTGAGAGGTTGAAAATGTCTCAAAGTTGACAAAAGTCTAATGCCGATGTAAGAAGAATAGAGCTTGAATTTGATATTGATGATTGGGTTTACTTGATAATCTCACCCATGAAGGGTGTGATGAGATTTGGAAAGAAAGGGAAGCTTAGTCCCCGATACGTGGGTCAATATCAAATTTTGAGACGTATTGGCAAGGTTGCGTATGAGTTAGAGTTACCTACTGCTTTAGCATTGGTACATTCGGTATTCCATGTCTCCTTGTTGAAAAAGTTTGTTAGAGATCTGACGTCCATTGTACCTTTGAAACTTTGGGAGTTAAGGAAAGTCTATCTTATGAAGAGGTTCCGATTGAGATCTTAGACCGACAAGTTCAGAAGTTGAGAAATAAAGAAGTTGCTTTCGTGACAGTTCTATGGAGGAATCAATTAGTTGAGGGTGCTACTTAAGAGTTCGAAGCCGCTATGATGTTCTGGTATCCTCATCTCTTTCCCTGCACTTCTAATCTAGCTTGAAGTATTAGTTCCTCATGGTTCATTCATTCAAATTCATGTATTTTGATCATTCTCATGTTTCCATATGCATGCATGTTCATGAAAAACTTGATTTTTGATGTTATGACTTAGCTTGAAGTGATTTCTCCTTCTTTATGTACATTATGATGAGATTCACATTCATGTTGGGTTGTTAGTTTCTCTCCTATTTTATTCACGCTAGCTTGAGTCCCATTCAACGACGAATATTCCCAAGGGGAGATATTATAACACCTCAGAAATTGGAAAGTTAAAAAGGAAAGGAAAAGTTCAATTTTTTGCACTGAAGAATGACTACGAGTCCTATCTATGGACCATAGGAAGTCCTATGGGCCGTAGAAGGGAAGTCGTAGAGTTGAGATAAGTTTTTGGAAAATTTAAATTTCTGAAGTTTGACCTACGCGTAGCCAAGACGAGTCGTAGGAATTTGCACGGGCCGTAGATGGCAACCGTAGAAGTAATTCAGACTTGGTGAAATTTTTGGACTTGAACTTGAGGTCTATAGGAGAAGTCTACGGACCATAGAATGAATGACGTATCATCAATTGGTTTCATGGGAAATTGAAAGAATTTGGGTTTTTGAAGTTGGTTCTATGGTTGAGCAGTACGCGCCGTAGAAAGTCCTATGGACTGTAGGTCCAAACCGTAGAAGCCATCTGACATTTATTATTAAGGATATTTGAGTCTTTTCCGATGCATTCAATGCCTATATTATGTCGTTTTGACCTTAATTTTAAGACCTATAACTACCTTTCAACTCTTAATTCTATCCAAACCCTTTCTTTCTCTCAAATCCCCAATTCCCATCCAAGTTCATCCTCCCCAAATTATCTCAAGCTTTTAAGAAGAAATCTAGGGTTCAAGCTTCAAATCTCTTTTTTTTCTCCATACTTTTGAGATTTTATCATCAAGGTATGTGGGAATTCTCTAATGGATTCCATTCATCCATTAGGTCCTAAAAGATCTCAATTTCCCCAATTATCTAGGGTTTTAGGCAAATCTTCATGGGTTCCATTTGATTATGATTCAATTGTTTGAGTTCAATATTATTATGCATGATTTGATTCAATTACATGTTTTCCAATTTATTTCATATTAACCCGTGCATTATTCATGATTTTTACTATGAATTTCTGAAGAAAAGCTATGAACTTATGAATGATGATTTATGAAAGCTATGTATGATTTATGAAAAGAAGTTTTATGAACTAAGGTTACTTTACAAGTAAGTATCAATGAAATTGTGAAAGGTTTTCTCACATATCAATGAAATCATGGTTGTGAAAGGTTTTCTCACATATGTATGGATAATGATTTAAAGGAGCTACTCTACGATGACTTAAGATTGGATTGGTAATTTAATTGTGCCAATTCAAGTATAATATGAATATATGTATGACTAATTTCAGCGGGACATTACTTAGAACCAAGAGAACATTGAGGTAGAGGCTCAAATAGGGTATCCAAGAGAACATTGAGGTAGAGGCTCAAATAGGGTATTCTCTAGTAGTAACCTTTAGTTTCTAACTGTGTGTCCCCATAGGATAGTCTTAAGTGACTAAACTAGTGGATCTACCTTAGTTAGAAGTTTATGGACCTTACCTTGGCAAGTAGGACATCATTTTTTGATGTGGAAGCATGACACCAGATTCCATGTTATAACTCACATGGTCTATGTTGGTTAAAGGTAAACATCCCACAAAATGAACTAAGTTACCTTTAAAATATTATGAAAGCTTTTGAATTACTTTCACTATGCATTGACCATGTTCATGATTTATGATTTATCTTTAAAGGTTTTACTATGTTTTAGCTTTGTCATGCATTTTATGCTTAAATGTCCCCTTTATGATCATGTTTATGTGTTCATGCATTTTCCTCATACTTAGTACATTTTATGTACTAATGCATACTTGTGCCTACACTGTCTAATAATGTAGGGTCCGACGATCTCTCTCCTCCAACTCATGGCTAGAGTCGAGTTGCTTAGATATTGGATTTGGTGAGTCCTCATACTCCTAGGGCAAGACCACGAAGACTTTATTTCTTATGCCTTTACTTTCAGACTTTATTGATGTGGTGTATGGATTATTTCCCAACCACTCTTTTGATGCATTAGATTGTCTTATCAAGACTATGAGTTAGACTTTCGCTCTTTCGACAAACTCTTTTATGATATGAGTTTCTACTCAAAATTCTACTTTTGTTTATTATATGGTGTTTCATGTATGTCAAGTGGCTTATGTAGGGCCTCTCGGGGTCTTATACGCCATGTAATATCTAGGGTATACTTTGGATTGTAATAGCATGTTCCTCGATCAGCATACTCTACTAATCCATTGTTGTCTCCATCAATCGATAGTAGCATCCCCAAGTGATACTATTAAGGCTACAATTAGTAAGAAACTACCAGTGTAATATTACATCTTTTATCTCCTCTCTTATGTCAGTTAGTTTAAACTCTTCAATATTTGCGTTGAGGTTATTTTTAGTATGAACTGTTGAAGTCCCATCATTTTAGGTTGCTTGACATTTAATCCATAGAAGGTCTCATCCATCACCCAATATTTGGTGACCCACCAAAGACCATCATGACTTTGCATCAGTCCTCGAGCAATTGCCTTTCAACCTTGGTCTCCGTATAAAGTACCTAGGTTACAAGGTTTGGAGGATTGACGCAACATCCATGGAAATTAGAGTTTATATTGGATAATTTTTATTATGGCAACTTGCATTTGCAAGAACTACGCTGATGCCTTTGAGTAGCATACGGGAAGTTAGATTGTGCTCTTGGAGTAGTCGTACTCTGTCCAAGTGATATTCAGCTACCTCGGTCAAAATTCGGGAGGCTTTCCAGTACTCATCGTGTTGTAGCTATTAGACAATTGGCATTTCTTAACTTTCAAATTATTGTTTTTTACTATTTTTTACTTAGTTTCAATTTAGTTCTTCCTATTTTCTAGCTAGACTTAGTCAACTTTAGTTGTTTAACTTTCTAAAGTTAGTGGCCCTTTTATGGTTGTTAGTGGCATATGTTTTTTATTCAATTTTCTATCCACTTTGTAAGTGGCTACCAGATAGGAAATGGTTAGGTTTTTTTCTTGTAAAACTTCAGAACTTCTGCAATGTAATGAATAGCTAGAATTTCATAAGTTTACTCTGTTTTTATTCTTCAATTCAGTTTCTTGAGTGTTTCTATTTTAATAGGGGCATCAGAGCCTCTAGTAGATCTTACAGAACAAAAAAGTTTTAATCTGCAATAGAAATGGCATCCAACAACCTACCTTTAAATCCACCATTCACTTTCACTGGTGAAAATTACTAAATCTTGTTTGTGAAGATGCAAGCTTTTCCAGAAGTCTACGAACTTTGGGAAACTGTGACGAAAGATAAATCAGTTGCTTCTCTACCAGCAAATCCTACCTTGGATCATATCAAATCCAACCGTGAAAAGAAGGCAAAGAAATCTAAAGTCAAGTCGCTTATGCAGAATGCTATGGAAGATTCTGTGTTTTATAGAATCATGGCTTGTAAAACAGCAAAATAGGCTCGAGATAAGTTGAAAGAAGAATATCAAGGCCCTGATAGAACATCTCAAATGAAAGTGTTGAACCTGAAAAGAGAGTTTGAGTACCTGAATATCCTGGACGATGAAACAATCAGTAAGTACGCTGATTGAATCTCCTTAATTAGTAATAACATTAGACTTCTATGTGAAGAAATTATAGACAAACGGATTGTGGAGAAAGTTGTTGTGACTCTTCCTGAGAGTTTTGAATCTAAGATTTCCTCTTTTGAAGAATCCAAGGACTTGGGCAAACTTTCATTAGGAGAACTAATGAGTGCTCTTCAAGCACAAGAGCAAAGAAGGACTATGAGATGGGACAAGTTCACTGAAGGAGCTTTCTCTGTAAAAATGCAAAAATTTGGTAAAGAAAAGCAATAGTTCCACCAAAATAATAAGGGCTAGCATGATGGACGAAACGATAGTGGAGATGTAAAGCAGAAGTTGCCTCCGTGCAAACCTTTCAAAAGAACTACGCATCTGGAGAAGTATTATTGGTGGAGAGTCGATGCTATATGCGGCAACAGTAAGCAGACAGGGCACATATCCAAGGTCTATAAATCAAGAACAAAGCCTCTGGAGCATTGCAAACACAAGTAGCAGAATATGCAGATGCACATAAGGAGCAACGTTTTGCAGTCTCATACTTTTCAATCAGCGAATCCTCTTATTCATGGCTTCTTGATAGTGGTTGCACACATCACTTGTGCAATAATGCTGAAATATTCAAATTCCTTGATGATACTTATAAATCTAAAGTAAAAGTTGGAAATGGTGAGGCATTAGAAGTCAAAGGCAGAGGTACAATACTATCTCAACAATGTCAGGTATCAAAACTATTCATGATGTTCTGTACACACCTCATATGAGTAAACATTTTTTGAGTATTGGACAAATGCTTGAAAATAATTATTCTCTATATTTTAAGAATCATGAATGTGTTATTTCTGACCCTTCTGGAATAGAATTATTTTACGTCAAGATGAGCAACAAAATGTTTTCAGTTGATTGGGAGAAAATAACTTAGCAAGCTTACACTATTACTTCACAAACCTATACAAACCTATGGAAAAAAAGGCTTGGTCATTTCAATCTGAGAAGCATCGCAGACATGAAAAAGAAGGAGCTAGTGGAAAATATACTTGAATTTTTTTCTAATGCTCAACTTTGTGAAACCGGCCAGCGGGGAAAGCAAACAAAATTACTATTTCAAGTAAATCAAGTATGGAGAGCTAACCAAAAACTTCAGCTCATTCATACGGATGTTTGCTGCCCAATGAAAACAGATTCATTGAGCAGTAACATAATATTTTCTCATCTTTATTGATGGTTATAGAAGAATATGTTGGGTTTATTTCATTAGACTGAAGAGTGAAGTCTTTGACGTTTTTAAACAATTTAAAGCTTTAGTAGAAAATCAATGTACTCTTAGAATTAAAGCTTTAAGGTCTGACAATGGTGGGGAATATACATCTTCTCAATTTTTGAAGTCTTGTAATAGCACATGTATTGAACGTCAATTGATATTACCATACACTCCACAACAAAATGGTGTGTCTGAAAGGAAGAACAAGACAGTAATGGAGATTGCCGGGTGTCTTTTGTTCGAAGGAAAGATTCCAAATTAGTTTTGGGCAGAGGCAGTCTATACCTCAGTATATTTGCTAAACAAATTTCCAACTAAGACCTTGCAGGACATGACTCCAAATGAAGCTTGGTGTGGGAACAAACAATCAGTACACCATCTCAGAATCTTTAGGTATATATGTCATTATCGAGTTCCAGAAACAAAGAGGAATAAGTTGGACAACAAAGCTCATAAGAGCATATTTATGGACTATAGTCTATCCAAAGAATACAAGATTTTATTTTGAAAATAGAAAAATTAATTCTCAATCGAGAAGTGAAGTTTGATTAAGCAGTTGGTTGGGATTGGAAAAAATCAGAAGACCTCTTTTTCTGATTTATTTTTAAAAGAGAAGCCTCAACTTGCGGAAGATTAACTAGTGGATGATGTACCAGTGAGGGGCACCCGAACCTTAAAAGATATCTATCGGTGGTGTAATTTTGTTATCTCTGAACCAATAAGCTATGCTGAAGTACAAGACTCTCAAGCATGGAGGAGAGCTATGCAAGTTGAACTAGACATGATCGAGAAGAATGGAACCTGGCAGCTCGTTGACTGGCCTAGAAATCGCAAGGTGATTTGTGTAAAATGGATGTTCAAGACAAAACTCAATCCTTATGGAACAATTTGCAAACATAAGGATAGACTGGTGGTGAAGGGATATACAGAATAATATGGTGTGGATTACCAGGAAACATTTACTCCAGTAAATGGTATGACACAATCAAGCTTATTCTTTCATTTGCATCTCATAGTTCCTTGCAGATTCATCAACTTGGTGTCAAAATGGCTTTTTTGAATGGTTTGCTTGCTGAAGAGATCTATGTAGATCAATCTGACGGTTTCTCGATTCCTGGAAAAAAGGATCAAGTTTATCTCTTGACGAAGGCTTTGTATGGCCTAAAAAGGCCCCAAGGGCATGGTATGAGAGGTTGGACAATCATCTCATCCAACTTGGCTTTAGTAGAAGTCAAAGTGAAGCTACTTTGTATGTGAAAGTCACTGATGGTGAGTCCTTAATGTCTCAATTTATGTGGATAACATGTTTGTGACAGGAAGCCAAATTGAACTAATCCAAAGGTTCAAGGATGAAATGGAGAAAGTCTTTGAAATGACTAATGTTAGAGTCATGAAGTACTTCCTTGGTATGGAAGTGTTGCAGTCCAGTGATGGAATTTTTATATGCCAGCATAAATACATTTAAGATATTCTAAATAGGTTCAAAATGCAAGACTGCAAGCCTACGAATACTTCAATCTCTACTAGTGTGAAACTTGGCAAGAATGAAGACTCTGAAAAAATGGATGATGGTATATATAGAAGATTAATTCGCAACCTTCTATATCTAACTGCAAGCAAGCCTGACATTCTATTTGTTGTAAGTTTTCTCTCTCGGTTCATGCATTCTCCTAGAGACATACACTTTACTATGGCTAAAAGAGTGTTAAGGTATATAAAATGAACAAGAAAGTTTGGAATTTTTTTCTAGCATCTGTCGAAGTGACTATGAATCTGGTATGTTACTCTGATAGTGATTGGGGTGGCATCTTTGATGATTCCAAAAGCACTTCTGGATATATGTTCTGTTTGGAACTCTAGGAAATAAGAAACTACAGCTCAATAAATAGCTGAAGTTGCGTACATAGTTGTTGCATCTATTGTGAACCAAGCTATCTGGCTAAGAAAGATGTTGAAGGACTTGGGCCATGTACAAACTGAACCTATCAGAATCATGTGTGACAACAATTCAGCAATTTCAATCTAAAAATATCCAGTGTTTCATGGTAGAACTAAGCACATCAAGATCAAGTTTCTTTTATTAGAGAAGTCCAGCAATCTAATGAAGTGTTGCTTCTTCATTGCTCATCTGAGAACCAGCTAGCTGACATTTTCACTAAGTCTCTACCAAAGGAAAAGTTTGAAGATCTGAGGCAAAGAATTGTGTTCTTCACGAAAATTCCAAGAAGGAGTGTTAGACAATTTGCATTTCTTAACTTCTAGCTTATTGTTTTTTACTTAGTTTTAGTTTAGTGCTTCCTATTTTCTCGCTGTACTTTGTCAACTTTAGTTGCTTAACTTTTTGAAGTTAGTGGCCCTTTTATGGATGTTCGTGGTAGTTTTTTATTCATTTTTCCATCCACTTTGTAAGTGGCTAATGGGAAATGGTTAGATTTTTTCCTTGTATAAATTCATAACTTCTTCAAGTTAATGAATAGCTGAAATTTCATAACTTCACTCTATTTTTATTTTTCAATTCAATTTCTTGAGTGTTTTGTTTAAACAATAGCTAGGTTTCTCCCACCATTAAATTTTGCTAAAGCAATAGCTCTGATCCCTAGGCCCCTGGTCTCATCTAGATTATCGTTGTTTGTCTCTCAAGAGGTATCTAATATTTCTAATAGTCCCCTAATTAGATGGGGATGGGACTCTCTCAATACATGACTATAGATACTTTCTTAGACTCATTTGTCTTTGGAGTTGTTGAGGCTCGTCTCCTCATCTAGTTAATATTCATGGCAAAGTTCAGGTTGATCTCCAATTATCGTTCTGTTTATATTCCTCATCATCGTCCTTTCCCTTGTCCTATACCTCATCCTTGAGAGTGTTCCACCCCTTGAATGTCCTTAAATTCTTCCGGTTGTGGAATATTCATGGGCGGAGGAATATTAAATTGTGAATTAATTGATGTCCTCCATGTTAAGTTCCAAACATGGTAGCATATTGAATGTGTACAAAACTTGGCAATTCAGAAAGTAATTAAAAAAAAGAGGTCAAAATAACACCACAACTACCTATCCCCACAAATGATGTCGGACTGTTTATAAAAAATCGTTATTTTGGTTTATAATAAAATTTGCAATAAGGGGTAAAGGCAAGTAAGTTAAGTTTGATCAAGTTCATTTCCTTGAAGTAAAACCACCAAGGCGGGTGTCTAATATAGAAATGTAAATTGCTAAGAAGAGGAGAAAAATACATATGAGGACAAGGTCGAAGTCCTTCTTCCATGGAGATTATAAGGAAAGAAGATAAAATGGGCTACTAGAGTGACTTGGGTGATTTTATGATCCCTTATTTTCTTCTTAGAGGATTCTTTATATGCCAAAATATTTATTTTCTCTTCATAGTAAAATGACTATACCCATGTGTCTAAGTTTTGATGTTGTGCTTGAAACTGATTGGGTGTAGGTTGGTGCAAGACTTAGGATTAATGGTTTATCTTCAAGAAAATCATTATGAGAGTTCCCTGATCGAGGAACTGCTTTCCCTTAAGGAAAGGGTTCTCAAGTGGACCAGTCACGAAATGACTTTGCTTATACCTATGCTAAATCACTTCTGTTTATGCCAAGGACGATCTTTCCCAATTTCCCAAGGTCGTCACAAGAATTCATCCCTTTTTGACTACCATATGTCGCAGTCTAGTTTGTCCTTTTACTAGGTGTTGCCTCCCCACCAAACCCCAAATAAATCTCTTCAATATTTAGCTCCTTTCTAATTGTAATTAATTAACCATATGATATATGAATCTTCTGATTTAAAACATATTCTTTAACATCTTTGAACCTAAAATTCACTTCCTCATTGTTCAGAGATGGGCTCCAAATTTCGTAGTATCTAAAGCATATGAGGAAAAATCAGCCATCTGGATCTGGCTTCCTCAACTCCCAACTGAGTTCTATGATACTATAATACTAAAAAAGATAGGAGATTCCATTGGGACTTTCCTGAAAATAGATGCATGTACGAGTGCCACTTTACGAAGGTAGGTATGCACGTTTATATGTGGAGGTCCCCCTTAACAAACCAGTTAAATCACACATAAACATAGAGAACCTCAGACAACAAATTGAATACGAAGGAAAAAACCAGTTATGCCAAAGATCTGGAAAAATTAGGAACCCACAAGGCTACTTTCCACCAATCTTGGCCAAGGACACCACCAGCAAAAACCAACAACGAATTGCAATGAATGGAAGATGGTAACTTTTTTGAAAAGTAAATCCATCATTTTGGGGAAAGAACTCCTGGCAGATAAAGGCAAAAATAAATTCACCACAGGCAACCATTTGGAGCTTCAATCAAGTATGTTTTTGAATTCCATAAACTATGCAGGTACAAGCAAGGGGAATAATAAGAAGGCAGAGAAATAGTCTCACCCAGCCACTGATGATGAGATCTACACCATAAAAAAATTCAACGTAACTCCATAGCCAGCATAGGTGCAGACCCAGTAAAGGTCAACCAATCCACTGCAAAAAACCCTCTCTCCTCTCTGATAATTTCAAAGTTGAATCCCTCCCTCAAACCTCTCAAGGTAAAACACGTGGTGCCCATAGAAAACCAAACTGAAAACCCTAAAGATAGTAAGAGCTGGCAAGCCAATAGAAATTTCCAAACTAATTCCATCAGTAATAGCGACGCCTGTCAAACAAAAAATTAAGCCAATGAGAGTACACGCATGGAACACCTGGTAAAAGACTCTCGACAAATGTCGAAAGAAAATCTTACACAAATCCATAGTACTTCCACAAGCAATATTAATAGCCCGTCCAATCCCATTACTATACAATCAAAACAAATAGATATCCAATCATTACTTCAGATCTTTCAGGCGGTTTCTCCCAGTTCAACTCCCCTTAATTAAAACCTCTCCCTAACTGTTCAAATGGAGAGAGTGGTAGTTCCTCTGCACAAAAGAAGCAGAGTTTCACTTCTTTCTCAGAGAGTATCAGCAACCCCAGGCATGGAAAACAACTAGATGCCAGAGACCCTCATTCCAAACCCCACAATAGTTTATGCCACCCAAGCAATACCACTGACCCAACCCCCTCATTCCTCCTCATTCTAGGATAGAAGTAGCTCTGCTTGGCCAAGCAGTCTTCTTTACAATGGACTTAGAGTGGAGAGAAGTGATGATAATTCTCCAAAATCAAAAGTTTCTAGCACAACTAGTCACATAGGCGATGATGCTGACGAATCATGTGTGGTTGAACAACATTTTGAACCCTCTGGCGCTAGTTGTGGTTCCGTCTCTATTCCACTCCATCCAGCAAAGGTGGGACATGCCGTCCCACTTCAACCCTATAATGAATCCACTAACAAGGCCAAATCTACCCTTTTCACACCTCAGGAGAACATGGGAGAGAACCAGATGTTATTTCCATGGATACCTCAGATGAAGATCCCGCAACAGCAGCAGTATGATCTGTTCCACGCGGGCAACTTCTAGCAACAAGTCCCTCAGGAATGGGAAGTAGAAAGTGAAGAAAGGGAGGAGGATCGCATGTTCACCAAAATAGAAAACCTTAGAGAAGTGGCCCTTAAGCTATTTTCGGAAGTGGAAGACAAGAAGTACATTTTTCACTGTCTAATGGCACTGACCAAATGTTCAGTGGACATTCGTCCAACGATAAATCAAGTAGCAGCAAAATTTACAGTGGTGTGGAGCCCAACACTGAAAGAGATTCCTCATCTGGAGGATATGAATGAGAACCTAACGCACAATATCCCCATGATGAGTAGGCCAAATAGTTTCATCATCTGGAACATCAGAGGAGCTTCTAATGATACTGCTATAAGAAATCTTAATGATATTATTAACACTTATATTCCCTCCATGCTTGCTCTTTTGGAAACTAGGATGGAAGATCACTCAAGGCTCAGGGACACCCTTCTCTTTGATAGGATGCTTGAACAACCTGCAATAGGAAGGTATGGGGAAATAGTGCTCTTGCAGCATGAAATTTTGTAGCTGTCACCCGCTATAGACAATCAGACCAGGAGTTGCATGTCATGGTAAAGGTAATCACTACTAACATTTCTTGGCTATTCAGTATCATTTATGCTAGTACTAATTCCTCCCATAGGACCATTCATGAGACAATCTTTGTAACCTCAAAAGCTAGTATCTGGGGCCGTGGTTAACGTGTGGAGATTTCAACCAAGTAATGTGTCAAAACAACAAGTGGGGAGGTAGACCTGTAAACTATGCTAGAGCTAACAAATTTTTGACTTGCATGAACCAATGTGACCTTATAGACCTAGGATTTAAGGTCCCTAAGTATACATGGTCAAATCATCGTAAGAAAGAAGGGCTTATTCTTGAGAGACTAGAATGGGGCTTAGCAAATAGATTGTGAATCTCTCTATATCCAAATGCAATTATTACCCATCTCCCTAGGACTTTCTCTGACGATAATCCTCTCCTTCTTAACCTTGATAATGATAGGAATTGTGTGGCTTCTAAGTTGTTTAGACTTGAGCGCTTTTGGACCTCTCACCAAGAGTTCAAAACGTAGTAGCAAAGGGCTATAACAATGAGGACCTAATTAAGAATAATCACATTTTTACAAAGGAGATCACCGAGTGGAGCAAAAGCACCTTTGGGGATTTTAAAAAGAAAAAAAAATTATCCAAGCTAGACTTAATGGCATTCAAAACTTCCCTAATTTTCCCACCAGCTCCTTTCTTATAAATCTCGAACATGAGCTCATGCAAGACTATAATAGTATTTTAAAAATAGAGAAGGATTACTAGAAAATGAGAACCAGAATAAACTGGATTAACGAAGGTGACGCTAATACTAAGTTCTTTCATATGTCTGTCATTAATATGCATAGGAGGAACAAAATAGTTAGTTTTGTGGATGATAATGGTGCTAATCTTACGGATCATAAAAAGATTTTGTCGCATACGTTGAATTACTTTAAAGATATCTATACTACTAGTCATACGGATTAGAAAAGGGACTACTGGACTAATCGAACTTCCTTCCATAAATTAGATTTGTCTTGTCTAGATAGACCCCTTGAGGACTCTGAAATCCATGTCTCTATCAACTCCCTCCAACCTTTCAAGTCACCTGGACCGGATGGTTTTCACCCTTTTTTCTACAAAAATTTTAACGACCTTGTGGGAAATTCAGTCAGGAGCTTTTGTCATCAACTTTTTAAAAAGGGTTAACTTCCCCTGGAGACTAACCAGACCTATCTCTGCCTGATCCCTAAGGTTACCAATGCTTATAATCTGAGAAACTTCATACCTATAGGTCTCTATAATACAATTTACAAAGTCGTTACAAATATCATGGTCAATCGTATAAAGCCTTTTCTCCCTAGTCTCATTAGCCCTCTCCAAGCCAGTTTCATCAAAGGGAGAAGGCCTTTAGATAATGCAATTTTAATTCAGGAAATCATTAACAAATTTCAAACTTCCAGAGGCGCCAAAGGATGCTTTATGTTCAAATTGGATCTAGAAAAAGCCTTTGACAAGTTGGAATGGTCCTTCATTCATCGGGCCTTAATCTATTTCGAATTCCCTCCTAAAATTACGTCTATTATCCTTAATTGTATCTCCTCCAGCTCAATCTCCATCCTCGTTAATGGCTCTAAGACTGATTTCTTTCAACCTACGAGGGAAATTAGACAAGGGGACCCATGTCCCCTTACATTTTTATTCTTTGTATGGAGCTCCTCTCAAACTATATTAACTACCAAGTGAGTATTCTCAACTGGATCCCTATTTCGCTAAACCACAGGGGTCCCCTTATTTCCTACCTTTTCTACGCAGACGGTCTTACTCTCATGGCTATGGCCTCCCAAAGCACTATCTCCAATATGCATCAGTGCCTTAAGCAGTTTTGCAATCTTTCAGGGAAACAATCAACCAAAAAAAGTCCAAGGCTATCTTCTCCAAGAATTTCTCTCCTCTATTCCAAAAAATTATCAAAGACTTATTTGGTATAGAGACTTCTGCGGAGTTCAGAAATTACCTTGGATATCCCATTTTTAATAGGAACCCCACCCACAGAGACTTCAATTACATTATTGACAATATGACTAGTCGTCTAGTGAGCTGGAAAATTCACTTTCTCACCTTAGCTAGAAGAACTACCTTGGCAAAGAGTACCCTCAATGTCATTCCCATGTACCACATGACCTATTTTAATTTGCCTAGCTCTATCCTTAAAAAAATTGATAAGGTCCAGCGGGATTTCATTTGGGGAAGCACTATTAGAAGGAAAATTCATTACATTAGCTGGTCCCAAATTACAAAACCTAAAGCCGAGGGGGGCCTTAACTTCATTAAAGCGGAGCACAAAAATAAGGCCATGCTTGGTAGCTTAGCTTGGAGACTCTTCCTAGGCTAGGACCTCTTCTGGGCAAACTGTATGCTCAGAAAATACTACAAAAGAAACAAACCTACCAAGGGAGGCTCCTTCATCTGGAAAAATATTCTCAAAGGGTGGAAAATTTGTAAAGAAGGCATTAGATGGCACTTACGGACAGTAATAAAGTTAACATTTGGCATCATAACTGGATCCCTCCTAATAACACTCTTAGATCCCTTATTGAAGGCCCGATAAATAAGAATGAGCTAGATATGAAAGCGCCCAGCCTCATCCTTAATGGTTGCTGGAACCTCGACATTTGTTCCTTCCACTTCCTAACAAACGTAGCTGATCGTATCAATCAAATTCCGTTGGATACGCATTCGGGCTCAGATTTCCCTATCTGAACTCTAAACTCCAATGGCCTTTTCACCACCACTTCTCTTCGTAAAATGCTGCAACCTCAGCTTCCAACAGTTATGCCTTTCAATGGATTTGGGACCTTAGGACTCTTAACAAAATCAAGTTCTTCCTTTGGCAGTGCTCCCTCAACAGAATTCCCTCATATATGTATCTTCATATTCTTAAGATCAGCAATAGTAACACCTGCCCTGTTTGTAAAACGAATCTTGAATATCTTATCCATATTCTCATTCAATGCCCTATAGCCCAGCTTTTTTGGGATTATTACCAAATAAACTTTGCAGCGGACTTCAATACCACTGGTAATTGCTTACTGGTAATCAAAAACAAAAACCTAGCTATGTAAAACTCTAGGCTTCAGTGGGATGTCTTCTTTCCTTTCGCAATCTGGCATACATGGACCAACCGCAATCATAACGTGGTCAACAACACAAATCGTCCGATAAACATTAGTAACCTTGAACAAAAATTTCTCAAATTCACCTACTCCTCTGACTCCTTATCCCACCTCTCTAGGCCCTGTCTTACAGTTCATATCAAATGGCATTCTCCTGCCGAAGGATTTTTTAAACTTAATATTGATGGTTCCTATGACAAAGTTACTAATATCGAGGGCATAGGAGGAGTTTTCAGAGACGCCAATGGTAGATGGGTAATGGGTTTCTACAAGAAATGCATCACCATCAATCATACTTTCATGGAGCTTATGGCTCTATTTCAGTGTCTCAACATTGCAAAGGAACACCAAATGAGAAACTTGGAAATTGAAGCAGACTCTTCTGAGGTAATCAAACTAATCCAAGATAGCAATGTTCAAGTATATAACAATCTTCTTAAAAAATGCAGGTCCTTACTGAAGAAACTGGAGAATCCCCGGATTCGCTACAGTTTCCGTGATGGAAACAAACTTGCTCATCTACTGGCAACTCAAGGAACTCTCCAGGATGAAACGGATGAAGTGGCTTTTTTGCCTTACCCACCACGGTGGGCACTATCTACTATTGCTTATGACAGAGGTGGACGATACATAAATAAAAAAGTCCCCCTTAGTACTAGTACTACTCTAGCAGCTATGGGAAATATTAGTATCAGTAATGTAATGTGTAGCAGTATTGCAATGACCGATGTAATGACTACTTAATATGAATAAAACATCTTATGTTTCAAAAAAAAAAAAACCTAAAATTCCTTACATGCCTAGGCCAATATATGGTCCTTTGCTAGTAAATTAAATTGCCAGTGGAAAAAGAAGGAAAAATAAAACAACATAAATTTATGAAAAATATAGAAAATAAACAATAAAAAAATGGAACAACTCCTAGAGTAATTATGTTGTTAGTGAAAGCAAATTAAAAAAAGGAAAGAAACAAAAATAACAATATATAAACCATTTTAAGGTAACTAAGTTGGTGGGATAATCTTGTAGTAAAATACAAGTCATTTGTGACCAAGTGTAAAGGCCCTACTGTCCAAGTATGCTCTCTATTAGGAAGTGACACAAGTTATGATGTTAGCATCTTCTCAAAGAACTATAATATTTCAAAAAATATATATGTACCATCATCTTTTTCTCTTTGTATCAAGGGTGTGTTATGAAATACATTTTGCTTTATTTGTTTAGAGTTCACATACTTAACATCTGCTTTCTTAATCAATAAATATATCAAATACTTATTCTTAGTGTCTTTCTTCAGCCTGATAAGAAATTTCATGATAAAGAAGTTAATCTAGCAAGTGAAATTTCTTCTGATATGCATTGTCATGGTCGAGCTTGAAAGCTCCATTAACCATTGCAACATGCTAAAACTACCAGCCAAGAGAGATATCTTGTTAATTATATAATTGGCAATTCATTGTATAAGGTTAATTAAAATCCCTATATTTGTTGGTACAGACTTTTGACATGAACGAATGTTGTAAGCACAAATGCATGTCATGATTTACTTTAAACTTATTGCTCAATATATGTATCTTTTGTTGTTAATAGACAATAACGTTATCGTACACTATTCATAATTATGTATTTTCTTAAATTACGTGGAACAAAGGTTTGGGTAGTTATAGGCATTAAAGAACTTATCATTAAGGAATTCATAATCTTTATATAGGTAAAAACATAAGGTAAAGCTTACACGACATCTATGTTGAGCAGAGAAATCTAACCAAATAATGCGAACAGCAGTAACATTTGTCAATGGACCATATAACTCTTCCTTTTTGAAAGGAGACGATAAAGACTGAGGTTCTACATCATAATATCTTGATGAAGCTTCAAGCTTGTAGAATTGCTTTGCATTTTCTGCAAAAATAGGTTTAACAATTGCAAACGCTTCTGTAATTGAAAGATCATCATGGATGCATGCATCCCATAGAAGATTGAATACCACTTCACGTGCTTTCTTTGCACCTACGAATAGAACCAAGTCGAGACTATAATTACTACAAAATACATAGAAGATAGTATGAAAATAAGAACAACTCACTTAGTGAACATATTATTTAAGTTGGATGTTAGTTGTTTGGCGATGATTCTCTATTCATTACAGATTCTAAAGGAACTGTTTGCTTGATCAAAGTGAAAATTGTTGTCACACTCCATTAAGCAAGATAGTTATTTCTTGTAACAACCCAACTTTTGAGTTAGATTTAACACTTAATTTTGGGTCTAGAGATTTTGAACAAGTTATAATATCCATTTGCAACCTGTTTAAGGGGTTCAGATTGGAACCCAAAGGGTTCAAGAGAATTTTATTTTCTAAAACCTCGCTTATTTTGTACTTGATTATTTTCCCTATGCATGAACAGACCTTCTAATCTCTTGAAAAAGAGTCTCGATCAGGCAGAGTTGGGCCTCAGTGCATCACGGTTGCGTGATATTTCTGTTAGCTCATGGTTTTAATGATAAATAATTAATCTCTAGAGGTTAACATCACATCAAAAAGGAAAGAATTAAGAATGGAACCAGGATTAAAGTAATCCATGAATCACCACTCAAAGTTCAGAAATCATGGAAATTAGGATCACGTACAATCTTAAGATAACGATCACAATTAAAAAGATTCTCAATCAACGATTCATCAATCAAGGAAGAAGAATACAACGGCTACAATAAAGATTCTTAATCAAAGATTCATCAATCAAGGAAGAAGAATATAACAGCTACATTAAGTCAATCTCAATCAAGGAAGATGACAATCAGGAAAGATGTCGAGGACAAATCAAAAAAGGAAATTAAAGATTAGCCTTAACATTATTCTTGAAAAATAAGGATCCTCTGCCTTCTTTTCTAAGAATCAAATCTCTTGGTTTGCTATCTCTTCATGTAGAAGATTCAAGTCTCAACACTATAAAGAGAGCTCGTCTGCCATAGAGAAAAGTGTACATTGAGTCTGAATCATCCTACATTTTCTACTCTACTTTTAACAAGCATTGTATTACTTAGTTTCTACTGTATAAACAAAAAAGAGAGAAGAGAAAATATTGTTGGTAAGGCTTTGTTTCAAAAGAAAAGAGAAAGAAAAAGATTGAGTGTAGACATAGGAACTATACTCTAAACTTGTACTTACTACAAAGATTCTAAAGGCTAGAAGAGGACACTCTTGCAACCCAAGGGGACTGGACGTAAGATCCACTTTAGATCCCAACTAGTATAAAAACATCTTGTGTCAATCTTACTTTTTGCACTTATTCATTCATAGAAATACCAATTGACTAGCGACTCCTATAAGTCGACTATTCAAGACAGAAAATCTGAAAAACAGTTATTCACCCCTCCCCCCTCTTGCACTTTCAATTGGTATCAGAGCCTCGTCTCACAAATAACAACAGGTGAGAAAAAAACCATGGTACAACAAATAATGTGCGAGCTCTTTCAGGAACGAACCTCTCAAACGAGACCTCCTTACTTTAATGGAAAACATTTTTCTCTTTGGAAAGTGAGAATGAAAACTTTCATAAAATCATATGATGTGAAAGTTTGGAGAGTCATCAAGCTTGGTGATATTCCTATTCCTACTTCAAAAAGTTCACATGATAGTCATTCCTCCATCACTCCAAGTATGGAGAACTACACAAATGAACAGATGGAGATTATTCAAATAAACTCTAAAACAAAGAATGTTCTATATAATGCTATTAGTTGTGAGGAATATGAAAAAATATCATGTTATGAAACTGCCAAAGAAATGTGGGACAAATTGGAGGTTACATATGAAGGAACTAACAAAGTTAAAGAAACCATCATTAGTCTGCTTGTATATGAATATGGGCTATTTCAAATGAAGAAAGGAGAAACAATCGAAATCATGTTTACACGTCTCAGTAAAATTATTGGTGAACTAAAAGCTTCAGGAAAAACATATCCTCCTATTGAGCATATACGAAGAGTCCTCAGGAGTTTACCACCTAAATGGCATGCTAAAGTAGTGGCTTTTGAAAGTATGAATTTAAGTAGGGATGGCAATGGGGCGGGGCAGTTGCGGGGCGGGGCGGGTTATGGTATTTGCGAGGCAGTGCGGGTTAGAGCTTTTGCAGGGTGGGGCGGGGCGGGGCGGGTGCAAAATATTTTTGAAGAAAAATATGTGGGGCGGGTATGCGGGTTGGATTTTTTTTCCTTTTTGTCATGTGGCTCTTGCTGCCATTCCTTGAAACAGAAATCTTCCCAGCTAAAATTTCTCAATACTCAAGAACTAAATGTTGGAATTTTAATACTCTCTCAGTCATTAGTTGCTGACCAAGAATATCAAACAGCAATAACACACTTGATTCCTAGCAATTCTTGATAAATTTCTTCGATCTCTAACTCCAATTTTACATACCTTTTTAGATAATCCTTCAAATTCTTGATTGTCTGTATTCATTAAGTGGTTATGTAGTTTTTCTCATTATTTGATCCTAATTGTAGTTTTGATTATATAAAATTGCTCTTTGAATGTATTGTTACACTTGGCAGTAGCTAGAGAAAGATTTTACATACTAGTTAATGAAATTATATTGTTATTCTATTAAAATTGACACAATTAGCTATTTTCATATGAGTGAAAAATAAAAATGATTGTCACCACGTAAAATGTTAGAAGCAAAAGAATGTTGGAGTGCGGGGTGAGTTTAAGCAGGGCGGGGCGAAAACAATAAATTGTGCTATGTGGGGCGGGGAAAAGTCTTTGCAGGTGTATGTGGGTTTGCACCGCACCCGCCCCGCCCCATTTCCATTCCTAAATTTAAGCACTCTAACGGATGATGAGGTAAGAGGAGACTTAATTTCTTTTGAGAAAATACATCTTAATAAAAAAGGTCAAGAAGACACCAAGAAGAAAATTGTGGCGTTCAAAGCAAATCAGGAAGACAAAGGAGAAGAAGAACTAGCATAAGATGAAATTGCTTTAATTACTCGATCAGTCATGGAATCATTTAGGAGGTCTAGAAACAATAGGAGAGGAAGAAATTTTTGAAGGGGTAAGTATATCACTGATCAATCTAGAAACGACGGAAAATGCTACGAATGTGGAAAGTATGGACACATATCTAGTGAATGCCCAGAAGCAAAGAAAAATTACTCCAAAGGAAATCAGAAAAAGAAAGCACTAAGCAGTTGAAGCGATGAAGACAATTCTGAGAATGATAATGAAGAAATTGGAAACATATGCTTCATGGAAGTCGGAGAATCAAGCACTGAGGTATGTAACAAATGCAATGAATTGAAAAAAAATTGCTAGACCGTCCTGTGACAGACTTGAATCGAGTTTTTACTGATTTTCAAAATCTTCAAACTTAAAAAAGAGATTTAGAAATAAAATTAGAAGTCAGTGAAGTTGAAAAAGATCTTTTATATGAAGAGATTCATGAAATAAAAACCATGCTCAAAAGTTTTCAAAACAAACCTGACTCTTCTAAAAATTCATCTAAAACTTATAAAAAGATCTCTAGAGTAAAAGATTCTTCACATGGAAACTACTTTAATTGAAATCAGTCTTACAAGTCAATTGATTCACAAACTAATAGTAACGACTCCATCTCAGAAGAAGACATTCCTAGAAGTTATCATTATTGTGGAAAGTCTAGTCACTTATCGTATAATTGCAGATTTCAAAATCATGATACTTCTAATTGGGTCTGAAGACCTAAAAGAAATTTGGATAATTCTAACCTCAAAGGACCCAAAAAGGCTTGGGTACATAAAAGGAGATAATATTGTTGTTTTGTAGGAACACCGCAGAAAAATAAAAGGGAAGCGGTATCTGGATAGCGGATGTTTAACTCATATGACAGGAGACAAGAACCTATTTAAATCTGTTGCTGAATATAAAGGAGGAAGCATTCGTTTTGATGATAACTCAAAAAGAACAATAATTGGCATTGGTACAATTACTTTCAATGAGTCATGTGATCTCACAAATGTTTATCTAGTGACAGAACTGAAGTACAATCTTTTAAGTATCAGTCAACTATGTGACTCAAACTAGAAAGTTAGATTTCAAAAAAATCGATGTGTAATAGAAGAACTCTCTGGAAATAATTTACTACAAGGAAGCAGAGAAAAGAATGCTTATATTCTCGACTCTGTGAAAAATATTGGAGAATATATCTGTCTAGCTTCAATGACTGATGATCCCTGAATTTTAGCATAAGAAACTTGGTCATGCAAGCAAGCAACTAATAGAGTAACCTGCAAAGAATGAACTAGTCATAGGATTACCTAACCTGGACTATTCAAAAGATCATATATGTGACGCTTGTCAAATGGGTCAGCAAACTAGAAACTCATTCCTTGGTAAAGATATTGTATCTACAAATAAACCTTTACAACTACTGCACATGGACTTATTCGTACCTACTAGAACATCCAGCATCGGAGGAAAAAGGTATGCATTTCGTTATTGTTGAGGATTATTCTCATTTTACTTGGGTAATGTTTTTGTCTCATAAAGATGATACTTTAAAAAACCTTGAGTTCTTTTGTGAAAAAGTTCAATGAGATAAAGGTTATTATATCACATCAATAAGAAATGATCATGGAGGATAATTTGAGAATAAGTCTTTTGAAAACTTCTGCAATGAAAAAGGCTACAACAACAATTTCTCTTCCTCTTGCTCACCTCAACAAAATGGAGTTGTGGAAAGAAATAATAGGACACTACATGATATGGCAAGAACAATGATTGTTGAACATTCTCTTCCACATAAATTTTGGGGCAGAAGCTGTGAGTATAGCTTGTCGTGTGCTAAATCGATGCTTAATTAGACCTATTTTAAAAAAGACTCCATACGAATTATAAAATGGTAAGAGACCTAATATTGGATACTTTCATTCATTTGGATGCAAGTGTTTTATCCACAACAACGGTAAAGATAATATCAGTAAGTTAGATGCACAAAGTGACATAGGTATATTTCTTGGTTAAGATAACGGCCACAATTCAAAAGATTCTCAATAAAAGATTCATCAATCAAGGAAGAAGAATACAACGGCTACAATAAAGATTCTAAATCAAAGATTCATCAATCAAGGAAGAAGAATATAACGGCTACATTAAGTCAATCTCAATCAAGACTCAATCAAGGAAGATGACAATCAAGAAAGATGTCGAGGACAAATCAAAAAAGGAAATTGAATATTAGCCTTAACATTATTCTTGAAAAATAAGGATCATCTGCCTTATTTTCCAAGAATCAAATCTCTTGGGTTGCTATCTCTTCATGTAGAAGATTCAAGTCTCAACACTATAAAGAGAGCTCGTCTGCCATAGAGAAAAGTGTACATTGAGTCTGAATCATCCTACATTTTCTACTCTACTTTTAACAAGCATTGTATTACTTAGTTTCTACTGTATAAACAAAAAAGAGAGAAGAGAAAATATTGTTGGTAAGGCTTTGTTTCAAAAGAAAAGAGAAAGAAAAAGATTGAGTGTAGACATAGGAACTATACTCTAAACTTGTACTTACTACAAAGATTCTAAAGGCTAGAAGAGGACACTCTTGCAACCCAAGGGGACTGGACGTAAGATCCACTTTAGATCCCAACTAGTATAAAAACATCTTGTGTCAATCTTACTTTTTGCACTTATTCATTCATAGAAATACGAGTTGACTAGCGACTCCCATAAGTCGACTATTGAAGAAAGAAAATCGAAAAAACAGCAATTCACCCTCTCCCCCCCCCCCCCTCTTGCACTTTCAATTTGCTTGTAATCACATAGAAACTCATTGGACTGCACTTTTCAATCGCAAGAGTCCCAACCAAGATCACGAAATGGAGGGGCCTAACAATAATAAAATGAGTGAATCAAAATTTTATGTTAGTTCATCACTTTTTGGAGTTGGAGACTCAATATTAGGGAAATTCAGAAATTGAAATCTATCATAAATTATTGAGTAAGTATATTTAACTTGGTTTAAGCTATTATATCGGTTACCCATTGATTTTACACCAGATTCATAGATTCGAATTGAATAAGATTGGGACTTTGAACAAGGTTTAAGAGAGTGCAAATTATTAAATTGAAGGTCGACTTGATACAGAATTTTGAAATTGATTATAGTTTTGAACTCATGGGAGTATTGATAATTTGGAATATTAGAAAGTCATGATTCTGACCCAAAGCTTGGGTTTGACATTTTTATTAACATTTAGTTTGAATAGCTTTGTTATAGCAATATGAGTATCATTAAACTCATTTAATCCTACAGGGTATACCTTTTGAATAAATTGACATCCCTCGAAGGCTTTGACAAAAGACAAGGTTGTTTGAGGTGACTAGTAGCAGTCCATACTGAGTTAAGTTCAAACTTTCGACACTTGCTTACTTCATTGCCGAAGAATCACGAGCTACAATCATGTATTCTTCCATTTAGGCTTGCAACAATATTGACCCATCTTTTATTTTCTTGTCATCATTATGGTTGATTTTCTTTTTAATATTGGAACTTCAATGGGGCTTGGAATTAAAAGGAACCTTTGAGAGTGAAAATAAAAAAATAGGATACAAGTTTTAAGTATGTGATAGAAGGAATTCTTTTTTAATTAGTGAAAGTGGCATATATTTTAAAAACCCACAATTTTTTTTTTATTTACACAAGCCTCCCACTCCTTTCCCCCCCTACCCCTCATCCACCCCTCAGCCCCATCCTCCTCCAAACCTCCCCTCCTTCACGTCATCACCATCTCCAAAACAACTGGCAGATGTTTAAATATCTTTCCAAGCAACTAGAAAATGTTTTCATATATCTCTAAAACAACTAGCAAATATTTTTACACTCTCCAAACGACTAGATGATATTTAAAAAACTTCCACTGTTTTAGCTAAACAATCTGAGAAACACCCAAACATTTGTTCGATGTTGAAACATCTTCTTGTTGTTTGTGTTAGATATTTGCCCAAAGTTTTTTTTTTAATCATAGTTTGGTTTTCCTTTTCCTAAAATGAAAATACAAAGTCTTCATATTTGGCTAGTCCTTTTTCTTGTAGGAAAATGTTTATGACTCTACAAATAAAGGCTCATTTCTTCTAACTTGATAGCATTCACAATGTAGTCGTAGGGGCTTTGAGAGTTTTGTTTAGGGGGGAGAATTTGTGAGACACAAGTCATGTTACATTAACACTTGTTTGAACTTCTTTGTATTCCGACTGAATTATGTGAGGTTATTCCTCTCTACATTTTGTACTCTCTTTTATATTGTGAATTATTCATATCCTCTTGTGGGTGTAGGTCGATTGACTGAACCACGTTAAATATTTGTGTATTTTGGAAATGGTGACTAAGATGTTTTGTGCATGTGATGGGGAGATGTGTGGATGCCCCAGTAAGGAGATGCGAGAGGCTGGATATAGTGGGTTCGAGGAGAGGAAGATGTAGGCCGAAGAAGCATTCGTGAGAGTTGATTAGGCACAGGATATGACACATCTGCAGTTTACCGAGGACATGACTTTAGATAGAAGGGTATGAAAGTCGTGGATAAGGGTAGAATGTTAGTAAGTAGTAGAGAGGTGTTCTTATTACTTATTCTAGTCTTTGGCTGGGTAGAGCTATGTGTCGGTCATAGTATTAGCATATTCGTGTAGTCTTTGGTTTTGAGTTTCTCATCATCATATGTGGTTTAATATGTTTAGGTAACTGCACCTTGTTGTTAGTGTTATAATTCTTCCATATTTGTTCCGCATTACTTTCATGTTAGTTGTCATGTTTTCCTTTTAATTACCGGTTTAATTTTCTTGAGTCAAGGGCCTTCCAAAAATAGTCTCTCTACCTCAAAGAGGTAGTGGTAAGGTCTGTGTATATTCTACCCTTCCCAAATCCACTTTGTAGGAGTTCAGTGAGTTTGTTGTTGTTTCAATATTCAAGATAAGAATCTCAAGTCCTAGGTAAAATCTTTCAGCAAATGCAATGCCACTATTGTTGATCACCTGTTGATATTTAAACATTACATGAGTATAAACAGTGCAATAATAAAGGCGATGGAGGAGGAGTCAATATAACAATTTGAAATTGGTTAGGCTGAATTGAAAAGATAGTTTTATGTATGTTGAAGTGCAGAAATAACCTTATTGCTAGGAGCAAGGTCTAGAATTTCTTTCACTGAGGACACCAACCCATGGAAGTTAGGCTTATGAATCCTCAACCCAAAATCAAGATAGACCTGTAAAGGATACAAACAAAAATATAAGGTTGTTCATATATATGTGAAAAACTCTCCAATGTGTCATGTTGATAGAAAAGAAACATACTTGAGGGTAGACGGAAGCAAGATATGAAGCTTCCTTTAAGAAAGGGAATGATGCATGTAAAAGCACTAATCGATTCTTAGTGAATCTCTTATCCTCAAGAAGATTGCGAAGATTAAGGGGATTCCCTGGCCTCAGATCCAAATCCTTCTCCTCCAAACTGTAATGAAAAATCTAGTCTTCAAGGACTGTATGGGAATAAAAATAACATGTAACCAGAAATATAGTCTTTTTTCACCTTGTGTCTATCTGCATTGGCAAGTTAAAATTTTGAGCCACCTCCAATGCATGCATAAAGATATAATCACTAAAGCTCTTGTTTGAGATTCTGACTGGCTTCTTGGCTGGAAATACAGAATCTATAATCAGAATTACTTGACAGTCATATGCATTAGAAGTCTAGAACCCCAAATCTTGTAAGACTCGCCACTTAAAATGTCATTCAGGCCCTCCTCAGCCTCCTTTTGTGTGACTTTTGTATTAATTGCAAGGCCACTACGATGTGCAATAATACTTTTTAAGGCAACAAATTTATCACCTTCTGTGTGCAACACTAAGGAATAACTTGCGGGATTTTAACTCATTATAAATCAAAAGAAACATATATTGACTAAAACTTTAAAGGATATGACTTCAGTTTCTTAGTGCAAGTCTCCATAAAGGAACTCAGTGTCCACAACTTTCCATTTGAACCCTGCAATTGAATATGAGAGGAGAAAGATATTAACAAATCTAAGAACGTAGATATAACAATGAGAAAAATATACTAGAGATATGAATGCTGAAAGAATGAGTTTTTCACTTACTTATGCCAATGATTCAAGTAATACACTTCCTAAGGATTTGATGTAAATGTCCCATAATAATTGAAACTATAGCCATATAATCTGGGGATAAGCCCTAATTATTACCGGGAAGAAAAAGTAGGACACAGAAGAGAGATAAAAAAAAATATTCATTCAATTAATGTAACGAAACAAAATATAATCAGCTTTATATACAAAGTCTAATTAAGTGAGCAATTAGTTAATGTTAACTACCTTATACAGTAGCTTCTCGTAAACAGGGGAAAGTATCAAACCATCATTTTATGTTACACCTTTCTCTACCCTCACCATCGAACTAGGAACTTTAAAAATGTATAGAAGTCCTAGTCTGGAACTAAGGTATTTATGTTAAACAATGTTGAGGACTTATATTAAAATATCAGCTGGTTGATCTTTTGAACGGATTTATTTCATTGTCACCAATCCTTGTGCAGTATTTTTCCTTATGAAATGACAATCCATTTTTATGTGTTTATTTCTTTCATGATAGATTGTGTTTCCTGTTCTTCCAATCTCCTTAAGTAATCCTAATAACCATATCAATTTTGCAACTGTGCTGGTTATTCTTCTATAATTAGCTTATGTTGAACTTCTAGAAACTGTAGTCTATTTATTGGATTTCCTAGATATAAGAGAACCTCCAAACTTAACTAACTACCCTGATGCAGACTTGCAGATGATAGGACAAGCGGCTCAATCAACATCACAATATGTTGTAGTAGTAATTTAGGGCACACTTTTTAGGTGCGATTGATGAAGGCCAAATATATATATGATGTAGTGTATCTCGTTTACTATATAAAATCTTTCATTACCTTCTCAAGGATATTTTCAGCAACATGCTCAACTTGTAGTATTCTATCAATGGTTGGTACAAGGCTTTCATGCCATTTGATGTCAAGTTTTTTGTCCAATTTAATTCCATCATCAATAAGTAAGATAACAATTTTTGCAGCTTTAAAGCAAACTGCAGCACTCGCCTCCAACCCTAAGCATCGACGAGATTCCTCAACAGCATCCAAAGATAAGCTTGAGCCATACAGTTCACAAATTTCATTTAGATTTACCTGGAAGATACAATTACTACTGTAAGAAGAATGACAAAGGGGAAAAATGCTAATGTGTAAGAACTGATCCATGATTATGACAACATAATATTAATAAGTAAATCGGCTTGTCCTTGGCCAGACATCATGAATGAAGTAACGACCGATTTATAATACAAGCACACTCCTAAATCAGACATGTGGAGGGAACTTTTATTTTTGTTTTATCTCTATGTTATTCTGATCAAATAGTACATGAGGAAAAGTGCAACATAGAAGCTAAGACTCATATCACATTGACACAATGGAAACTTACAATAAGGAAATAATTGTTGCTTGAAAAATCAAAGAGTCATGTTCGATACCCATCCCTAGAGAAGCAAAATGTTTTTTTGTAATAAAATGTAAAATATTACCATACAAACCAAATATGTACAACCTAAGGAGCCTCTAGTGTTCTCGGCCACCTTCTAAGAAGGGTAGCTCAAACCACTAGATCTCAGGAAACCAACATCTAATTACATAAGTTTCAATATCAACTCCAGAAATCTATTTGCTTTCTTTGTGCATTGAAACATGTATATTCTTTCATGTGTAGTAGATCATTGCCCCTCATTCAAATGCTACTATCTCCTTTCGGAACTCATGTTTCCACCTTCTTCTCTTGATCAATTGGAGTGTATTACAAACTCCTGTGCAATATATTGTTATCCCTAGCTAGCTATTCAATCTGTTTCTAACTGCTGATAACCATCCACATTTTGCAAAAAGGTGCAGTTGTGTCTCTTCCTAGTCCTCATCACATAGGCAACATTTGTTAGTATCATTGGGAATATTCATCCTTACTAACCTCTCCTTCATAAGTAGTCTTCTTGGTAGGCCAGCCAAACTATTATCCTTTGTTTGGAAAGCAATACTGAGCTCCATATTAAGTCAGCTTCCTGCAGTCTAGGCATGGTGACTGGTGGCCTCAACATTATGTGATAAAAGTCTTGGTTTCTATGTTGTACTAATTTTCCTTTTATTTAGACTGAGTATTCCTGTTTTAAGAGCACGTTGGTTCTTATTTTGCTAACCAGCATACTTTTATATCGTGTCACTTGTAGCAAAGTATCACCTGTAATCTTACATTCCAGGATGGTGAGCTGTTTGTTAGGATCGAAAAAATCAGGTGTCACGCGGAAGCTAACAAAGCATACCTCGAAAGACCATGAGTAAGACGACAAACGAGAAATATACCACACGACACAAAGATTTAACGTGGTTCGGTCAATCGACCTACATCCACAAGGAGATGAACAATTCAGTATATAAACATGAAAGTACAAAATATAGTGAGAAACAACCTCAACCAAATTCTGCCCCAAACCAAAACTCTCAAAACCCCTAGGACTACATTGTGAATGCTGATTAAGTTAAAAGGAACAAACCTCTATTTATAGAGTCCTAAACCTTTTCCTACAAGAAAAGGACTAGCCAAATATGGAGACTTTATTTTTTTTTTAGGAAAAGGACAACCTATTTATGGTAAGAAACTCATGGCACTTAATACAAAACAAACCTCCCTCGTGGCCTGAATTTATGACAAAATAAATTTGTCCACCTTCTTCACATAATCTTCAACTGCTTGCATCTCCTCTTCATAATCTCCTCTGCAAAATCTGTGTCTCGACACAGAGAACCTCTCTGAAAAAATTCTCCAACAAAATCTTCATTATTGTCAAATAAGTTGCGGCTAGAACTACACCTGCCAAGATGAACACCCGATTTTTAACCTGACTCAACCATTTAATCACTGAACCATTGAACATGGCTTCATCATTGAACCTGACTCTGATACCACTTGTCACGGGCTTATTTTCAACTGCGTCAGCGGCACGCAATTTACCCGTGCGGCGCCTAAGGCTCCCCATAGCTTAGGGCTAGCCTTTCAACTTTTTCTAGTTGCCTCAATGTTATCCTTGTACCTATGGAGAAGTTTGCTTCAAAGCTCCCCTCATCGTGCCGCCCGTCTCATGTCTAGTTATGGCATCAACATGCATTCGACTCATATGGTGCACCCATACATGTTGGATCACTCCCATGTGCACCCTGGGGTTTGGCTTTGGACATACTTGTGCCATGTCTAGACCTGAGCATCGCTGCCGCGTGCACAGTCCAATCCTCAAGCTTTTCAGTCACCTCGTGCATCAACACTTGGTCTTCGCTTCACCTGAGTAGGGTGACGTTCAATCCTTGGCCTTAGCCATGTGCGTCTTTCCTACCATTCTTTCTTTTGTCTTAGGGCATAGCCCACACATTATGCATACAAGTCCTACAGTGCAGCGTCGCCCCACAACTGCACGTCTAGGCCAACGGACCCTTGCTAGGTTGGTTGAACCTTGGCCAAGCGCACAAGTTAGCTCACGAGGCTATTGAGTGAATCCCTCGATTGCTCAGTCGGCTAGGAGGTCTTTTCCCACAAGTGGGATGGCCCATCGTTCAATATAGTAAGCCTCTCTTCATGTCGGGTCGCCCAATGTTGGCTACCAAGCCACACGCCGCCACCCATAAAGCTTCCCTAACTCATATGGGTACCTAGGACACTCCTTTGACATGCCTAGGCAGGCCCTTGAAGTTCCCCTTCAAGGCAGCACACTTGGGGGAAAACGCCCCGGGGAGGCTGGTAGGTTGTCACCATGTATACCCCCCCTTGTATATGCTTAAAATAATAAAACCCAAGTGACAGGACCTAACATGGTTCTGCCAGAGAATCATAATGGGTCATAGACGACTCTATCGAACTCCAAATGAGGTGCCGTTTGGTTTTACTTACTCCTCTTGACTTCCTTCACACCTCCATGAAGTTTATCCCATTCCCATGCTCGTAGAACATGTTATAGCCTTCGGACTATTTGCATAATTATGAAAATCCCATTGTCCTTTGCTAAGTCAAGTCCATATCCAAACGAACGCTAAATGACCCCAAATTAGGTAAGCATATATAAGAACATGCGAGGAACAAGGCCCTAGCCCGAATCCCCAGATTCCACTTTTAGCTCGAGAACGTCCGACAGTCACATACCTTGCCGCACGCGGCCTTCACCTACAGGCTAAGCCCTTGGGTGCACCCCAAGTCCTTGTCAAACAATATTAGGTCATGTCATGCGACATCTCAAATGGTTGTTGCCTCTTGCCATGCCTTTATGCCTTATATTCCTACTTCAGCCCCTCCTTCAACATACACCGCCTACATGGCTGACATAGGTGCAGCCTGCTTGGCCTGCACTCCTTGGTCGACTTCCTGGCCAATGTAGACGCCCATATTTTTGGGGCGTTACACCCTCACACACCCAACACAGTCATCGTCTCGATAAATGAGACACCAACGAACACCCAAAGTCTGTCCCCTTGGGGCTTTACATCGTGGTTCCCAATCCATGTGTGATGGAGCTCTTTCGAGATCCTCTGAAGACGAAGTCATGCCCCTCGCACTTCCTCCTCTCAAGTTTTGTCCAAGCTACATCTGCACTGCACCTCCTGGTGTTCACTTAGACGGTGTCTCCACACCTGAACCCTCTGGTGACTAACTTCGTGGTGACACTCAAGTCAACCACACCATAACTCTCATGGCCTTCAGCTGTCTGGAAACCCTGTTCTTTCTTGCAATACACTTGCGATAGCACTAGTGCCACAAACAAGACTAAAGCATTGGAGGCTTGAAAAGCGTGTCCTTAACATCCTCAGCCTTGCCTAGTAACTAGGCACATCATGGTGCAAACTGTCTAGCACCGCAAACAAAACTAGAGCATTGGAGGCCCTGAAATCATGTCCTTGACATCTCTAGCCCGGTCCAGAATCTGAGTACCCCCATGGATAACTCGCAGTCCCACCGTGTCTTCACTCTCACTGGAAGATATTGTTCCTTTAATACGCTTGCATTCAACAGCACAAATATACCTCGACCTGATTGGCCGGGAAAGTAGGCATCCTTCGATGTGGCATCCATGCCAACCATAGCTTATGGTCCTTTTGCAAACACGACCTTGTCCCAATTGGCATGCAACACGACCTTTGGCACTTACGCTGCAACATGGCACCTTTGGCTTATCATATGCTCTGCACCTATATGCACTTTGCACTTCCTTGGGTAGTACTTCTGGCAAGTACTTCATAGATCAAAGTTCCGACGTTCACATTCATCACTGAACAAGACTCTTCGTCCTGAATATTCTCTTCCCTTTGTAGCTCTTCGATACCTGGTGTACCGTAGTACTCAAACCTATGGCGAGGACCCAAGTGGTGCTCCAAATTCTCAGTTTGGCCTATGGCGAGGCGTGCACGACACTCCCATATCGTGGCATCCGACTCGATCTTCTACTCTTGGAAATCCTTCATTCGCGAACTTGGATACCCATCCAATTAAGATGTTTCAGCTAATCGCACCTTGATTCATTTCCTTACCACAGTACTTTGGTCACTATGCCTCCTCATGAATGATTCAGCAGACGTGCCCCTCATACACCCAATGGCTGACTCCACCTTTTCTTGACACTACGGTCTTTTGTTAAGACACCTGCAATCAGGTCTAGCTTCACGTTAGTGGTATGCATATCATGATCAACTTGCAAGCTCCAGCTTGCTCATGCGGTAGGCACCGACTTACTCTTCCAGTATGATCCTCATGTAGGGACTCTCCTGCCATTCTTCGCAACCCATCAGATGGCTAGGTAATTACAATGTCCGACTATCCAGAAGGACACGTTCAAACGCCCTCAGGCGAGGCTCATGCTTTTATATCGTGTCACTTGTTGCAAAGTATCACATGTAATCTTACCTTCCAGGATGGTAAGTTGGTTTAGCCTAGAAAACTCTCTCATTCTCGCTATATATTTTTTGGAAGATAGATAAAGTGTTCTATTGATGTTAGAAAGAAATTCATTACTCCCTCAGTTGCGATAGGTTCGTCTCACTTTCCTTCTCATCTATTTGCACTTTATAGAGCTCTGAATCTGAATGATATAGACCTTAGGCCATTAAGTGCATTTTTCTTAATCAAGTCTGAATTAGGGGTCGACCTCATTTGTTTTCTTTAAGAGTAAGAGGTCTAAATCAAAGAACACATCTTAATAATTAAGATATCTAGATTTGAACATTAAATGATTAAGACGATTTCTTTTTCAACATTTGCATATGAATAATTTATTTATTTATAAACATAATAAATATACAATTCAAATAAAAATAATAAATAAATATTCAATAAAACAATATTATTATTTAATTAAAATAACGAAATATTTATGTTTGTTAGTAATGGTGGCTTGTAAAGCAGAGAGAGATATTTGTTACTAGGAGAACTAGTGTCATTGGCAATGGTTGTCGAGAGATTGGTCTTCTGGCAGATCGATTCTAGCCGGATTATCAGTGGCGGAGTTTGCCATGTTTGTGGTTGGATGTTGGGAGAAGGACGTTACTAGCTGTAAACGGTAATAAAAATTGGGAAAGTCTAAAGAGAAGGTCTACTCACTAACTGTTGGGTCCCACTTATTTTGCACATGTATGTATGTCATCTTGCAATATATATATATATGATTCTAAAAAGTAAAAACTTGTTATATTTGTTGTTGTCCTGACTAAATTCATACTATACTAAGATAATCTTTCTCTTGGCATGTTTCATTTCTCCCCTTTCAATAACTTTCTGCATTAGTGTTAGTTAGTCCTGGTTAGTGTGACATTTTAATATTAATAAAAATATATCATATGTCACATTATATATCATGTTATGCCCATTGGTGGGCAATATATTTGTGTTTCTTTGCTCTCATCAATTGTGGAAGAATGTGGTCATTAGTTGTTAGTAACTTATGTAACTACCAACTCTTCATTTCATTCATTATTTTACTTCTTTATTCTTGTAACTTATATAACATTTGGATCATTCATTTAGCCAATTTAACTACTCATTATATTCATATTCATTGTAAGGAAGATTTCCTCACCTATAAATAGTTTGGTCTTCCTTTATGTTGAGAGATCTAAGAAATATGATGTGAAAGAGTGTAAGAAAAGATGAGAAGTGTTGCATTGTGTTTATATTGAGATTAGTGTAGTGAAAAAGAGAGTTGAGACATAGAGAAATATTCTAAATCTTGAACTATATTCACTATATAAAAGAGAGTAATTTTATGTCGAAGGAAATTGTTTTTTAATGGAGTTTTTGACTCTTCAACTAATTCGGAGTTGTTTGGGTTGTACACTTTATTGGACTGTTGTATCCTGGAGGGGTCAAGTCAAGATATATACTGCTGGATCGGTGTAGATTATGCCGCAGTGAGCTTGAATCACTTTAAAGAGAGCGAGATATTTGCGCCTCTACCTAAATATTTGTTTATTTGTTTTTGTTATTCTATTTTCAATTAAAATTTATTATATTTATGGTATATTACACCAACTGTCCTATTAATTTAATCACTTTACCGATGGAAACTATGCATTGATGAGCATGGAAGAAAGTGAACATGATAAATTCCATTTTCTTTATTTTAGCATCTCAGGAAGCTTCTTTCTTAGCATATTTATTTATTTATCTTTGCTTGGACTTACATAATTAATTAGTCCATATTTTTGTACTTTACAAAATCATCTTAGATGAATCTGGTTATACCTTACTATTTCCTTTTTCTTTTGCTTTTAAGTGACAAAATTGCTATTAGTCTCTCATTAATATAACTCGCTCAACATATTATGATTCAAGAGAGAACTTTTGGAGACTCTACATACGAATTTTGAAATTTCAAAGTGAAATATTTGATCAACATAATTTAATTAATTTTTCTGTTAAATTTTGTACTTAAATTATAGGAATTATTTTTAATATGCGTACCCAGAAATTAGTGAATATAATAAATTTGTAATGTGGAGCGACATGACAGTACATTGCGCAAACTATATTTTATTTGTTTGATAATGGTGATGATGTACAACACCCTTCAAATGTTGCCTTGAAGAAAGAGAAAATGCCATAAATAGTTCCTTAAGTATAGGAGTAGGTCTAAAATGATTTTTTAACTATACTTTTGTTGGATTTAGTCCTTTAACTACTAAAAAACTTATTAGCTTTAGCATTTTAACCATACAATAATCGATTTTAGACCTTTAAGTATTCAAAAACTTATTAGCTTTGGTCCCTTAATAATACACTTACAGATTTTAGTCTTTTAAGTAGTATTAAAAAATTTATCAAGTATGGTCTTTGTCCATTTTTTAATACAAATAGTTTAGGTTTATATTAACGGAACTCTTCAAGAAATTAAATCTTTAAACCATTTTTAAAGTTGTTTCTCTATCCTTGCTACTTTTTCTTCAAATTACTCTTATGATAAGAATAATAACCTCAACGATTCAAAATAAAATTAATGAGAAAAGGAGATATAAGTCCTAATTCTATTCAATGGAGGATAAAATGAAACATATAATTATTGCTAATAACTTGAATATGTTGTGTTTCCTTCTTTGGCGGTTAACGATTCGTAATTAAAGCAAATTTTTTAATTTTATTTTTAAGACAAAAGAAAAATAAGAGATTTGATCTTATTACTCAAATTTCTCTATGGAAAATAAAATGAATAGAATAATAAAATCAATCTATTTTAAAAAACTAAAAGAAAGTTGCAAAGCTACCATTTTATAAATTTCAACTTCTGAAAAATTAAACAAATTCCCTCCAATAAAGTCGTTGGATTACAAATTTTGAATTCAACGGATAATAATGTTTTTCTTTTTATAATAAAGTTTAGCATATTCAAGTCATTAATAGCAATAATATGTTTCATTTTATCGTCTGTTGAATAAATTTATGACTTCTATTTTCTTTCTCGTGAATTTTATTTTGAATCGTTGATGTTAAGATTTTTTTGCATAAGGGTAATTTGCAGTAAAAGTAGCGGGGAGAGAGAAACGATTGAAAAACGGATAAAGTATTTAATTTCTCGAGACATGAATTCTGTTAATATAAACCTAAGTTATTTATATAAAAAATGGACAGAGACCAAACCTGATAAGTTTTTAAATACTTAAAGGACTAAAACCGATAAATGTAGTTAAGGGGCTAAAATCGATAAATGTATAGTGAAGGAACCGAATCTGATAAGTTTTTGAATAGTTAAAGGACTAAATTCGATAAAGTATAGTTAAGGGACTATTTTAGACCTACTTCTATAGTTAAGGGAATATTTATGACATTTTTCTCCTTGAAAAAACGTTAGAATATGAAAAAGAATATGAAAAAAACATTCTCTTTTAGAGACGGAAGAAAGTAGTCATTTTTCAATAGAACAACAGATCTTCCACAATTACTTATAAAGAATATACAGTATAAAGAGTTTGATTTATCCATCCCAATTTATGTGCCTCTTTTTCATTTTGACACACCTTGGTATGTTTGACAATATTTTATGACTTAATAATTTTCATGAAATTATATTGTACGTTTAAATCCTTTAAAAATAATGTATTTAGATCCTTTAAAATAGTGTATTTTTGAAGAATTCGATCTACAAGTGTGACAACATTTTAAAAAGAGTCAAAGAAACATAAGATTGTGATCATTACACTTACTGTCGACACGACATACCTTAGCTTGCATCCTTTTTTAATTTTCTATGTAATATACGTATGAGTAATTAGGAGTCTTTAATGTTGCATAAAATAAGATTGAAGTAATTAAAAAAAGAGATGCAAGAATAATATGTTAATATCCTTATTATTTATTATTATGTCTACTTTACTTTGTAATTATGGGAATGAAAGAAAATATTAGGAAGCTAAGGTAATTAGGAAATTGCGAAGAGGGATAAGAATGGACCTTGAAGTCGACGGAATGAGGGAAATCAGATAAAGTTTTGCCTCCTACAGATTCAGAGAAGCAGCTAAGGAAAGGGACAGTGGAGTCGAGCGCCACAATGTTGTGTGCATGAGCATCCACCATTTCTACGGTCTCCACTGCTCTTTTCAGCTCTTCAAATTTCTCCATATTTTGTCTTTCCTTTACCAATTTCAGGTCATAAAGTTAAGATACTCAAATCACATGTGTATTCCTATACATGACTTGTGCATGTTCACTCATTCCAAATTCACAACCTTAATATTACCGGAATGAGCATAAAAATCGTTCCACTAGTACACTTATGTTGGTGTGAGATTGTCTCTCTAGATCCAAAACATTTGTATGAGGCTTTTGCTGATTGACATGTGGAGGTCATGGATCCACTTATTATTCAATTTTTTTTTCCTATATCCTTTTCTCTCCTTTTTTTTTCTACTATTAAAAGCCCAAAAAGGGCTAAGATATACTCCCTCCAATGAACTTTGACCAACATTTTAAGATATACTATATTTTAATCATATTTTTATGGGAAAATTTGATATTTATGTTACTTTTCATGTAGTTTTTGAATATCTAAAATATAATTTTAAAATATCAAATTAATCTAATCTAATTTAGTTTTGATAATAAGTCAAATTGACTTTCTAAAAGTGTGACAACTATTTTGAAACAGAGGGAGTATAAAATGAAACCAAGAGTTATTTACGAAAAATAGGTCCAACTTAAACAAAACTTGACCCAAAATCAAATGCGGAAAATAAAGGCCCATATCAAATGATTCGGGTCCAACAAAAAAGTAATAAATATCTAGAATACTTAGAAATAACCAGAACCCCGAAAGATCGTCCCTTGTCCCTGACCTCTGCTCCACCACCACGGTTGTTGAACTTCAAAGATCAACATTGATGGCTATGGAGATCGAAGAAAAAGGTAAATATCCAATACCTGAATCGTCTATCAAAACTCTTCTGATAGAAAGAACCTTCAAGGAATATTAATACCACTCATCAGATAGGGTTTAGTTAGAAAAAATGACAAGTTAATCAACAAGTAGAAATTTTTATATGTAGAACTTGTAAATGACCTTTAAGAAACTTTGTATGAGTTATATGGGTTGAGTGTGTTGCTTCTTGTATCTTTTTTTTAGCTTTGATTCTACGTTTTATGTTCTGATAGATGCTTCCTCTGGTATGATTTGTTGTTTGACGATTTAGAATGTTTGGTACTCTTCTTATTCTTAGATTGGGTATATATGTTTTGTTCATATTTAAAAATTTTCCTTCTTCAATGAAAAAATGCTAAAAGTTGTAAAATTTGCTGTACCTGCAAAATCAAAAGGTCGGTTAGTAAAATAGTTTGCTGATAACATCCAAATCCACAAATCAATTACAAAAGATGTACACGATCATCATAAGATATAATTACACAACTTAGAGTTAGAATCGAATCCCAGAGAATAAGAATAGTTTTGACCACTAGTTAGTGCAAGGTTCACTATTTGTTTGCAATTAAGATAAATAAAATTTAGGGGGAAGGGGGAGGGTTGTAATGAACTAGATTACCGAACACGTGCAATTGAATTACTTGTAATAATCTAAATCAAATATCAAGATTAATGGACCTAAGAATATGTTAGTATGAGTTTAATTAAGGCAATTGAGAGATATGTCACGATCATTGCAATATATAGTTATACAACTTAGAATCAAAATCAAACCCAATAGCATAGGAATGATTTCTTTTGAAGATAAAGGAAGCCAATGATACGGAACAGGTTGAAAAACACGGTACAACCAACGTGTACAACTGTTAACTGTTATAAAGCTAGAGTCACACTAGGACTGGACTTCTAAATACTAATTAATTGTCGACTAGGTTGTTGTGTCTTATACTAGCTGAAGTCGATTAGGATAAGTTATTATAATTGTAGTAGTAGTAGCAGCAGTAGTAGTAAATCTATACTCAGTAAACCTATACTCATGTAAATTATATATTTGTATTGTAGTAGGACTCTAAGTATAGCTAGCCTAGTACTCTCCTCCTATATAAGGAGTATGTACTTGACAATTTTAATAATTAATACAATCCTTGATTTCTCTCTAATCTTAACGTGAGATTTCTACATGGTATCTGAGCTTTAAATCTTTTTTTCTCTTTAAAGTATTGAATGTAAAAAATCAAAATAACCACACATTGCAATGACCCCCTCTACCAACACTCCTCACTTCACCACCTCATTGCGTCTTGCTCTATTAAACTCAAGCCAACCAACTATCTCATATGGAGGACATAAATGTCCAGCTGATTCAGGTGATGAAACTAACCTATCTCATCACAACGAACGAACCAACTAAAAGTACATATTCCATTGGGCAAATTGCTGGGAAAACTACGGTAGTTAAAAAGGATGCAGAAGATAATGGCAACATTAATGACTGGGAGGAGAAAGATGTGTTGCTAAGCAATTGGATCTCGGTACCTTGACAGAAGATAACATGTACCTGACTGTGGGCTGCTTAACTGCCAAGATAATGTAGGAATGCTTGGAAGAAACTTATCTTCAAGCAACAAAAGATAAGGAGTTTCAGCTTAAACAACAACTGCAAAGTGTTAGGCTGGGAATCAAAAAGATTGATGAATACTGTCACGGCTCATTTTTTTCGCAAAAACAGGTTGTGCAACGACCTAATAACTCTTTCAGGTTTATTTTAAAAGAAGAGTCTCCATCTAACGAATTTAAGACGCATTAGGGCACCTATCTAACCTAACAAATTTTTAACTAAAGATTCTGCGAACCAGAGATCGGGTAAGGGTTCATGTTACCTCGAATGGAAGGTGGATCCTGGCCGTATCTCATATTTTATGTGGGTTTACAAATTGTCAAATAAGGTCCGATTTTTACTAAACATTAATTAAACTTAGTGATAACATAAATAAGTATTAAAACATTTAATAAATAATTAACATAAACAAATAAAGGAAGATAAGTGAGAAGACATAAAATACACAATTAATATAAGGAAAATCAATATTTAATTAATTAACTACCCCAAATAAGTGCAAACAATAAAAAAAAAGAAAAAGAAAAAATGAAAGCCTAAATTAAATTATTCCCTTTTTGGATCAGCACTCGACTTACTCGGTATGCCAAGACAAATCATAGTTTGTCGACTTTTTGCTCAATCACCCTCCATCATTTCCAAATGGCCTAAATACCTCTGCTCTCCCTTTTTCTAAGGTTCATGTGATATTTTAGAACCTAAAGAGATCTTAAAAAAACATAAAACTAACGTCTTAAAAGGTGCCTATCGTCCCTCTTAAAATCCAAGAGACATTGGACTAACTAAACAGTAAGTTTTAAACTAGCTCAAAATATAAGTTACCTATTAGACTCTCTAAGCGTTAAGCAAAACAAATAAGACATCATTTAGCAGGTAAAATTTCAAATTGGCCTCTAGATTAGGTTATTTAGAATGCTTGCAAACACAATTAAATAGTGAAAGGTCTCATGCATAGAGTGTGTGTGCCAACAAACATATAAACATGCATTGCAACAACATGTTAATTAATTAGCTTAGGTGGCAGACAAATGATCAAAAGTGGTTTAGATTTCAATCAATGATTAGCACACTGATTTTATTATTAAAGAAGCAAGATAGTCAATTATGAGCATGCTGAAATTTAATGAATCCTATAGGCAGGTTTTCTACGTGATGGACATACTGAAATTTATTAAAATATGATTAATTGATTAACATGCTGAAATTATTTAAAATCTGGTTAGCTAAACTAACTAATTAATATGCTGCAAGTATTAAAATCTGATTGTTTAAATTGATCAATTAACATATTACAATTATTAAAGTCTGATTAAGTTGATCCACTAACACACTGGATTTATTATAATCTGATTAATTAACATATTGAACTTAGTTATTATATCCTATAGGCATGGTTTCTAAGCAAAGATAATCTGAAAATTAAGCCTATATGCATGTTTTTCTATGCCCGAATAGTGTTTGAAATATTTAAATCTTATAGGCATGATATCTAAACCAGATTTCCGATATAAAGAAGGATATTAGATAAACATTTATTTTATTTACTTTACATATATAACAACGCTTTGTGACTTAAAACAAGAAAAATGACACATATAAAGAGTTATACACTATTTTATGATTTAAGCCAAACAAGACAGAATGACGTGAAAAATTAAATTGACTTAATGTTATAACAACATGCGAGTAATAGGTAATTATGTAAAACTTAAGTGGCTAACTAAACACCAACGGACTGCTTTTAGCTTTCATTTGAATTATGTCTAGTAGGAAATCATTAAGTGCATAAAGATAGTCACGCTCCTATAGGCATGCTTTCTAACACGAATAGGTTACGATGAATGAAGCATTTAGCACGTAGATCCCCTCCCCCCTTTAGTCAATCCCCAAGTTATTTCAATCAATAAAGAGAGTGTAGAGTTATACAAATATATACAAAATCGAAATAACAAAATAATACATACACAAATGTAAATAAAAAGTAAGTCACATCTAAGTATCTCTCCCAGGCAACTCTTCAGAATTCCGGACTATATCCAAACCCTGTTAAATCAAAGTTGAAGATACAGGCAGATATATAATATGTACAAGCAAGCTGTAAAAATTAATTATCAACCCATACAAGGCAAATTAGAGAACACACATGAGATTTGAACAGGCAAACAGGAAGTCAAGCGAATACAATATCACACATAAGAGAAAGAAGAAGAGGACGGACCTGGATACTTCCTTTTAATGTTACACATTACTAAAAATAAATCATACAGTAATGTAAAACAGAAAACAATTTAAGTAGACACACTAATCAGTTAAGCAGAAATTTTAATCAACAAAGAAGACAAGTTCGATCCAAAATTCTTCGATCCGAACATAGCAAAGCCAAACAGAGGAGCACTTTTCTTTTAGTCTTCAAGAAATCCTTTTACTTTGAAAGTAGAAAGTATTTTTTAGTTGTTCAAAAGCGTGAAAGTGAGAGAGTATTTCTTTTTTATTGTTAAAGCCTTTTTTGAGAGAGAGTTGTGATAAAGCGTGAGAGAAAATAATGAAGCAACAGGTCTCTTATATAGTGACTAAGAGGACACACAGTAAGGAAAGGAATAAATTTTGGATCGATTACATTATTTCCTTAAACTCATTAGAGTAAAATTAGTGAAGAACTTCCCTTAGAATCAGAAGATTTCGCTAAAAATAGTCGAATATTTTACCAAACCAACAAAGATTTTACCATAAATAATTAAGTAAGAATCTGTTTAAGATGTAATTAAGACAACAAGATCAATTAGAAGCAGATCATAAATTAACCAATCAAAATTTACCATATTAAGAAAATAGGTAAACATTCTGTCTAAATTTGAATAAAAGAACTTTAAATCACATAATGCATGGAAATTAGTATATATAATTAGTAAATCAGTTGTGAATAATCAAAAAAATTAGACAGATGGCAACCAAAATTAAGAGCACAGAAAATCATGATTGACATAAAATGAGTTAATTTAGCATAGGAACATTAGCAAATTACCATAAACAAAGAGTAAAAGAATTAATTGAAACAAATCATATTTTCCAAACAAGTACGCAGATAAAGAGGTTATTATTTATTTAGTTTAGGAAAAAGTGAGTAGGGGTTATGAAGAATAATCAAAAAAATTACGCCAATCCATCAATTAATGCATCAAATTTACTAGCTTAAAGCAATGACAACGACCTTAATAGTGAGAAGTATAAAGGTGTATTAGCTTAATTCACTTAAGGCACAAGTAGATCGCAATAAGATGTAAACATGCTTCTTTGTTATCATGAATCAACATGTAATAATCACCCAACTCAAAACAGTAGACAGTGATGTAAAAGGGCTCAACTTGAACTTGGATTCTCGAAATGTTCATCTCACAATAGTTAAAACAAGAACAAATCAAGAATTAAAACATGCTAGGGAAGATGAATGAAAAATTAAATTAGAGAAAGAAACAAATCTGGACAGATCTTTTTCAGACTCATGCTTATCAGAACAGAGCATTGAAAATTCAACAGAGATTAATGTTAAAACTTGGATAGTGTTTGTTGTTGTCGACCTCGCTACTGATAATCTTGGAGCTCGCTGGTCGGAGCCGTTGAAATTGCTGTCGTCATAGTCGCTGGCCGGAATTTTCAATTCCACCAGAGCAGCGATGCGAGCAAAGGGGTGGGCGATGACCCTGGTGGTCCTCACCGGAGAAAGGAGAAAAGAGAAGAGAGGGACTGCGAGTTTTAGGGCTTGGAGGTTGCTGCCTTCGCCAGAGCCTGCCGAATTGAGATAAAAGGCGGGGTTTCATTTGGTTTTGGTCGGAGGAGAGGCATAGGAAGGAAGAAAATAGAGGAGGGGCTGGGGTCTTCGCCGGCTGTGGCTGGCTGAAATTGTTTTCGCCGGAAAGAGAGAAGAGAGGAAATATGGAGGAGGAAGAGGAGAGGACGACGCAGAGGAGAGGGGAGGCGACCACCGGCGAGCGGTGGCGGCTGTCCGCCGTCTGTCCTCCGGAGAGGAAGAGGAGAAGAGATAGAGGCGGCGCGATGCTCTCTATTGAAATATACAAGTGTCAATTGTAGCCACTTGAAAAATGGATGATTGTGATTAAAATGGGTGACTGGATATTTGGATCATAAGGCTATAATTGAAATACACAAGTGGCTACAATTGACATGAAATTGAATAGAAAATGCTAGAATTGAAATAAATTGGATAGAAAAGGTAATATTTTGAATGATTTAGGGAAAGATTAAATGAATTGCTATTTAATTAATAATGTACTACATTTAACAAATGATTTTTATATTAAATAAGCACACTTAAATATTTTAAATCTTAAACCAATATGTAAAATAATTATTTTAAAATTTAACAACCGATGAAATAAAAAAAAAAAACAATTTAATATAAAACTACTTATAATTTTGAACCCATGTAATACAGAAAAAAGTTTTAAAATACATATTTAATCAAATAGCAATTCAGAAAAGGTTAGAGGTCAGTAAAACTGGGTATCAACAGCTGCCCATTGGTTGCTCGATAATGAAGGATGAATTGTCGAGCAACCAACGTTGACTGAGTAGCCGATTTTTTCCGACCAACAAAAAGATGTTAGTAGGATCAATTGAAATGATATAGGGTTGTGGAAAATGGTATGACCGAGACTTTGGTTTTAAGTCGCCTACATATCTCTGGTATTACGAGAATTAGGCCTTGTGTAGTTCTGGATTTAGGAACGAACTATATTCTTAAAAATTAAATAACGGTATAGAATTCGAACTGGAGCGATAAGAGCTTGAATAGGTTAGATTAGAGCATAAGATAGAATGAATAGTGTAAGGAACGCCTTAAGTTGGGAGCACATGATCACATAAGTAGCGAAAATTTGGGGAATGTGTATGGTTCTGATAAAATCGCAATGGTATAGGAACAAAGAATTATGTTAAGAAATAGGAACAAAATCATTTCCAATCGACTATTATTTGTTTTTTTAAATCCTCGCAACCTGCAATTTCTAATATAACTAGATACAATGTTAGCTTATAACTGTAGAAAAGTATGAATCAACGTGATAAAAGTATAAATGCTAGAAAATAATAATGATAAGAGGAGATAAGACGACGTATTCGCTTTGGTGAAAGATAGTGCCTCGATAAATTTTGGCTTAACCTAAAAAATTTGTTAGTATATAGAGATAGAGACAAACATTAGTAGCTTAAATATCCAATTATGAGGTGGACGAACCTAAATGTCTTATTGTAAGGCACACGAGCCTAAATGTCCTATTGCAAGGTGGACGAGCCTGAATGTCCTATTGTAAGGCGGATGAGCCTGAATGTCCTATTGTAAGGCGGACGAGTCTGAATGTTCTATAATAAGGCGGATGAGCCTGAATGTCCTATTGTAAGGCAGATGAGCCTAAATTTCCTATTATAAGGCGGACGAGGTTGAATGCCCTATTGTAAGAGGAACGAGCCTAAATGTCTTATTGTAAGGCGGATGAGCCTAAATGTAATTTCCATGATTCATAATAAATATTCAGTAGGCCAATAACAACTTCATTCAAATAGTAGTCTCTTCAAAGTAGTCCGAATAGTAGCTTGATTCAAATAGTAGCTCTTTGTGTCAAATCTAACAGTAAGCTCATATATAACCTATACCTGCATCCAGAGAAAAATCATAATTTCGAAAAGCAAGATTGGATCATACCTTTGCTTGCTTTGATTTCATGGAATTTAAAATTGCACTCCCTTTTGTGAAATTTTTGAGGATTTCTCAAAACTTTCTGCCCCAGTTTAGAATATAAGATATATATTCACTTTCTTAAATATTGTCTACTCAAGAAATTTTTGAGGTTCCCTAAAAAATTCGACCCCAGTTTTGTTTGTGGGGACTTTGTGATCCTGCGTTACTCAAAGAAAACTATTAGTTCAAAAGAAAAGCGATTGTCTTGTATTTGGACATTAAGGCTCGACTTTGAATCTGAATGTCAATTGTATTCAAGGATCGGGCCAAATAACCCTATATTTGAATTTAAAAGGAATGTTTTGAAAGGTCATAGGAAAAGAAGAAAAAATTATTTAATAGAGAGCGGATCTATCAAAGGGTTGCCTACGTATCCAAAATGAAAATCAAGTCGAATGTAGTTCATGAGTACAAGGGAAAAGAATGGAATAGAAGAAAAGGTTTGACACAAAGTTTGAAGAAGAATAGAAACACTTTGCTCATAAGAGTATTGTCCTCATCAATTTCTTTTATGTGATTTATGCTTCCTTGCCAAAGGTCTCGAATATATCTCTGTAGGATCTCCTTGAACAATGACCGCATTCACCGTAGTAGGATCGTGATTGTCGTTTAGTGGTCCTTGTTGCACTATAATTTTTCCTTTTTCAATCATGTTCTGAATCTTGTTTCTCAATTCTAGACATTCCCAGTGTCATGAACTTGAATATTTGAATGATACGCACAACTCTTGGATAGATCAAAAGTTGAAGAAGAGTGCTTAGGAATCCATCCTTCACTTGGTTTCAAAAGTCATTTAGCCCATAATCTTTGAAAAGTGCTATTCAAAGTTTCGATTAAAGGGGTGAAGGTACGAGGCTTCCTTACCTTATGTTGAGATACTTGTGAGTTGTAAGGCCTAAAACTCATATCACATGAATCAAAAATAGGATGAACTTGCTCAGTATTCTGATTGCTTTGTTTCGGAGGTATGGAAGTTGAGGCATCCTTGTTCCTATCATTTGATGAATTTTTCAGTACTTGAAAAGAAGTTTGATCATCAATAATTCTCCCCAACTGAATGCCGTATTCTAACCCCTTTCCAATTCGAATTAGACTGTCAAAGCTTTGAATACTCGCAAAGAACAAAGTTTTGTACCATCAAGTGATCTGATGAGAGTTTGGACCAACTCCTCTTCATGCGGTGAATGACATATTTTGGAAGCGAATGACGTATTTTGGAAGCTTCCATTCTCCGTTGTATGACATATTCCTCAAAAGATTCATGACTCAATTTCTTTACCTCGAGCAAATCCAACATTGTAGGATCATCTCTCATGTTAAATTTGTATTGTTCTACAAAGTCTCGAGCCATATCTTCCCATGCAAGCCATTTGTCAAAGTCTTGTTTGACGTACCAAGTGAAGGCTATTCCTGCTAAGCTTTGTATAAATAACCTCATTAGGAGAGCTTCATTATCTTCTATGCCGACTAATCTGCTGCAATAATCCTTAAGATGTGCAATTGGGTCTCCATGCCCGTCAAATATGTTGAATTTTGGAACTTTGTATCCTGATGGCAATTCAACTCTTGGATGCAGACACAATTTCTTATACCTCATGTCATGGCTATGTTTTGCGTTTAGTTTTCCATTCACTTCCCTTTCCAAATCATGTATTTTTTGTTGTAGTGCATCTAGCTTAGACTTCTCCATCTTATCATGTGTTCTCATACTTTGCAAAGTGTCACAATTGATATGTGTTGGAAATATTAGAGAGAGGGTGTGAGCAGGAATAGAATGAGGGGAGATAGTCCAAAAGGTACTTTGTGTTGAATAAGAAGGAGGAGGATTGAGATTTTTTTGAATATTGAATATATTTTTCATATTGCAGATTCTCAGTCAAGCAAAGCCCACTAGACAACCTTTAAACAAAATAAATAAATTAAACCCAAGCAAGAGGTAACATATAACATGAACAAAGGAGATAATTTCAAATGAGTCACACAATACATAACGAATGAAAGGATGCTAGATAATAACGGCAAAGTTGAAAGAGGGAACAAAGGCCACATAAATGTGAAAGTTTATGAACGCCCTAAATGCGAGGAACCTCGTTGAGCCACAGGTACGCCTAAGACGACAAATAAGTGAAGCACAATAATTAGTTCAAGCCATTTTTGCCAATTTGGAGTTTAGAGTTAGAGGAAATTGAGAAAAAAATAAACATTCATTTATTGAATAAGATTCAACCATTACATCATAATGAAAAACATCAACAAAATTAAACTAAGGGGAAAAGGGGTAACATGGTAAAGTGATCCTAAAATTCAACATCTCAAGAATATCGATCCTAAGAGATGGGCACCATCGCCTCTCCCATATTTGGAGTTACTTCATATCAGATGTTCAACAAGTTGCGTGCCCATATATTTTCTCTCTCATCGGTGAGCCCATAGTATCCTTCTCCACTTAATTCTCTGCCTTTGCCCTCTTTCAGAATCCAAATGTAATATTCAAGTGTACAAAAGGATCGTCATGCACCCATATCAATGGTCAATGCCTGCTCCCATCTTCGAAGTATGTTATGGACTTGTGACTCATTTAATCCAAAGTCATACTTAAAACGATCCATGTTGAAGCACAATGGTATCACTTGAACCTGTCCAAACTGATGGAGCACTTGAGGAGGAACGTATGGTTGAACGCCTTTTATGCCAATAAGCTCAATGAAATAGCGTTCATCGCCTTTTAATATTGCGTGAAGGGTGGACAACCAAAAGAGCTTCCACTAAATGTGACGGCTATTGATTCTTTTAAAAAATATGAGCCAATTTTCGATCCCCACGGGGGTGGGAAAATGTTCCATTCTCCTTGGATGACTACATCTTGTTGCCCAAACCAAGGAGGAGATCTATCGTGTCGCTTTGTTTATAGAAGTGTTCGATAGCCCACAATTGTAGCAAAATGTTGCATCATTCGAAGAACAATCTACCATCGACGCATGCAGACAAACCTCTCATTATCTCTGCCAATATCATGGGCATAATAGTTTTCCTTAGTTCATTCACTCTTTGAGTTAAATCATAAACCACATAACCCAAACGTGTGTCGATCTTTCCTCTCTCTTTAAGAAAAGCTAGAGAACCTAACAGTGCGATGGCAAATGCATTCAGGCGATATGTTTCCCATCTCTCGACAGAGCAATCAAATTCTTCATAGAAAAATTGATAACTATCTTCGTGGCTGAAGCGTGAATACAAAAATTCGAAAGAGATCCACCCAAGATCCAAATAGGTTGATATTGGATTGTGCTTTATTCCCAGACTTGCTAGAAACTCCCTTGATGATTGCTTATAGGGTACAATCATTTCACACTCACGGTTGGGCAAGTCGATGAAACCATTAATTTCTTCGATCGTTGGCGCTAACTCGAAATCAATAAACTTGAAGACTATTCTCATAGGGTCCCAAAAATTCAGCAAAGCCATGATCAAGTGAGGGTTTGGTGCAACAAATAGGAGGAATGTCAAGCCACCCAAAACTTGGCGAATCTCTTCTTTATGGTCCCTCTTAATATCGTTCCACCAATCTCTTAGTTTGGGATTCACATCTACTACTATCTGCGTATTGGCGAAATTAGAGAAGGCCATGACTCTGCAAACAAGACAACAAACGAATTCTAAACTCCATTTTGGCATAACTTTGCTTAAATTAATTTTATGATCACGTTGGCGCATAAAATGCAATTGGTCTAAAGGGTGTTGGGGCTCTTTAGACAATAGGGTGGCTACTAATAATGTGGATTGACACCAAGGGTCAATTCACCTAGGCTTTATGCATGCATTACTTAATCAAGGTTTAATAGCTCTATCTTAAGTTTCTAAGAGTTGGATAGACACAGACTGAATGTATTATATGAGAGAAGGCATATGGTTTCACGGTAGTAAGACTATCCGCTTCTGCCATGCATCAACCATCTCTCTAATATAGGGTGTTTGAAGAGAACTTTGTGAGATGTGCAGAGACACAACATCACGAGGAAAAATAAAAATAAAAAGAGGATCCCAATTGGGGGAAGTATGAACGGAAAGCCAGTTATCAAAGCAGTAACATTTAGCAATTAAATGGAAAGCATTAACACGTAGACAGTTTCAAGGAAAGCAGTAAATAAATAAATAAATACATAAATAAGCACAATAACAAATGAAATGCAAGAAACGAAATACACATATATGGGATAGGATAATGGTTTAACATGTAAAGGAAATCAAATAAATGAGGAAAAGGGAAGAGGAATAAACACGATAGTAAACAAATAAGGAAAGGGAAGAGGATTAAACATGGAATAAAACGAACAAAAATAAAAGGAAAGCAAATAAGCACATAGCAAATAAGTAAAAAAAATAAAATTAGACACGGTTTTAGCAGAGCAAAAGGAAATAAACAAATATGACCAAAATAGATAAACCCCATATAAAGCATGAAACACATAACGGTAAGAACCTAAGTTATATCCCCAGCAGAGTCGTCATTCTGTTGTGCCCCATTTTTTCACAAAAATGGGTTGTGCAATGACCTAACAACTCTTTTAGGTTTATTTTAAAAGAAGAGTCGCCATCTAACGAATTTAAGGCGCGTTAGGGCACCTATCTAACCTAACTAATTTTTAACTAAAGGGTCTGCGAACCAGAGATTGGGTAAGTGTTCAGGTTACCTCGAAGGGAAGGTGTTAAGCACCCTTCGAGGTCCACAAAAGGTGGGTTCCGGTCGTATCTCATATTTTATATGGGGGTTACAAATTGTCAAATAAGGTCCGATTTTTACTAAGCATTAATTAAACTAAGTGATAACATAAATAAGCATTAAAACATTTAATAAATAATTTAAAAAAAAACAAATAAAGGAAGATAAGCGAGAAGACAGAAAATACATAATTAATATAAGAAAAACCAATTTTTAATTAATTAACTACCCCAAATAAGTGCAAACAATAAAAGAAAACAAAAACAAAAACAAAAGCCTAAATTAAATTATTCCCTTTTTGGATCAGCACTCGGCTTACTCGGTTTGCCAAGTCAAATCATAGTTTGTCGACTTTTTGCTCGAGTCACCCTCCATCATTTCCAAAGGGCCTAAATACCCCTGCCCTCCCTTTTTCTAAGGTTCGTTTGATATTTTAGAGCCTAAAGCGATCTAAAAAAAATAAAACTAACGTCCTAAAAGGTGCCTATCGTCCCTCTTAAAGTCCAAAAGGCATTGGCCTAACTAAACGGTAAGTTTTAGACTAGCTCAAAATATAGGTTACCTATTAGACTCTCTAAGCGTCAAGCAACACAAATAGGACATCATTTAGCACGTAAAATCTCAAATTGACCTCTAGATTAGGCTATTTAGCATGCTTGCAAACACAATTAAATTGTGAAATGTCTCATGCATAGAGTGTGTGTGCCAACAAACATACAAACATGCATTGCAACAACATGTTAATTAATTAACTTAGGTGGCAGAAATAATAATTTGATGGACCAATTTAGGAGCTAAATTAATATGTTTCCAAAAACCTATTAAAGTGCAGACAAATGATCAAAAGTGGTTCAGATTTCAATCAATTATTAGCACACTGATTTTATTATTAAACAAGCAACAGAATCAATTATGAGCATGCTGAAATTTAATGAATCCTATAGGCAGGTTGTCTATGTGATGGACATACTGAAATTTATTAAAATATGGTTAATTGATTAACATGCTGAAATTATTTAAAATCTGGTTAGCTAAACTAACTAATTAATATGTTGCATGTATTAAAATTTGATTGTTTAAACCGATTAATTAACATATTACAATTATTAAAGTCTGATTAAGCTGATCAACTAACACAATGAATTTATTATAATCTAATTAATTAACATATTGAACTTAGTTATTAGATCCTATAGGCATGGTTTCTAAGTATCGATAAGCCAAAAATTAAGCCTTTATGCATGTTTTTCTATGCCCGAATAATGTTTGAAATATTTAAATCCTATAGGCATGATATCTAAAACAGATTTCCGATATAAAAATGGCTATTAGATAGACATTTATTTTATTTACTTTACATATATAATAACGCTTGGTGACTTAAAACAAGAAAAATGGCACATATAAAGAGTTATACACTATTTTATGATTTAAGCTAAACAAGACAGAATGACATGAAAAATTAAATTGACTTAATGTTATAACATGCGAGTAATAGGTAATTATGTAAATGTAATGACCCTTCAGGTCATTTGCGTGTTTGTTCCTCTTTTCTATCGTTAGAGCGTTCCTGTAGCGACCCCAAGTTGTTTTTGACTTGCCGGCACTGTAGGTTCGGTTGCATGGTCGTTCGTTTGGTTTTATGCCTGTTTTCCTGTTTTGGAGCTTTTGAACCTTGACAAGTTAATTTTGGTCACAACTTCAGGTAAATGACATAAGATGGGAATTCTAATGATTCCATTAGCTCCGGAGCGGCCAAATTAGGCTAGAAGCATGATTGGCCCGAGTCCTGGGGCTTCCGGTGTGATTTCGGGGCCAGTTAGCTCTTTAGTCTTTGAAATTTGGCTTAAAGTTGACTTTGGTCAACATTCTTGGTAAACACTCGGGTGAGAATTCCGTCAGCGCGGTTAGTTCTAGAATGTCGATTTTGGTCTAGAATAACCCTTCGAGAACTTCCAGGAGCTTCTGATCAAATTTCGAGGCCTCTGGTAGAATTTGGCTAAAATGGTCCATTGGGTGTGGGACCCACTTTTCATCAAAAGTACCTCTTATGGAAATTTTGACTGCGCCATTGAGTCTAGAACATCGAATTTGATGGGGTAGCATATCTCATTTGCATGCACGGGGTTTCGAACGAATTCCGGGCACCCTGTCGGAGTTTCGGAATTGTCCAAAACTCAGCTGGTGTAGTTATATCTGTAGACACCTCTTCTCTCAAAGTTAGCGGGATAGGCTCCACGTTCAAGGAGGTGTAAGCGTGCCTACTCCGCGTTCGTGGGTTAGAGGCCCCGTTCGCGGAGGTTTGTGGTATCCTTCTCCGTGTTCGCAGATAGGGCTCCATGTTTGCGGAGGTGTGAATCCCTTCTCTCCGCGTTCGTGGGCCCCTGGCCGCGTTCGCGGAGTAGTGTTTGTTTTCTCTCCGCGTTCGTGGGGTCTTGGCCGCGTTCGCGGAGTCAGTGGCTGGCAATCCTTATAAAAGTGAGGTCGAGGCTTATTTGGATGGAATGTTTAGAAATACATATCTCCCTCATCTTTTGTCGGTTTTCGGTGATTTGAAGTCCTAGGTGCTCGGATTTGCGTTGGCTGTGTGGGTCTTGGCTTGGAGAGTGGTGGGTGTTTTTCGATTTCCGTAAATTCGAGGCGTAAGTTGCTATCCTAGGCCTATTTGTAAAGTTTTGCATTTCTTGTTGTTGGTTGTTTGGAGCTGATCCGAGCCCCGATGGGTGTTCCGTTTTGGAATACAAGTTTGGGGGAAGATTTAGGACCTCTTCACGAAGTCAATTCCAGAAAATCTAGAGCGGGTCCCACATTTCTCGATTTCGACTCCAAATTGATCTGTCTCCGATATTGAAGATTTTAGTGTCTAAACGATCGTATTGATGCTGTGACTCTATTTGTGGCAGCGTGGCAGCAGTCTGATGCCGTTAGGAAGGGGAAAGCTCTGGCAGAGTTACTTGGAGCGCGCGTGATTGGCCTTTTGGTAGGTTACGGCTTCCCTTCTTCCTAGATTGAGCTTGAATGCGTAATTGCTTGTTGACTTGTGTCAATCTGGGTTGGGTAGCTAGTCTTTCTGTTCTTCTTCTCCGATTTCTTCGTTTAGAGTTGATGTTTGGTTTTTTCGGGGCTAGTATCATGCTTTAGTATGGGTTGTTGACTTGGGATGTTGATGATTTGTTGTGGGTTATCTGTTGGGTGGTTATCTGTTGTTGCATGTGTGAGTTAGGGTTATTTTCTTGTGTTTGGTTGATTGCGGTTATTTTTTACCTTAGAATAGGTTAGGATAGTGTTGCCTTAGTCCCATGAACCTGGTTGAGTTGAGTATGTATCCGACGTTGATTCAGATGGACTAGATCCTTGTAGACTGGTATAGCAGACTTGAGTCTGATAGTATGGGCCTTAGTTTAGGCGAACTCGTGGCTTTTATGATCTTCCATCCTTTCTCTTCCTATCTCTGCGGTTCTGGGGTGCTCCGGAAGGCTTTGCTACTATGCCGATTGAAGGTTGGGTTGTGCTAGGCTGGGAGCCTTTTGTGGATATCCTTGTGGGGGAGGCGTCCCGCGGTGTCTAGCTTGTATTGAGTTGGTTGGTGGTGGCTTTATTCGGTTCGAGGCAGCTAGCTCTGGTCCGAAGCTGACATTACACAGTTAGAGTCTGTTATTCCCAGTTTGAGACTGTTGAGCGAGGGTTGCTAGCTCCAATCTGAGGCCGACGTTACATGGTTAGATTCCGTTATTTCCATCTCGAGATGATTGAGTAGGGGTGTTATCTCTGGTCCGAGGCTGACGTTACACGGTTAGAGTCCGTTATTTCCAGCTTGAGACTGATGGTTTGGGTTCGAGGCCCAGGTTCTATCTTTATTGGGTTTGAGGCCCATATGTTTTGGGTTTGAGGCCCAAGTTCTATCTTTGTTGGGTTCGAAGCCCATATAGTTTGGGTTCTAGGCCCAGGTTCTATCTTTATTGGGTTTGAGGCCCATGGGTGTTAAGGCTTTTGGAGTAGGGTTCCTTTGATTTCCATAGTTGTAGTTTCTCTGTGTACTCGTTGGGCTTATGGGGGTTCGTTCGGGTTCTTATTTGTCCGTGCTTGAGTGTGCCTAGCGGGTTTTATGGGGGCCAGCTGGGTTTAGTTATGATATTCTTAGTTTTGCTTTCCATTTATTCTATTCCTGTTCTGTTGACCTCTATTGTGTTGATTCTGTCTTATCTTCCTGTTTTTACCTTTCTTGTTCAGTCGGCCTATGATGCGTAATAGGTACCTATTGGTTTTGTACTCATGCTACACTCTGCATCTATTTTCGTGATGCAGGTCTGAGCACCAGTTATCAGCATTGAGTTTGAGCCTGCAGCTGTCTGTCCAGGAGACGAGGGTAAGCACATGACGTTCTGAGATTACCAGTCTCCTTCTGTATTTATATTTTGACTTGTCTTTTGCTTTCAAGACAGTTTGTTTCTGTGGTCCACTTTTGAGATTTGTACTCTTGTTAGTAGTTCTGTACTTGTGACTTCCAGGTTCTGGGAGGTGTCTTATATATATATATAGTTTTGGTTTTGTCTCCGCCTTCTCTTGTGTGTTCTCATTTTATGCTTCCGCTTAGTTGAGGTTAGTTTCCACCCTCAGTCCCATTACTATTAAGTTTCAGGATAGGGTTTTGGCTGGCCTATTGGTGGGTTGGTAGGCGGCATCATGACTCAAGAGATCGGGTCGTGACAAGTTGGTATAAGAGCCCCAGGTTCGTTGGTCTCACTTGTACAAAGCTAGCATCTAGTAGAGTCCCGCGAATCGGCGCAAAGACGTCTGTGACTTATCTTCGGGAGGCTCCAGGATGTCCTTAGGAGGTTTTCTTGTTTTGTTTCCTATTTGTGCATCCCTGTCCTATTGGTTTCATGAAATCTCATTTGTTTCACTCTGTTCCAGGATAGCTCGCACGCGCAGTAGAGGTCGACCCCGAGGTCAAGGTGGTGCTGCGCATCAGGCCGCGATAGAGCAGGGACTCCGGAGCCGGAGCCTCGTAGAGAGCAGATTCCTCCTCAGCCGGTGGGGCAAGGACCAACCCAGCCACTGCCCCTAATCTTCAGGGCATGCTTGCCCAGATTCTAGCTACTATCGGGGGTATGCAGTAGCCGGCCCCAGCACCAATTCCAGAGTTGGTTCCAGCACCGTAGGGCCAGCCTGCCCCTGTGGTTCCAGAGATGCATCAGTAGAACTAGTCTGCAGTAGTGGCTCCAGATGTTTGTCAGCCGCCAGCACCGACCGCGGTTCAGTCGGACCTTTTGGATAAGGATATGCCACTTCGAGAGCAGAAGATGCTCGGGATGTTTCTCAGGCCATCACTGTCAAGGTTTTCCGGGGCTGTAGGGGAGGACGCCCACGAGTTTATTAAGATTTGCTAGTAGCAAATGCAGACTTTGGGCCTAGCAGAGTCGAGGGGAGCCGACTTCACTGCTTATCAGCTAGATGGATCGGGCAAACAGTGGTGGCGTTCTTTCATTGAGACCAGGCGAGCTAGGTCACCACCAGTATCATGGACGGAGTTTTCGGAGGCTTTTCTGGCCAGGTTTATCCCACGGAGCGTCAGGGATCAGCTTCGTGATGAGTTCTCGAGGTTGGAGGAGGGCTCCATGATAGTATCCGAGTATGAGGCCAGATTTCATGAGTGTCCCGTCATGCCACCACGATTCTGCTTACAGAAGAGGAGCGGGTCCGATGTTTTGTTAGGGGTTTGAGGCTACATTTAAGCATTGAGTCACAATCTATGTTATCAGTGGGCCGTTATTTTCTGGATGTGATGAACCATGCCCGCACTATTGAGCAGCTCCGTCGCGAGGCCCACGGGGGCAGCGGCAAGAGGGCCAGGCCAGATGATAGCTTTGGCGGGACCCATCATAAGCTGAGGGATAATCGAGGCTGGGTTCATTAGAGGTTCCAGCCAAGTCAGCCCAGTCGCCTGTTCCAGGCTTCATTATAGATCTCAAAGGGTTACCAGCACCGCCAGAGTGGGCATAGTGGCGGCCCGAGTCAGGGCCGAGTGGGTTCCAGGCAAGTTCATCAGGTTGGGGTGGCTGGCCTTCAATGGTGAGCAGATTTTCGTAGGATTGCTTTACTTTTGAGGAGCTTGGTCATTAGTCTAGGGAGTGCCCTGTCTCCAGATCAGCTTTACCAGCTCCTCAAGCGGTGAGACCGATTTCAGCAGTAGCACCTCCAGCTAGAGGAGGAGGTCAGCAGTAGGGTGCGGTGCTCGGGGAGGTCCCTGGGGAGGCAAGACAGGAGGTAGAGCGGATGTACGGGGTAGAGGCGACCAGGGCCATTTCTATGCAGCTCCAGCAGAGCAGAGGCCGAGGCGTCTGATGATGTGATCACAGGTACGATTCTTTTATGCCATCAGTCCGCTTTAGCCTTATTTGATACTGGTTCTACTTATTCTTATGTGTCACCTTATTGTATGCCTCGATTGGGAGTGAGTCATGGGCCCTTATCTGTACCTTTGCGTGTTTCGACCTAAGTAGGAGATTATTTAGTAGTGGATCAGATTTGTAGATTATGTGTGGTGACTATTCGGGGGCAGGACACTCTGGTTGATCTTATTGTGCTTTGTATGGTGGATTTTGATGTGATTTTGGGCATGCATTGGCTATCCCCTCACCAGGATGTCTTGGATTATTATGCCAAGACCGTTACTTTGGCCATGCCTGGTATTCCGTCGGTGGTGTGGCAAGGTTCTTGTAGTCGCACACCAGTTGGGGTCATTTCCTATGTTCGGGCTCGGAGGCTAGTGGCTGGCGGATATTTGGTATATTTGGCGTATGTTAGAGATGTTAGTAAGGAGGGCCCTACAGTTGATTCAGTGCCTATAGTCCGAGAGTTTGCTGATGTGTTTCCATCAAACCTTCCTGGCCTACCCACTAGAGCGAGATATTGACTTTGCCATTGATTTGGAGCTGGGTACTCATCTTATCTCTATCCCACTGTACCGTATGGCCCTTGTAGAGCTCAAGGAGCTCAGTGTTCAGCTTCAGGACCTCTTAGGTAAGGGGTTCATTCGGCCTAGTGTATCTCCTTGGGGTGCCCCAGTTCTGTTTTTGAAGAAGAAGGATGGTAGCATGCGGATTTGTATTGATTACAGACAGCTGAATAAGTGACGGTGAGGAACTATTACCCCATGCCTCGTATTGATGATCTATTTGACCATCTTTAGGGTGCCGCAGTGTTTTCGAAAATTGACTTGAGATCTGGCTACCATCAGTTGAGGGTTAGAGAAGCGGACATCCCTAAGACAACATTTAGGACTTGTTATGACCATTATGAGTTCCCAATGATGTCTTTTGGGTTGACTAATTCCCCTGTTGCGTTTATGGACTTGATGACTCGCGTATTTAGGCCGTATCTAGACTCATTCGTCATAGTTTTAATTGATGATATCTTGGTATACTCGCGGAGCCATGGTGAGCATGAGCAACATCTGAAGGTAGTGCTTAAGATTTTGAGAGATCATCGGCTTTATGCCAAGTTCTCAAAGTGCGAGTTCTGGCTTGAGTCTGTAGCATTCTTAGGCACGTGGTGTCCAAGGATGGCATTATGGTGGATCCGACGAAGATTGAGGTTATCCGTGATTGGGCTAGGCCCACTTCTGTGACTGAGGTTCAGAGCTTCATCGGATTGGCAGGGTACTACTGGCGCTTTGTCAAGGATTTCTCCACTATAGCAGCACCTCTGACTCAGTTGACTCGCCAAGATGTTCCCTTTGTGTGGTCGGAGGAGTGTGAGAGGAGCTTTCTGAGGCTCAAGGAGTTGCTCACCACCACTTTTATATTGGCTCTTCCAGTTGAGGGCGAGGGCTTCACAGTTTATTTTGATGCATCCGGCGTTGGTTTGGGTTGTGTTCTGATGCAGCAGGGCCGGGTTATTGCTTATGCGTCGAGGCAGCTTAAGCTGCATGAGTGCAACTACCCCACTCATGATCTGGAGTTGGCAGCAGTAGTTTTTGCGCTTAAGATCTTGAGGCATTACCTTTATGGAGGTCATTGTGAGATATACATCGATCACCGGAGCCTTCAGTACATTATGAGCCAGAGGGATCTCGAGGCAGCGCCGCTGGATTGAGCTCCTAAACGACTATGATCTCTCTATTCTCTACCATCCGGGCAAGGCGAATATAGTAGCGGACGCCTTGAGTCGGAGGACAGGGAGTATGGGTAGTCTAGCCTTCCTTTCTGTTTCGGAGCGACCCCTGGCTTTGGACATTCAGTCCTTAGCCAATCAGATGATCAGGCTTGATGTTTCAGATTCCAGCTGGGTGTTAGCTTATGTAGGGGTTCAGTCATCTCTGCTTGATCAGATCTGTAGTCGTCAGTTCCAGGATGAGGCATTGGTGGCACTCAGAGGCAGGGTTTTGGTAGGTGATGTCGGGCAGGTTACCCTAGATTCAGATGGGGTTTTGAGGTTTACTGGTTGTTTGTGTGTTCCTAGTGTTGGTGATTTAATCCAGCTGATCCTTAGCGAGGCCCATGATTCCAGATATTCTATCCATCCAGGCACAACTAAGATGTATCGTGATTTGAGGCAGCACTACTGGTGGAGCGGTAGGAGGAGGGACATCTAAGACTATGTATCCCGTTGCTTGTGTTGCCAGCAGGTGAAGGCCAAGCATTTGAGGCCTGGTGGAGAGTTGTAGAGATTACCCATTCTTGAGTGAAAGTGGGAGCGCATCACCATAGACTTCGTTCAGGAGGAGTTGGGCACTCGTGTCGATCTTAGCACAACTTTTCACCCGTAGACCGATGGCCAGTCGGAGCGTATTATTTAGGTTCTTGAGTATATGTTGCGGGCTTATGTTATGGATTTTGGAGGCCAGTGGTACCAGTTCTTGCATTTGGCAGAGTTTGCGTACAACAACAGCTACCATTCCAGCATTCAGATGGCCCCATTTGAGGCCTTATATGGTAGGCGTTGTCGCACTCCAGTTGGGTTGTTTGAGTCTATGGAGCCTAGGTCGAGGGGAACAGATCTGTTTCAGGAGACCTTAGCGCATGTGAGGTTGATTCAGGATTGGCTCAGGACGGCTCAAAGTGGACAACGGAGTTATGCAGATCGCAGGCGTCGACCGTTGAGATTTGTCGTGGGAGATAGAGTATTCGTCTGAGTATTTCCCACGAAGGGCGTGATGACATTCAGGAGGCAGGGCAAGCTTAGCCCTAGGTATATTGGGCCTTTTGAGATTTTGAGGGCAGTTGGTGAGGTGGCCTATGATTTAGCTTTACCTACAACATTCTCAGCTATTCATCCAGTTTTCCATGTTTCGATGCTTCGGCGGTATGTTCCAGATGAGTCTCATGTGCTCCAGTATGATATCGTTGAGTTGGATGATCGCCTGACCTATATTGAGGAGCCACTTGTTATGTGAGGCAGCTGAGGTTGAGAGCCATTCCTGTAGTTAAGGTCCGTTGGAGGCACCGTCCAGTTGAGGAGGCTACCTTAGAGTTTGAGCGGGAGATGCGGGAGCAGTTTCCCAGCTTACTTGAGCCCTCAGATACTTCTTGACTCTTACTTTCACGGACGAAAGTCCTTTTAGTAGTGGATGTTGTATGACCCTTCAGGTCATTTGCGTGTTTGTGCCTCTTTTCTGTCGTTAGAGCATTCCTGTAGCGACCCCAAGTCATTTTTGACTCACTGACACTATAGGTTCGGTTGCCTGGTCGTTCGTTTGATTTTTATCCCTGTTTTCTTATTTTGGAGCTTTTGAACCTTGAAAAGTTGATTTCGGTCATAACTTTAGCTAAACGACCTCAGATGAGAATTTTGACGGTTCCATCAGCTCCGAAGCTGCCAAATTAGGCTAGAAGCATGGTTGGTCTGAGTCCCGAGGCTTTCGGTGTGAATTTTGGGCAAGTTAGCAATTTAGCCTTCGAAATTTGACTTAAAGGTTACTTTGGTCAAAATTCTTGGTAAACACGCTCAGATGAGAATTCCATCAGCGCGGTTAGTTCTAAAATGCTGAGTTTGGTCTAGAATTGTAACATCTCGGATTTTGGAAAAGGCTAAAAAGGGAAACAGGAAAGGTCCACAAACCCAAAAATGAGACATAGACCCTTCATGGCACCCTAGACGGTCCGTGAAGGGGACCACGGCTCGTTAAGGGTCTCGTGAACCCTCTCCGGAATCTTCCCATGCAGGGATCACCTTCACAGTGACCCAAACGGCTCATGGTGGACTTGACGACCCGTCAAATGAATCGTACAAGTCACCTAATTGGTAGGGACTGACCCAAGGTCACTAGAAAAGGGCCACAGACGTCTAAACAGCCCGTGAAGCTTCACACGGACCGTGAAGTCGTCCATGAAAGAGACTTATCAGACTTTGAGTTTTGGGTCGACTTCAAACAATCATATCTTTTAGCAGAAAATGCATTAGGTGGCCCATGAACTATAAAATTAAAGATCCCTAAATCCTCTTTCCAACGCCACCGAGTTTGCCCCATTTGAAGCTCAGAGTAAAACGTTATGCCCATTTTAGTGAAGCACTATCAGGCTGAGAAATCCTCACGACCTACTTGACGGGCCGTGGTGCTCTAGACGGCCTGTGAAGCCTGTCTTGAAGTCACTTCGGCAGCTTTTAAGTCAGGGTCATATTGGACTTTTCCCTATCTGTTGGCCACTTAAAGTACGTCATTTGATGCCTAAACTACGTCATTTTACTCAGTCTAAGCCTAATAATCTACTCAAAAACTACCTAGCACCCTCATTCTCCCAAAAATCATCTAACTTAGAAAAAAAAGAAGAGGAATAGGCTACAGTTTTTCCCAAGAACGAGCAGAGGTGTTCTTCAAGTTCAGCCCCCAAATCCAAAGGATTTCTCCGTAGTTTTCGTCACCAGGTATGTGGTATTTGACTAATGGGTTCCTTTCACCCATTAGGTCGCTAGAATTCAGTCAGTTCTTCAATTTCTCCATAAATGGCTTAGACCTAGGGTTCCCAAATCTTGGGAATCCATTGAAAGTTAGCTACTATAGTCCCATTGCATTGATTACTTGTTTTCTTGGAGAATTAATGTAGTCCCATGTATAGAACTCAGAACCCTAGCTAGTATTGATTATCATTCTTTCAAAAATTATACTTGCTAGACCGATCAGTCAGAAAATCATGCTCCAGTATTTGAATGCCATATTTTTCAGCGTATTTATGTTGCATTCCCAGATAGCATGTCAGTATTTTGAGCTACTCATTATATCAGTTGCATTGTTAGCTTTGCATATTTAGTTGGGAGTAGACTTAGCACTGAGTTGGACTAGGGTTCAGCGTACCCTCAAATTCCCAGAACTACGCCAATGTTTGTTCAGAAGTCCCCTATATTGGGCATCAGTTTTTAGTCATCACGCCAGAATCATGCCTTTATACCCCTGGCAAGGTATATTGGGTCCTCTTGATGTGGCGTATACATCAGACTCCACGTTTAGCTCACGTGGTTTATGTCGGTTAATAGTAGCTCCCACAGTCATACTCTTATTGCATTGACCATGTTATCAGTATACAGTTCAGCATGCTATCTTCATGATTAGTGCTTGGTCATTGTATCTAGCTCAGTTTTCAGTTATACTTCAGTACAACCCATTTATATATTCAGTTATATTATTTTGTCTATATTGTTCAGCTTAGTATATGTATCTTACATGCTCAGTACATTCAAAGTACTGACGCATACTTTTGCGCTACTTCGTTTCATGATGTAGGTTCAGGCGCTCAGCATCCAGATGTGCTTAGCTTGATTTCCAATCCGTACTCAGCAGTTTCAGTGGTGAGTCCTCATAGCTCGAGGACATTTCTTTATGCTTTTAGTTTAGTCAGTCTTTTAGTATTTATAGAGTTAGCTGGGGACATGTCCCAACAGCTCATCAGTATTAGAGGTTTTCAGACATAGAGTCAGTGTTCAGTGTTTTGGGATTGTTTCCCATAGATATTAAGATATATTTTCGCTTGGAGTTCTTTTAATTTTTGCTCCCTTTATAGTTATGCTTCCGCTTACTTAGTCAGATTTCATTATGCTTATGATATGGCAGACTCAGGGTTAGCTTGGGGTCACTCGTGATCCTAGGTCCCATGTTACGTCTGGGGGGTAGCCTCGGGGCGTGACAAATATGGTATCAGAGCTTCAGGTTCAAGAGTCCTAGGGTGTCTAAAAGCTGCACTAAGTAGAGTCTCTTTCATGGGTGTGAAGCGCGCCGCATCTATGAGGGAGGGGCTACGAAGTGTTCTAAGAATAACTTCACTTCCTTTGTTACTTTATCGTGCGTTGTTTTGTGATTCAACTTTTCCCTTCTAATCCATCGTTATGCGTTTCAGATCATGCCTCCTCGCAGAGATAACGCACAAAATGCTAACGCACGGAATGCTAACACAGTTCCTCTAGTCCCGAACCATGAAGCTACGAATGCAGAGTTCCGTACTGCAATCCAATTGTTGGCCCAGACCGTAGCCAACCACAACAATTAGCAAGTCCCAGTTCCTGCAAACACCACTGGTGAATCAGTTGCAGCAAGGGTTCGAGACTTTGTTCGTATGAATACGCCAGAGTTTCTAGGGGCGAAGGTTGGTGAGGACCCACAGAACTTCATTGATGAGATCAAGAAGATCCTTGAGGTACTGCAAGTGACTGGTACTGATGGTGTTGAACTAGCGTCCTATCAACTCAAAGATGTGGCTCATATCTGGTTCACACAGTGGAAAGAAAATAGAGGTGCGAATGCAGCCCCGATGACATGGGACTATTTTACTGGAGCTTTTCTAGACAGGTTCTTCCCAAGAGAGTTGAGAGAGGCTAAGGCTCAAGAGTTTATGAACTTGAGGCAAGGGTCGATGTCAGTCCAAGAGTACGGGCTAAAGTTCACTCAGCTCTTCAGGTATGCTCCACATATGGTGGCAGATCCGAGGGCACAAATGAACAATTTCTTGTTTGGAGTAACTGATTTGGTAAAGACTGAGTGCAGGAATGCTATGCTATTGGGAGATATGGATATCTCCATACTAATGACCCACGCTCAGCAGGTTGAGGGAGATAAGCTCAAGGAAATGGCTAAGGATAACAAAAAGGCTAGAACAGACAACTATGAATATTCTCAGCAGAGGTCGGGCTGTGGAAGTCGCTCATAGTTTCAGTAAAGATCTACAGCCCCATCACCTTCATCAGCTAGTGCTCTGTCCCCCAGGTTTTGACAGGATCAGAAAGGAAGGGCATCAGGCACTAAGTCTCACGTAAGTGCTTCCGGTAACCGAACTTTTCCATCTTGCCCAAAGTGTGGTAAGAACTATCCGGGCGAGTGTCTTGCTGGCAGAGAGGGGTGTTTTGGGTGTGGTCAGTCTGGTCATAGACAGAAGGATTGCCCTTCTGCCAGGCAAGGACAAGGAGGTAACATGACTCAGTCTACGACTTCAGCAGCGCTAGCAGGTCGCCCTACTCAGCAGGGTACCTCATCTTGTACAGGTGGTGGTCAGCGCCAGAACATGTTGTATGCTCTTCAGGCTCACCAGGACCAGGAAGATTCTCCTGATGTGATCACTGGTATATTACAAGTCTTCAGTTTAGATGTTTATGCATTGTTAGATCCAGGGGCTACAATTTTTTTTGTTACTCCTTATATAGCAGTAAACTTCGATGTCAATCCAGAAACTCTCTCAGAACTATCTCAGTCTCTAATCCAGTTGGTGACCCAGTAATAGCTAGACGAGTATACAGAAATTACCCTGTTACAGTTTCCCAGAAAGTCACCTCAGCTGACCTTGTAGAGTTAGAAATGATAGATTTTGACATCATTCTAGGCGTGGACTGGTTACATTCATTTTATGCCTCAGTCGATTGTAGAACTAGGATCGTTTGCTTTCAGTTTCCAAACTAGTCAGTCCTAGAGTGGAAGGGTAGTAACTTAGTGCATGTAGGTCGATTTATCTCTTACCTTAAGGCCAGTAAAAAATGATTTCCAAAGGGTATATCTATCATCTTGTTCGGGTTAAGGATTCAAACTTCGAAACCCCAACTCTTGAGTCAGTCCCAGTGGTGAAGGAGTTTCCAGAAGTGTTTCCAGAAGATCTTCCCGGAGTTCCTCCTGAAAGGGAAATCGACTTCGGAATAGATCTCCTTCCATATACCCAGCCTATTTCAATTCCTCCTTACAGAATGGCTCCAGCAGAGCTTAAGGAACTGAAAGAACAGTTGAAAGACCTTCTAGATTAGGGCTTTATCAGACCCAGTATCTCTCCATAGGGTGCTCCAGTGTTGTTCGTGCATAAGAAAAATGGTTCCCTCAGGATGTGCATTGACTATCGTCAGTTGAACAAAGTCACAATCAAGAATAAATATCCCATCCCAAGGATTGATGACTTGTTCGACCAACTTCAGAGTGCTAGTTGTTATTCTAAGATAGACCTCAGATCCGGCTATCATCAGCTCAGAGTTAGAGATAGTGACATCCCGAAGACAGCCTTCAGGACTCGGTATGGTCCTTATGAATTTGTAGTTATGTCTTTTGGACTAACAAATTGTCATGACCCAGGGTAGCCCCTAGATGTAACACGGCGTACAAGACCCCGAGAGGCCTCATACAAGCCCTTAGCATACATAACATACAAGATATAGAGAAATAAGAGTTCAAAAGAGCATTTAATATCAAAACTTTACTCAAAACAACGGAAGTCTACAACTCATGTCTCAAAGCCTTCTAATATCATAGAATACGTGTAAAAGTGATAGGGACGCAGCCCAATACAATATCCGACATAAGAAAAGACATCAAAGTAAAATCTGACAAGGCTATGTCCTCGGGTAGATGAGAACTCACCAAGTCTTCTTCTCAACTCTAAGTAAAAGCTCTAGCCACGAGTAGGAGAACTTCCACGTCCTACACCAAGGAAGTTGATGCAAGCAAAAGTATGCGTTAGCACAATTAAGTACTAAGTATGATAGCAATGCATATAAACATATAAATGATGCTAGAGATAGAAACATAATCATGACATGTAATGGCCAAGCTAAAAACATGATAAACATGAGAAACATGAAACATAAAGCATATATCAAGGCCAAAGCAGGCCAAAGAAGGCCAAAGCAAGCTAAATCATCTTTCCTTCTTTTATTTACTTCATCATGAGAACAATTATTCATTAACTTGTGGGGAATAGCCTTAACTGACATATAAGACCATGTGAGCTATCAACATGGAATCCGGTGTCTACCCCACATTGTAAAGAGGTGTCCTACTTCCCAAGGTAAGACCATGAACTTCTTAGCTTATGTGGATCCACTAGCTAATGTCTACTTAAAGACAACATCCTATGTTGGCAACATAGTTTATGGGATAGAGATTGCTTTAGGAGACTCGGCTTCAACTAACGAGAGAGTTCCATCTAGAAAATCTAGCCTCTACTAACGGGAGAGTTTTCACTAGAAGACCCGGTCTTTACTAACGGGAGGGCTTCCATCTCAATATCCACTCGGTGCTAAGCATAATTCCCACGGATTAGTCATTAACATATTTATATAATCATACATGGATAGGTACAACTGGGTTTACCAATCCAAGCTAAAATCATGCTATAGATATTCATTGGACCTTGTCTAAGCTTACATCATTAGAATAGCTCCTTAAGAACATGGGTAATCGCCTCTTTGTTCTTCCTTTATCATAATGGGAGAATTACGTGAGAAAACCTTTCACTACTCGACCATAGCATCATCATATCATAACTTTGGCACTTTACTCTCAAAGCACCCTTAATTCATCATGCTCATATTTCATAGTTCATATGGGTTCATGCAAGTTCAACTCATATCATGCAATTCTATGCAAGATCATGCTTAGAAAGCCATAATTAAGACAATTTACCCATACTTGAAGGAACTCACATAATAGAGGAAAATCATGCTTTTGACTTGATCATGCTAAATTCATAAGATTATCCTCAATTCATTCATAATTCATGCTTGATTTCATAGAAAATTCATAAACTTCATCAAACCATAACTCAACCCAACAATCAAAGCATAGATTATCAAATTGGGGAGAATTAGCTTGGGATCATGGGGGTTCATGCAATCTTTACATCAAATCATGTAATTCACGCTAATTCATGCACTAAGTTACTTTATCACGCTAAATAGTGCACTAGGAATCATAAAATCAATAATTGGAATCATAATTGAAGAACCCACAATGATTTATCACAAACCCTAATTCAATTGGGTTAGAGTAAACCTTTGAAAATCATGAAGAAGAGGAAGGGCCCATTGGAGGAAAAGACTCCTAATGGTGAACACTATCATACCTCAAAGCAATCCATAAGAAATTAGAGAAGATTGAAGGTCTTCAATGGAGGATTCAGGCTCCTTCTTCTTCCTTGAGAGTTGAGAGAGTTTCTTTTTAGAGAGAGAAATATTTGAGAGAGGAGAGTTTTGGAATGACTTAAAATGAAAGGAATTAGACTTAGAAAGTATTTATAGGTCTAAGATTAAGGGTATAACCGACTTAGTTTAATAGGTAATCAATTAGGAAAATGACCAAAAAGCCCTTAATTAATAATTGTCGGGGCCAATTGATGGACATGATCTACGGTCCGTACATCAATTGACGGACCGTCATGTTCTTCCGTCAACTGATTCAAAATGTTCATTTTGGACTGAAAATTTGGCTAAGTCTGGAAGGCATCTACAGAACCCATCTACGGCCCATCAACTGGACTACGAACCGTCCTGCTGTTCCGTAGGTCAAGGTTCAGAAACTTGGAAATCCTGAAATTTCACAGTGCCATTGACGGTTTCGACCTACGGCCCGTCAATCCATATTCGGCCTGTAGGTGGCCTCCATTAGTCACTGTCTTCAGGTGAGTTTTGCATTTTAAAATTCATTGGAAGCTTGGGGTGTTACACAAATGCTCATGCAGCTTTCATGGACTTAATGACCACGGTGTTCAAGCAGTATTTGGACTTACTCGTGATCGTCTTTACTGATGATATCCTCGTTTATTCTCGAAATGAGGAAGAGCATACGACTCATCTGAGAGTGGTTCTGCAGACCCTCAAAGATCGCCAGCTTTTTACTAAGTTCCGCAAATGTGAATTCTGGTTACAGTCGGTCACTTTCCTTGGTCATGTAGTATCCAGCGAAGGGATCCGAGTGGATTCTCATAAAATAGAGGCAGTAAAGCACTGGCCTAGACCCACCTCTCTGACTGATATAAGAAGTTTCTTGGGTTTGGCCGTTTACTTCAGAAGGTTTGTAGAAGGATTTTCATCCATAGCTTCCCCATTGACCAAGTTGACTCAGAAGAAGGTCAAGTATCAGTGGTCAGATGAGTATGAGAAAAGCTTCTTAGAATTGAAAACCAGGTTGACTACAACTCCTATCTTAATTCTACCAGATGGTTCAGACGGTTATGTGGTGTATTGTGATGCATCCAGGGTCGGCCTAGGTTGTGTGTTGATGCAGCAGGGTAGGGTCATAGCTTATGCTTCTAGACAGCTTAAGATCCATGAGAAGAACTACCTGACTCATGACCTAGATCTTGCAGCCGTCGTGTTTGCACTAAAGATTTGGAGACATTACTTATATGGTGTCCATGTTAATGTGTTTAGAGATCATAAGAGCCTCCAGTATGTGTTCACCCAGAAAGAGTTGAATCTTCCTCAGAGGAGATGGCTCGAATTCCTCAAAGACTATGACATAAATGTGTTGTACCATCCGAGTAAGGTCAATGTAGTGGTTGACGCCCTCAGCAGACTATCCATGGGTAGTGTAGCACCTATTGAGGAAGGGAAGAAAGAATTAGCCAGATGTTCACCGGCTTGCTTGCTTAGGAGTTTGCCTTATGGACACGTCAGATGGTGATGTGATAGTTCAGAATGGGTCAAAATCTTTATTGGTAGCAGAGGTTAAGGAGAAACAAGATAGTGATCCTATATTACTTCAGTTGAAAGGCGCAGTTCATCAGCAGAGAGTCAAGGTTTTCTCCCAAGGGGGAGATGGTGTTCTTCGTTACCAGGGTCGCTTATGTGTCCCTAATGTGGGTAAGTTGAGGTAGCAGATCTTTACAGAAGCTCATAATTCAAGATATTCTATGCATTCGGGTGCTACTAAGATGTACCGTGATCTACGAGAAGTCTATTGGTGGAACGGCATGAAGAGAGACATCGCAGATTTTGTGGCTAAGTGTCCCAATTGTCAGCAAGTTAAAGTGGAACACCAGAAACCAGGAGGTGTGACTCAAGAGATTAGCATTCCTACTTGGAAGTGGGAAGTGGTAAATATGGACTTCATTACGGGTTTACCTCATACTCGTAGCCAACATGACTCCATTTGGGTGATAGTGGACAGAATCACTAAGTCAGCTCAGTTCTTAGTAGTCAAGACTACAGATTCAGCGGAGAACTACGCTAGACTCTACATCAACGAAATAGTCAGATTGCATGGGGTTCCTTTGTCTATCATCTCAGATAGAGGTCCTCAGTTTACCTCTCATTTCTGGAGATCGTTTCAGAAAGGTCTTGGTACTCAGGTAAATCTCAGTACAACATTTCATCCGCAAACAGATGGTCAGGTAGAGCATACCATTCAGATCTTAGAGGACATGTTGAGAGATTGCATGATCGATTTCAAGGGTAGTTGGGATGATCACTTACCTCTAATAGAGTTCACCTATAATAACAGTTTCCATTCCAGTATTCAGATGGCCCCTTATGAGGCACTGTATGGGCATAGATGTAGATTTCCGGTTGGTTGGTTCGAAGTAGGTGAAGCAGCCTTGGTTGGGCTAGATTCGATTCACGAGGCTATGGAGAAAGTTCAGCTCATCAGGGATAGACTAAAGACAGCTTAGAGTCATCAGAAGTCCTACGCAGATGTGAGGAGAAGAGACTTGGAGTCTAAAGTCGATGATTGGGTTTTCCTAAAGGTGTCACCCATGAAAGGGGTGATGAGATTTGGCAAGAAAGGAAAGGCAGACCCAGATATGTAGGTCCTTACAGAATCCTGAAAGGGTTGGTAATGTGGCTTATGAGTTAGAGTTGCTAGCAGAACTAGCAGCAGTTCATCCAGTCTTTCACATTTCCTTATTGAAGAAGTGTGTGGACGATCCGGCATTGATAGTACCTTTAGAAAGTGTGGCTGTGAAGGATAGCCTCACCTATGAGGAGATTCCCGTTGAGATTCTTGACCGTCAGGTTCGTAGGTTGAGAAATAAGGAAGTTGCTTCAGTAAAGGTTTTGTGGAGGAATCATTCTGTAGAGGGAGCTACTTGGGAAGCACAAGCAGCCATGAAGGCCAAGTATCCTCATCTCTTTCCTTCCAATTTAGTTTCAGCCTGAGGTAATAGTTCCTCTCTAGTCTCTCAGTTTACTCTTGTGTAATTCAGTCTCAGTATAATTATTTCTCTAGTTATCCGTGCATTTCAGTATCATTGCGTGTTCACGAAACTCAGATCAGTTAGATATATATTTCTAGTACTCAGCTGGTGGGTATTGCAGCTCTTTCCTAAAAATGTAGCTTGTTTAGACTTCATTCGAGGATGAATGATCCCAAGGGGGAGATATTGTAACATCTCGGATTCTGGAAAAGGCTAAAAAGGGAAGCAGGAAAGGTTCACAAACCCAAAAAGGATCCATGGACCCTTCACGGTACCCTAGACAATCTGTGAAGGGGACCACGGCTCGTTAAGGACCTCGTGAACCCTCTCCAGAATCTTCCCATGCAGGGGTCACCTTCATGGTGACCCAGACGGCTCATGGTGGACTTGACGACCCGTCAAGTGAGTCGTACAAGTCACCTAGTTGGTAGGGACTGACCCAAGGTCACTGGAAAAGGGCCACGGACATCTAAACGGCCCGTGAAGCTTCACACGGACTGTGATGTTGTCCGTGAAAGAGACTTATCAGACTTTGAGTTTTGGGTCGACTTCAAACAATCATATCTTTTAGAAAAAAATGAATTAGGTGGCCCATGACCTATCAAATTAAAGATCTTTGAATTCTCTTTCCAACGCCATAGAGTTTACCCCATTTGAAGCTCGATGTAAAAGGTTATACCCATTTTAGTGAAGCACTATCAGGATGAGAAATCGTCACGACCTACTTGACAGGCCGTGGTGCTCTAGACGGCCCGTGAAGCCTGTCTTGAAGGCACTTTGGCAGCTTTTAAGTCAGGGTCATATTGGACTTTTCCCTAGGCGTTGGCCACTTAAACTATGTCATTTGATGCCTAAACTACGTTGTTTTACTCAGTTTAAGCCTAATAATCTAGTCAAAAACTACCTAGAACCCTCGTTCTCCCAAAAATCATCTAACTTAGAAAGAAAAGAAGAGGAATAGGTGACAGTTTCTCCCAAGAACAAGCAGAGGTGTTCTTCAAGTTTAGCCCCCAAATCCAAAGGATTTCTCCGTAGTTTTCATCACCAGGTATGTGGGATTTCACTAGTGGGTTCCTTTCACCTATTAGGTCCCTAGAATACAGTCACTTCTTCAGTTTCTCCATAAATTGCATAGACCTAGGGTTCCCAAATCTTGGGAATCCATTGAAAGTTAGCTGCTATAGTCTCATTGCATTGATTACTTGTTTTCTTGGAGAATTAAGTAGTCCCATGTATAGAACTCAGAACCCTAGCTTGTATTGATTATCATCATTTCATGAATTATACTTACTAGACAGATCAGTCAGAAAATCATGCTCCAGTATTTGAATGCCATATTTTTCAACGTATTTATGTTGCATTCTCAGATAGCATGTTAGTATTTTGAGCTACTCATTATATCAGTTGCATTGTTAGCTTTGCATATTCAGTTGGGAGTAGACTTAGCATCGAGTTGGACTAGGGTTCACGTACCCTCAAAGTCCCAAAACTACGTGCCAACGTAGGTTCAAAAGTCCCCCTGTTGGGCATCAGTTTTTAATGATCATGCCAGAATCATGCCTTTATACCCTTTGCAAGGTATATTGGGTCCTCTCGATGAGGCGTATACATCGGACTCCACGTTTAGCTCACGTGGTTTATGTCGTTTAATAGTAGCTCCCACAGTCATACTCTTAATGCATTGACCATGTTATCAGTATACAGTTCAGCATGTTATCTTCATGATTAGTACTTCGTCATTGCATCTAGCTCAGCTTTCAGTGCAACCCATTTCTATATTCAGTTATATTGTTCAGTCTATATTGTTCAGCTTAGTATCTATATCATGCATGCTTAGTACATTCAAAGTACTGACGCATACTTTTGCGCTACATCGTTTCATCATATAGGTTCAGGTGCTCAGCATCCAGACCGCACTTAACTTGATTTCCAGTCCGTACTCAGTAGTTTTAGTGGTGAGTCCTCATAGTTCGAGGACAGTTCTTGATGCTTTTAGTTTAGTCAGCCTATTATCAGTCTTTTAGTATTTATAGAGTTAGCTGGGGACTTGTCCCAGCAACTCATCAGTATTAGAGGTTTTCAGACATAGAGTCAGTGTTTTGGGATTGTTTCCCATAGATATTAAGATATATTTTCGGTTGGAGTTCTTTTAATTATGACTCCCTTTATAGTTATGCTTCTGCTTACTTAGTCAGATTTTATTATGCTTATGATATGCCAGACTCAGGGTTAGCTTGGATCACTCATGATCCTAGGTCCCATGTTACGTCTAGGGGGTAGGCTCGGGGCGTGACAAGAATGACCCTTCGAGAACTTTTCAGAGCTTTCGATCAAATAACGAAGCCCCCGGTAGAATTTGGTTAAAATGGCCTATTGGGTGTAGGACCCACTTTTCATCGAAACAACCACTTATGGAAATTTTAACTGCGCCATTGAGTCTGGAACGTCGAATTTGATGTGGTAGCATATCTCGTTTGCGTGTACGGGGTTCCAAACGAATTTCGAGCACCACGTCGGAGTTTTGGAATTGTTTAAAACTCAGCTGGTGCAACTGATTCTTCAGACACCTCTTCTCTCCGTGTTCGCGGAGGTGAAAGCATGTGTACTCCGCGTTCGCGGAGGTCTGTGGTATCCTTCTCCACGTTCGTGGATAGGGCTCCATGTTTGCGGAGGTGTGAATCCCTTCTCTCTGCGTTCGCAGAGTAGTTCCCTCCACGTTCGCAGGGTCTTGGCCGCGTTTGCGGAGTTCAGCGGCTGGCAGTACTTATAAAAGTGAGGTCGAGGCTCATTTGGATGGAATGTTTAGAAATTCATATCTCCCTTTCTTTTGTTGGTTTTCGGTGATTTGAAGTCCCGGGTGCTTGGATTCACATTGGCTGTGTGGGTCTTGACTTAGAGAGTGGTGGGTGTTCCTCGATTTCCATGAATTCGAGGAGTAAGTTTCTATCCTGGGCCTATTTGTAAATTTTTGCATTTTTAATTGTTAGTTGTTTGGAGCTGATCCGAGCTCCGATGGGTGTTCCATTTTGGAATACAAGTTTGGGGGAGGATTTGGGACCTTGTCACGGAGTCAATTTTTGAAAATCTAGAGCGGGTCCCACATTTCCCGATTTCGACTTCAAATTGGTTAGTCTTTGATTTTGATGATTTTAGTATCTAAACGATCGTATTGACGCTGTGACTCTATTTTTTATAGCATGGCAGTAGTTTGAGGCCGTTCAGAAGGGGAAAACTCCTGCAGAGTGACTTGGAGTGCGCGTGATTGGCCTTCTGGTAGGTTACGGCTTCCCTTCTTCTTAGATTAAGCTTGAATACATAATTGCTTGTTGACTTTTGTGAATCTGGGTTGGGTAGATAGTATTTCTGTTCTTCTTCTCTGATTTCTTCGTTTAGAGTTGATTTTTGGACTTTTCGAGGCTAGTATCATGCTTTAGTATGGGTTGTTGACTTGGGATGTTGATGATTTGTTGTGGGTTATCTATTGGGTGGTTATCTGTTGTTGCATGCGTGGGTTCGGGTTATTTTCTTGTGTTTTATTGATTGCGGTGATTTTCGATCTTAGAATAGGTTAGGATAGTGTTGCCTTAGTCCCATGCACCTGGTTGACTTGAGTATGTATCCGACATTGATTCGGATGGACTAGATCCTTGTAGACTAGTATAGTAGACTTGGGTCTGATATTATGGGCCTTAGTTTAGGCCAACTTGTGGCTTTTCTGATCTTCTATCCTTTCTCTTCCTATCTCTCCGGTTCTGGGGTGCTGCCGGAAGGCTTTACTATTTTGTCGATTGAAGGTTGGGTTGTGCTAGGCTGGGAGCCTTATGTGGATATCCTTGTGGGAGCGGCATCACGCGGTGTCTAGCCTTGTATTGAGTTGGTTGGTGGCTGGCTTATTCGGTTTGAGGCAGCTAGCTCCAGTTCAAGGCTGACGTTACATGGTTAGAGTTCGTTATTCCCAACTTAAACTGTTGAGCGAGGGTTGCTAGCTCCAGTCTGAGGCTGACGTTACACGGTTAGAGTCCGTTGTTTCCAGCTTGAGATTGTTGAGTAAGGGTGTTATCTTCGGTCCGAGGCTGACGTTACACGGTTGGAGTCCATTATTTCCAGCTTGAGACCGATAATTTGGGTTCGAGGCCCAGGTTCTATCTTTATTTGATTCGAGGCCCATATGGTTTGAGTTCGAGGACCATATGGTTTAAGTTCGAGGCCTAGGTTATATCTTTATTTGGTTCGAGCCCATGGGTGTTAAGGCTTTTGGAGTTGGGTTCCCTTGATTTTCGTAGTTGTAGTTTCTCTATGTACTCGTCAGGCTTATAGGGGTCTGTTCGGGATCTTGTTCGTCCGTGCTTGAGTGTGCCTAGCGGGTCTTATGGGTGGCCCAGTTGGGTTTAATTCTGATATTCTTTGTTTTGCTTTCTATTTATTCTATTCCTGTTCTGTTGACCTCTGTTGTGTTGATTTTGTCTTGTCTGCCTATTTTTACCTTTCTTGCTCAGTCGGCCTATGATGCCTACTGGGTACCTGTTATTTTGGTACTCATGCTACACTCTGCATCTGTTTTCGTGATGCATGTCCGAGCACCTGTTATCAGCATTGAGTTCGAGCCTGCATCTATCTGTTTAGGAGACTAGGGTGAGCACATGGCATTCTGGGATTACCTGTCTCCTTCTTTATTTATATTTTGACTTGTCTTTTGCTTTCGAGACAGTTTGTTTCTATGGTCCACTTTTGGGACTTGTACTCTTGCTAGTAGTTATGTATTTGTGACTTCGAGGTTCTGGGAGGTGTCTTGTATATATATAGTTTTGGTTTCGTTTCCGCCTTCTCTTGTGTGTTCTCTTTTTATGCATCTGCTTAGTTGAGGTTAGTTTCTACCCCCAGTCCCATTACTGTTAAGTTCCGGGATAGGGTTTTGGCTAGCCTACTGGTGGGTTGGTAGGCGCCATCATGACTCAGAGATCGGGTCGTGACAGTAAAACTTAAGTGGCTAACTAAATACCAACGGACTGCTTTTAGCTTTCATTTAAATTATGTCTAGTAGGAAATCATTAAGTGCATAAAGATAGTCACACTCCTATAGGCATGCTTTCTAACACGAATAGGTTACAATGAATGAACCATTTAGCACGTAGATCCCCTCCCCCTTTAGTCAATCCCCAAGTTATTTCAATCAATATAGAGAGTGCTAGAGTTATACAAATATATACAAAACCGAAATAATAAAATAATACATATACAATTGTAAATAAAAACTAAGTCCCATCCAAGTATCCCTTCCAGGCAACTCTTCAGACTTCCGAACTACATTCAAACCCTACTAAACCAAAGTTGAAGATATAGGCAGATATATAATATGTACAAGCAAGCTCTAAAAACTAATTATCAACCCATACAAGGCAATTTAGAGAACACACATGAGATTCGAACAGGCAAACAGGAAGTCAAGTGAATACAATATCACACATAAGAGAAAGACAAAGAGGACTGACCCGAATGCTTCCTTTTAATGTCACACATTATTAAAAATAAATGATACATTAATGCAAAATAGAAAATGGTTTAAGTAGACACACTAACCAGTTAAGAAGAAATTTCACTCAGCAAAGAAGATAAGTATGATCCAAAATTCTTTGACCCGAACACAGCAAAGCCAAACAGAGGAGCACTTTTCTTTTAGTCTTCAAGAAATCCTTTTACTTTTGAAAGTAGAGAGTATTTTTTAGTTGTTGAAAGTGAGAGAGTATTTCTTTTTTATTATTAAAGCCTTTTTTGAGAGAGAGTTGTGATAAAGCATGAGAGAAAATAATGAAGCAACAGGTCTCTTTATATAGTGACTAAGAGGACACACAATAAGGAAAAGAATAAACTTGGGAACGATTACATTATTTCCTTAAACTCATCAGAGTAAAATCAGTGAAGAACTTCCCTTAGAATCAGAAGATTTCGCCAAAAATAAACCAGCAAAGATTTTACCATAAATAACTAAGTAATAATATGTTTAAGATGTAATTAAGGCAACGAGATCAATTAGAAGCGGATCATAAATTAACCAATCAAAATTTACCATATTAAGAAAATAGGTAGACATTTTGTCTAAATTTGAATAAAAGAACTTTAAATCACATAATGCATGGCAATTAGTAAAATTAGTAAATCAGTTGTGAATAATCAAAAATATTAGACCGATTGCAACCAAAATTAAAGGCACAGAAAATCATGATTGACATAAAATGAGTTAATTTAGCATAGGAACATTAGCAAATTACCATAAACAAAGTGTAAAAGAATTAATTGAGACAAATCATATTTTCCAAACAAGTACGCAGATAAAGAAGTTATTATTTATTTAGTTTAGGAAAAAGTGAGCAGGGGTTATGAAGAATAGTCAAGAAAATTACGTCAATCCATCAATTAACGCATCAAAGTTACTACATTAAAGCAATGACAGTGACCTTAATAATGAGAAACATAAAGGTGTATTAGCTTAATTCACATAAGGCATGAGTAGATCGCAATAAGATGTAAACATGCTTCTTCGTTATCATGAATGAACATGTAATAATCACCCAACTCAAAACAGTAGACAGTGATGTAAAAGGGCTCAAACTAAACTTGGATTCTCGAAAGGCTCATCTCACAACAGTTAAAACAAGAGCAGATCGAGAATTAAAACATGTTAGGGAAGATGTATGAAAAACTAAATTAGAGAAGAAAAAATCCTGGACAGATCTTTTTCAAACTCATGCTTATCAAAACAGAGCCTTGAAAATTCAATAGAGATCAATGTTAAAACATGGATAGTGTTTGTTATTGTTGACCTCGCCGCTGATGGTCTTGGAGCTCGATGGTCGGAGCCGTTGAAATTGCTGCCGTCACAGTCGCTGGCCAGAATTTTCAATTCCGCCGAAGCAACGATGCGAGCAGAGTGGAGGGCGGCTACCCTGGTGGTCCTCGCCGGAGAAAGGAGAAAAGAGAAGAGAGGGGCGGTAGGTTTTAGCACTTGGAGGCATCTGCGTTCGCCGAAGCCTGACGGACGAAGATAAAAGGCGAGGTTCCATTTGGTTTTGGTCGGAGGAGAGGCAGAGGAAGGAAGAAGATAGAGGAGGGGGCTGGGGTCTTCACCAGCTGTTGCTGGCTGGAATTGTTTTTGCCGAAAAGAGAGAAGAGAGGAAATATGGAGGAGGAAGAGGAGAGGACGACGGAGAGGAGAGGGGAGGCGACCAGCGGCGGCGGCTGTCTGCCGTCTGTTCCCCGGGGAGGAAGAAGAGAAGAGATAGAGACGGCACTGTTCTCTCTCTCTTGAGAAGAGAAGGAATGATTGAATAATGGTAGGGTTAGGGAATTTGGTATTACAATAGGAAAGAAAGATGCCTTGATCTGGATCATTGATCATATTGGCATGAACGGCTTAGATTTGATTCTTAAAATATCAAGGAAAAATGGATGGTTGTGATTAAAACGGGTGCCTGGAGATTTGGATCATAAGGCTATAATTGAAGTACACAAGTGGCTACATCAATTGACATGAAATTGAATAGAAAAGGCTAGAATTGAAATAAATTGGATAGAAAAGGTTATAATTTAAATGATTTAGGGAAAGACTAAATGAATTGCTATTTAATTAATAATGTACTACATTTAACAAATGATTTTTATATTAAATAAGCACACTTAAATATTTTAAACCTTAAATCGATAAGTGAAATATTTATTTTAAAATTTAATAACCAATGAAATAAAATAATAATAACAATTTAATATAAAACTACTTATAATTTTGAACCCGTGTAATAAGGAAAAAGGTTTTAAAATACATATTTAATCAAATAGCAATTCAGAAAAAGATAGAGATCGGTCAAAATTGGGTGTCAACAAATACATTAAGGAATTCAAAGGTATATGTGAGGGACTTGCAGCCATTCACAAACCTATGGATCAAAATAGCAAAGTAATCAATTTTGCTAGAGGTTTAGGTCTCAAGTACAAAACCTTCAGGACTGTCATGCTAGGTAAGACACCATATTCCACTCTTAATCAATTTGTTGATACTCTCAGGGGTTTTGATATGAGGAAGGATGAAGAAGAGGTGACACAACACAACCATAACATGACATTCTCTGCCCAAAGGTGCAGGAGAAGAGGAAACTACTCTCAAAGAAGAGGAAATAACAACTTTCACTCCATAGGAAGAGGCTTCAAGCCTGCTGGATAAGGAATAGGTTCTCACTCAGAACAATCAAGAATGGACTCTATGCGTTGGAAGATAACAATCTCTATGCTTTAACTACTACTCACGATTGGAACACATCAGATAACATGTAGCATACTAGATTAAGACACTCTAGTTTGAAGTCTTTAAAAGCTTTGAGTAGCAATAATTGCATCAATGTTAGTAGTTGGAATAAAATGCCTACTTTTGCCCAACTGGATCACCATACACAAGGCAAAGGAACATCACATATTACTTGTTGCTAATAACAAAGAAGAAATTTTGAGGGAACCAAATACTACTAAGGAAGCACTAAGGTCATCTCATTGGCTTGCAACTATGCAGGAGAAAATCAATACTTTACATACCAACAAGACATGAATATTGGTGCCCAAATCTGCAAGTATAAACTTGGTTGGTTAAAAATGGGTGTTCAAGACCAAGTTGAAGGCTAGTGGAATAGTAGATAGATACAAGGCCATACTTCTTGCCAGGGGTTTCTCACAGGTTGAAGGGATAGATTTTGAAGAAACTTTTTTCCTTGTGGTCAAGACCCTAACTGTCACGACCCGATTCCTCGACTCATGATGGCACCTACTATAACTCACCAGTAGGTAAGCCAACCAGTAACTCAAAATGATAAGTAATGAGTAAAAGGGGTAGAAGGAAGCGAAAGCAACAAAACATAATAAGAATGGAACAAGCCAAAACTATATACATAAAAGATCCCTTCCAGAACCTGAAAGTCACAACTATAGAGCTATTCTAACAAAAGAGTACAAGTCCCAAAAGTGGACCAAAAACAAAGCTTGTCTCACCATGCAAAAGACTAGCTATACAATAAATAGAAGGAGACAAGAAAGTCTAGGACGCCAAGTGCTCACCCTTTCCTCCAATTCAAAAGTGACTATTGACACGAACTATCACCGCTGGTAGTTGGTACTGGGGCTTGCATCATGCAATAGATGCAGAGTGTAGCATGAGTACCAAAGCAAAGGTTTTAACACCTTGAATTTGGAAAGGAAGGAAAATTCAGTTTTTAGGTTGCTGGCATGACCTACGGCTGGTAGAAGCACCTATTGACCGTAGATGGCACTCGTAGGTAGTGGGGAAATAATTTTCTAAAATCAGGTCTCAAAAACTTTTATATGGTTCACCGTGACGGCCCGTCACCCTATGTACGAGTCGTAGGTAGGTCTCGTAGGTCACTCTCAGTCTTGGTGAAATTTTAAGGCCTAAAGTTGGTTTCTACGGTTGGCCATGTACGGACCGTAGGTAGACCTACCAACCGTACATGGGTCCCGTCGATGGGTTGGTCCAGACCAAAGTTTCTGAATCTACCTACGGTTGACCAGGATGGTCCGTAGAAGGACCTACAGACCGTAGGTTGGGGCTCAACAGTTATTTTTAAAGGTCTTTTTTTATTTGTTTTAACCTAACACTATGTCGTTTTACCTTCTACCCTATGTCCTATATAAAGCTTTTTAACCTCTAAATTACCCATTAACAACATATTCTCTTAATTTCCTAAAAATTTGACCAAATTCATCCCCCCAAACTCTCTCAAGTCTAAGGAAGGAGAAGAAGAACTAGGGTTCATCCAAGTCTCCAATTCTCCATTTTTCTTGAGCTTAAAGGATCAACGTGTGTGTATTCACCCATGGAGTCCTTTCCTCCATGGAGTCTCCAAAGATTTCAATTTCTCAATTCAATTTCTAATTGCTCAAATTAGGTTTTCAATCCAATGAATGTGGGTTTCTTCCAATTATGATTGATTATGATGAATTAAGTATTGTAATGCATGAATTGATGTTAATTTATGATATTTAGTTGAAATTGCTTTGACTCATGCTTAAATTATGATTTTTAACTATGATCCTATGATGAACCCATGAATTATGAATTATGAATTTATGAAGATATGCATGTTTTCATGAAGCCATTGTAAATGAATGAATGATGCTTTGAAAGGAAAGTATTGATGCTACAGTTGAAGGATTTCTCACTTACTATGATGATCATGATTGTGAAAGGTATTTCTCACAATAAATTCACATTGATGAAAGGTTTTCTCATCTATGTTGAATGATGTTTAAGGAGCATTCTATGTTTTGATTTCAAAAGTGTGGATTGGTATTGATTATTGCCTTTCTTTATGTTAAATTGATAATTGAATTTTATTTATTCCGTTGGGATTTAGACTTAGCACTGAAAGAGCTTTGAGGTGGAGGCTCAAATAGGGTAGTCTCTAGTAGCAACCTCTAGTCCCGAACTGCGTGCCCCCGTAGGATTGTCTTAAATGACCTAACTAGTGGATTCACTTTAGCAAATGATAATATGTACGGATTCTATCTTGGCAAGTAGTTTCCCCTTCTTTCGGTATGAGAGATATATCGGATTCCATGATATAGCTCTCATGATCTTATTGTCGGTTAAAACTAATATCCCACAAAATGATTATGCTTTCTTCAAAGCTTTTCTTATGTCCTTTATACTAATGTATTTGGCCATGTCTTATGAACTTCATGTCATTTCCTCTCTAAAAAGCTTTTAAATGTTTCATTATGATCATGCCTATTCGATTTAAGTCATTTTACTATCATGTTCACGTTGATGCATATTGCCTCATTCTTAGTACATTCCATGTACTAATGCATATTTTGTGCCTACATTGTTTCACTAATGTAGGGTCCGATGCTCCTACCTCCCATACTCGTGGCTAGACTCTATTTTGGGGCTTCAAGTGATTGGTGAGTCCTTATGTTCTGAGGACCGAGAGACTTTATAGCTTTATGCCTTTTCATTTCAAACTTTATATGTGATGTATGGGTTATGTCCCTGTAACACCCCAGTTTTTTTGAAAAGAAAGAAAATGCAATTTTAAATTTTTTTCTGGTGCCAGTGACGACGGAGGCCATCTACGGACCGTAGGTGGAGTGACGGGCCGTAGATGGTAACCGTCGATGGCCCTGCCAGCTTTATAAAATTTGAGTTTCTGAACCTTGACCTACGGAATAGCAGGACGGTTCGTAGTTCAGTTGACGGGCCGTAGATGGGTTTCGTAGATGCCTTCCAAACTTAGCCAAATTTTCAGTCCAAAATGAACTTTCTGAATCGATTGACGGAAGAGCAGGACGGTCCGTCAGTGGATGTACGAACCGTAGGTCCTGTCCGTCGATTGGCCCCGACAGTTTATTTAAGGGCTTTTTGGACTTTTTCCCTAAATGTTTATTCATTATACTAGAAGATTTTGCCCCTTAACCTTGGCCCTATTTATATTTTCTAAGACTTTTTCCCTAAATGTTTATTCATTATACTAGAAGATTTTGCCCCTTAACCTTGGCCCTATTTATATTTTCTAAGCCCTAACCCTTTCATTTTCCAACTCTCATCTCCCAAAATATTTCTCTCTCTAGAAGAACAAGAAGGAGAAGAAGAGAGCTAGGGTTCTCATCAAGGTCATCAATCCCCTTTTATTTCAAGGCATTGGCATTGAGGTATGATAGTATTTACCATTTGGAGTCTTTCCTCCAATGGGTCCTCTTTTCCTTAAGGTTTTCAAGGTATAGTCTTGCCCAAGAGAGTTAGGGTTTGACAAATTCTTATGGGTTCTTCATTATGTTTTCCATTGTTGATGTTATGGTTGATAGTGCACGATCTAGCGTGGTAAAGTAAGCTAGTGCACGATTTAGCGTGGTTTACATGCAACTTGATGAATCCCATAAGCTTATGCTAAGTATCCCCCAATTTATGATTATGCTTATGATTGTGGGTTGATTGAGAAAAGATGAATTGCATGAACTCTTTGTGAAGTGAGTTAAGGATTATGATTATCAAGCTATGAATTCCATGTAAGACTATGAATGATGAAAAGAGGATATTTTATGAAAAGATGCATGTTGAATCAAAATCTATGATTTTCCTCTATTATGTGGGTTCCCTCAATTATGACTAAAATTGCCTTGATTTATGGCTTTCTAAGTATTTGCTTGCATTGAATTGCATGTTTTAGGAGAAGCTTATGAACCCATGATTTATGAGTTAAGAGCATGATGAGCTATGTAAATATGAAGCTTGTGAACTCATGCATGTTTTATGAAGTTTATGATATGTTAGTGCATTTTGTTGAGTTGTGAAAGGGTTTCTCATGTAATGCTCAACCTATGAGTGTGAAAGGTTTTCTCACACGTAATGATTCATAACTTGTTGAAAGGTTTGCTCAACTAAGCTTGAATCCATGATTAATGAACTATTCTATGAGGGAAAAGAGGCGATTACCCATGTTCCCTAATGTAGACAAGAGGCGATTACCCATGTCTACTAACAATGAAATCATGACTAATAGAAGAACAAGTGGCGATTACCCATGTTCGTAAGGAGCTATTCTATGAAGGGACAAGAGGCGATTACCCATGTTCCCTAATATAGATAAGAGGCGATTACCCATGTCTACCTAAGATAAAATGAACTATGATAATTCCGTGGGAAATATGCTTAGTACCGAGTGGACAAGTGGTGATTACACATGTCCTATAACCTATGTGCCACCATAGGGTGATGGTCTATGATAGACACAATCTAAGCAGTTCATGGTCTTACCTTGGCAAGTAGGACACCCCTTTTTGGTGTGGGGCAGACACCGGATTCCATGTTGATAGCTCACATGGTCTTATATGTCGGTTAAGGCTATTTCCCCACAAGTTAATGAACAAGTGTTCTCATGATGATGGTTTAAAGTAAAGTAAAGGAAAGATGAATAGCTTGTCTTGGCCATGTTTTAAGCTTCATGTTTCTTACGTTATATCATGTTTTAGCTTGGCCATTACATGTCATGATTATATGTCATTCTAGCATGGTTTATATGCCCTTTTATGCATTGCTATCATACTTGGTACTTGATTGTACTAACACATATTTTTGCCTACATTGATTCTATTGATGTAGGACTTGGCAGTTCTTCTCATTCCACTCGTGGCTAGTCAGGTCCAGTGATAGTGAAGACTTGGTGAGGCCTCCTATGTCCAAGAACCTTGTTACATTTTCATGCTTTTTGTTATGCTTTTGAATATTGTACTGGGCTGCGTCCCAAACCTTCTTTCTATTCTGTTATGTTAGATGGCTTGAGACATAAGTTATAGACTTCCACTGTTTTGTTATATAATGTTCTTTTTAATTCTTTTCTCTATTATCTTGTATGTTATGTATGCTAAGGGCTTGTGTGAGGCCTCTTGGGGTCTTGTACACCGTGTTACATCTAGGGGCTACCCTGGGTCGTGACAGTATCAATCACCTTTCCTATGATGTATTAGATGGCTTTGAGACTTATGATTAGACTTCCGCTTATCTCAAAATCTTTTATATGAAATGCTTTTTTTGAACTCTTTAAATTCTATTATCTTGTATGATGTATGCGAAGTGGCTTATAGGGGACTCTCAGGATCCTATACGCCATGTTATGCCTAGGGTATACTTTGGGTCGTGACAAAGGTAATCAGTAGGCATCATAGACCAACTGAGCAAGAAAGGTAAAGACAAAATGAAAAGATAGAATCTAGACACAAACAAAGGTCAAAGCAGAATTTAAAGGAAAACACATGAGCATACATGAGCATACCAGAAATAAAGACTAAGTACCCCTAAAAAAACCTAACTAGACCCCATAAGCCCAGAAGGTACACTCGTGCACAAGTTTAAGTAAATTCCAAATGGACCCCCATAAGCTCGACAGGTACACAGAAGAGCTAAACTACAACAACGAAGTAAAATGAACATGAATCCAATAAGCGTAAGCCGGGCCTCGAGCCCCAAATAACAATCTCAAACCATAAACACCCAATAATGGGCCCACCCAGCTAGACAATAGACTCCCATAGGCACCAACCCAGCTAGACAATAGACTCCCATAGGCACCAACCCAGCTAGCAAGAGTATACCCATGGGCCACCCTACCAGACAGTATACTCACAAGGGCACCAACCTAGCTAGCAAGAGTAACTCGGGGGCACTAATAAGACCATCATCCAACCAGATAGTAAACTCCCAGGGGCACCAGCCCAGCTAGCAAGAATAAACCCAGGGGCCTAAATAAGAACATTGAAGTATCACATACCATCTATCACCAATACCACCATGGAACGACGTCCAAACTCAAGAAATCGACAAAAGGCTCCCAGCCTGTGCCACTCTAATCCCGAGCCACCCAGGGAAGCACAAAAACCTTCGGTATCGCAACAGGGCCATAGAAATAGGGAGAGTGAATAGAAGTTTGACAAAGCTGAATCAATGCCTAAATTAAGGCTCATTCTATCAGACTCAAGTTTGCTACTCCAATCTACATGGAGCTAATCCATCAGAAACAATATCGGATAAGAAATAAGGCCTAAAGCCATAAGTATCGCAAGTCTATGGAAAACACTAGTCTTATCCTAGACTAAGGCCAAGTATTCTCAATTATACCATAAAACCAACATACAAGTGAAATCACAAGATAGAATTAAACACATAATCCCCGACTAACATGGTACTAGTCCTGAAATAAAAACTGATCAAATCTAAAACATAGTATCTAGGAAAAGAAATAAGAATAACTAGGTACCCGCTCCCAATTCACTCTATTCAACATGTAATTACACATTCAAGCTCAATCTAAGAGAAGGAAAGTCATAGCCGACCTTTAGGCCGACCGTGCGTTCCAAATCATAATGACATAACCTTTCCTTTCCGAACGGCCTCAAATTGATGCCACACTATCAAAAATAGGATCACAATATCAATACAGTTGTTTTAACACTAAGAAAACATAAAATAGAGATAAACTAATTTTGGAGTCAAACAGGAATCGTGGGACCCATGCCAGAATTTTTGGAATTAACTCCGCAAAAAAGGTCTAAAATAGTACCCCCAAACTTGTGTTTCAAAATCGAATTCAATTCAGGTCTCAGAACAATGAACAATCAACACATGCAACAATTCACAATTTAAAGAGCCACAACAAAGCTTAGGCAACCAGCTATTTTGCGAAATTACCTCAAACGAATGGCCTATAAAGACTTCTGATCGCCCACGCACGTAGCACAAAAATTCCAGACCAGAAGAACTTTGAATCAACGAAAATAGAGCTCCACAGCACCCACAATCACAACTTAAACTTTTAAAGAACAAATAGATCGAGGTCTATGGAGGCCAAGGCCCGCGATCACAGCCAACCCAGAAATTGGGCATCATGAATGCGGAGGGAGCTCTCGCAAATGTAAAGGCAAGAGAAGCCAGGGCCCGAGAACGCAGTCGAGTCCCCGCGAACGTGAAGGCCAAAGGGCCTAACCCTTTGAAAACGTGGCATGGACCCTACGAACGCGGTGACTAACTCTCTTGGTCTTGGTGAACGCGGCCCGCGAACGCAGCCCGCAAACGCAAGGACCAAATTTGGTTTGCACCCGTTGATACTCATCAGCTAGTTTTTGGCAAGTTCAAATTTATGATAGGGTGTTCCAAATTTGTTCGGAACCAGTGTGCTACTATGAGAGCCCTGCCATACCACAGGGGAAATACCAGGCATGGCTAAGGTAAGGTCTTAGAGAAGAAATCTAAGATTGCGCGTGAAACGACCCCAAAAATGCCCGAAAATGTGCTTCGGAAACACCTATAATTGTAATTTCCATATATCTCAAAATCCGTGCATGATTTCGGAAATTCGACTTCATATTCTTATTTGTGGGGTCAAATTGAGTGGGAAATGGGTCTAACCCGAATTTTAGAGCAACCGTATCAAAATTCGAAAATCGCAAAAATTGCGATTTGGAGGGTCAACTTTAAAGGGGCATATCTCTTAGCACACAAGGAACTGGAAGGGCTGCAAACCTATCAAATTAAAGCTCTTTGAGTTAGCTTTCCAACGCACTTGGTTTCACCTTAGTCCGAGTTAGGATGACGGAGTTATGACCATTTTCGTAAAACCTGTCTGTGCAGATTTGCAATTTCCAGTGAGCTATTTTTTTTAGGCGGGTTGGAGACGTTTTTTTTTATAAAAAGGGGATATGTCCCATACTTAGTCATTTTTCTTAACTCCAAAAACACTCTCTAAGCCCTCTCCAAAAATTCCACCAAGATCTTCAACCAAATTCAAACATCTCAAGCTCTAATTCCGGATTCAAGACTCAATCTCAAGCTTCGATTCTCCATTCCAATCTTCATCAAGGATTCTCCAAAGTTGAGGTATGTGGGTTTGATTGTGGAAACCTTCCTTTCCACAAGTCCAACCATTTATCCTCTATTTCTACTTCAAGTTTATGGGTCCTTATGATTATTTATGAACTCTTGAATTATGGAATTACTATTACACACCCTATTGTGGTCCATTTTGCATATTATCATGAAATGGAATTATTATGTGATGTTTATGGTTTACATGCTTCCATGATCAAATTATGAAGGTTGATATATATGTGTATGTTGTTGGTGGGCTGATTTATATGGATTTTGGAATTGGTTGGACTTAATATTCTTGAAATACATGATTTCATTTACATGAACAATTCCCACCTTGTGTTTGATAAAATGCCCATTTATAGAATTCTTAGGAAAGGGAAGGTCCAAGGTACGTCCTATGAGTCGGATGGTTATGTAATTACTGAAATGATGATGAAATGGACACATGTATATGATTTTCTCTATATAAGTGTTGTGAGTCGACCAAGCCTAGTACGGGGGGTAGTAGGCCCGTATAAACGTATCGAGGGGTTGGTACCTTGGTTGCCTAGTACGGGGGGTAGTAGGCCCGTATAACCGTATCGAGGGGTTTGTACCTTGGTCCCTAGCTCGGGGGGTGGTAGGCCCGTGTAACCATATTGAGGGGTTTGTACCTCTTTCGCCTCTCCAAGGCGGTGGTAGGCCTTGGAAATACTATATTGATGGTCACTCGCCACACATGTACTACGTCCCACTAAATATGATTTTTTATGTAAGCATCATTATACATATCATTTCATTAATATGCTATCTATTGGGTATGATTACGCATTTTTCCTATGATGTCCATCTAATGTAACATTGCATTGCATCCATATACTTAGTACATTCAAATGTACTAACGCATACTCTATGCCTACATGATGTCACCATGTAGGGACCGGAGCACCGCTTGACCATCCTCCTCCGCGTGGCTAGTACGATTTTCTATAGTGGTTATTGGTGAGTCCTCCATTTCGGGACGTTGCTCATGATCTTTTGCTATGTATAAAACTTTTCCTTTCTAGTTATGTTTTGACTATGAGGGTGAGCCCGGTAGTTTGTCTTGGCCCCCGCTAAGTACTCATGTTTAAGGTGGTGTTGGACAAGTTGTGTATTATGCTTGAGCTTGACTCATCTATGGTATTTATGTATCATTTCTTTTTTTTCTTGCTCCCTTAGTCCCGATTTCCCCCTTGATTATGCTTATCGCTTATGGTCATTTAATTGCTTCCGCGACCAAGGATGTGTAATGATACGCTATTAGGCTTGTTTGGGGTTCCTTCGGGTTCCCCATTCGCCGGTCACATCTAGGCCCTAGGCTTGGGTCGTGACAAACTTGGTATCAGAGCCCTAGGTTGAATGATCCTCGGAGTCCAACACACCGCGTTGATTAGAGTCCGATTCATGGTTGTGTTTTGCACCACAACTATGAGTAGGAGGCTATGAGACGTTTTAGGAAATGTTTCCCTTCTCCATGTTCTAAGTCGTGCTGTAGAGTTGAATTAAGTTCTTCCCTAACGGTTGTTCTTTGCTATGCTAGATCATGCCTAATACAAGAGGAAGACGAGCCCGCGCACCCGAGGAACAACCGACCAATGGGGATCTTCGGGATGCCCTTACTTTATTTGCACAAGCTATGGCTAATCAAGCCAACCACGGGACCCAAGCCCCTCAGGCTCCTACCCCGGCATCTCGGGTGAGAGACTTCGTGCGGATGAATCCCCCAGAATTCTATGGGTCTAAGTTAGATGAAGACCCTCAAGAGTTCATTGATGAAGTCCACAAGATATTAGCTATCATGGGCGTGAGGTCAGAAAATAAGACGGAGTTGGCGGCCTACCAATTAAAAGGAGTGGCCCAAATATGGTACAACCAATGGAAGAGAGAGAAGGGGGCAAACTATGTGGTGCCTTGGGAAGAGTTCAAAACAGCTTTCCTTAATCGATTCTTTCCTCTAGAGCTTAGGGAAGCCAAATTGGTGGAGTTCATGAATTTAAAACAAGGATCTATGAGTGTGAGGAGTATGCCCTCAAGTTTAACCAACTTTCAAGATATGCTCCACACTTGGTTGCCGACTCACGGTCTAGAATGAATAAATTCATGATGGGTGTGTCCGACCTAGTGAGTGAAGAATGCCGGTCCGCAATGTTGATTAGTGACATGGACTTGTCCCGCTTGATGGTCTATGCCGAACAAATGGAGGAGGAGAGAGTTGAGGAAGAGGAGGGGTCATGAGGCCAAGAGGGCCCGTTTTGAGGGCAAGTTCCAAAGTCGAAGGGGAGGCCGATTTCATCAAGGCCAAGGGTCTTCTCATGCGCCCCATAGGGGGTTTGCCAATGACGTTCCAAGGGCCCAAGGTGTTTGTGGTATGGGTCCTAGTGATGTATGTCCGAAGTGTGGTAAGGGCCATGGTGGCCCGTGTTTGAGAAATACCGGTGCTTGCTACAGTTGTGGGGAAATGGGGCACAAGGCAATAGATTGTCCCCGAAATCGCAACAAGGGTAAGGAGGTCCATCCACAAGGTGCCAATGCGGTTCCTTTGGGGAGAGGGGGCCGACAAGATGGTGCCCCAAGGCACAATCGATTTTATGCTTTGCATGGGAGGCAAGGGGTCGATGAAGTCCCCGATGTCGTTACCGGTATGTTGCAAATCTTTGACTTGGATGTATATGCACTAATTGATCCGGGTGCCTCTCTTTCTTTTGTCACCCCCTTTGTTGCCAAAAAGTTTCATGTTGAGCCCGACTTGTTGCGTGAGTCATATAAGGTGTCTACTCCTATTGGTGCATATATTGTTGCTAGGAAGGTCTATAGAAATTGTCTTATTTGCATCTTGCATAAAATATTGCCTTGTGATCTTGTTGAATTGAACATGGTCGATTTTGATGTTGTTCTTGGGATGGATTGGTTGCATGCATACTATGCTTCTATTGATTGTAGAACCCGTAGGGTCAAGTTCCAATTCCCAAGTGAACCCATTCTTGAGTGGGAAAGCCAAAAATGTGGTAGTCAAGGGTAGATTCATCTCTTGCATTAAAGCCCGTAAGTTGATCTCTAAGGGGTGTCTCTATCACCTTGTGAGGGTTAGGGATGTGGAGTCCAAAACCCTTCTTATAGAGTCGGTTCCGGTCATAAATGAATTCCTTGATGTCTTTCCTAATGACCTTCCCGGTGTTCCTTCCGAAAGGGAAATAGATTTTGGCATAGACCTCCTCCCCGATACTCAACCCATTTCTATTCCCCCTTACCGTATGGCCCCGGCGGAGTTAAAGGAGTTGAAAGAACAATTGAGGGACTTGTTGGAGAAGGGGTTTATTAGGCCTAGCCAATCACCCTGGGGTGCACCGGTGTTGTTTGTGAAGAAGAAAGAGGGTCCCTTAGGATGTGTATCGATACCGGCAACTCATAGGGTCACCGTCAGAATAAATATCCTCTTCCTTAGGATGATGACTTGGTCGAACCCAATTGCATGGGCTAGCACTTCTCATAAGTTGATCTTTTCGGTGCGGGGTATCATCGAAGTGAGGTGAGGAGGGTGACATTCCCAAGACAGCCTTCCGAACTAGGTATGGACATTATGAATTTGTGGTCATGTCCTTTGGGGTGACCAATGCACCGGCTACCTTCATGGACCTAATGAATAGGGTCTTTAAACCCTACCTTGATTCTTTTGTTGTGGTCTTCATTGATGATATTTTAATCTATTCGCATAGTGAGGAAGAACATATGGGTCACTTGAGGGTTGTGTTGCAAAGATTAAGAGAGGAGAAGTTGTATGCCAAGTATGAAAAGTGTGAATTTTGGTTGAGGGAGTTGCTTTCTAGGTTCATGTGTGTCGGGGGATGGTATTAAGGTAGACCCTAGAAGATCGATGTGATTTTAGAAATTGGCCTAGGCCATTGACCCCGTCGGATATTAGGGCTTCTTTGGCCTTTTAGCGGGGTTACTTTACCGGAGATTTAGTGAATGGGTTTTCTTCTATTGTTCTCCCATGACTAATTGACACAAAAGGAAGCTAAGTTTGAGTGACGACGAGTAGCGAAAGGAGTTTTCAAACCTTGAAGATAAACTTGTGTCCGCTCCTATATTGTCACTACCGGATGGGCTTGAGGGATTTGTTGTGTATTGTGATGCTTCTAGAGTTGGCTTGGGTTGTGTCCTAATGAAAAATGGTAAGGTGATAGCCTATGCTTCTAGACAACTCAAAGTGTATGAAAAGAACTATCCTACGCATGATCTTGAATTAGCCGCGGTGGTGTTTGCTTTAAAGATTTGGCGTCATTATTTGTATGGGGTACGTGTCGATGTGTTCACCGATCATAAGAGCCTCCAATATGTCTTCACCAAAAAAGATCTCAACTTGAGACAAAGAAGGTGGCTAGAATTTCTTAAAGATTATGATTGAGTGTTGCATTATCATCCGGTAAAGCTTTAATGTCTGTGGCGGAGTGTTTGGTTAGTGGTGTCTTGGGTAGCCTAGCTCTTGGTTGATATTGGTGAATAGGGAAATGGCTAGGGAGTAATCGGTTGGCTAGGTTGGGGGTTAGGTTGGAAGAGGTGGGTAATGGTGGTGTGGTCGTTGTTGATGGTGCTAGGTCTTCCTTGGTTGATGAGGTGATAGCAAAACAAGATCTTGATTCTTCCTTGTTTGAATTGAAGGCCTTGGTGAAAGAGAGCAAGGTGGAAGTTTTCTCCCAAGGGGGAGATGGTGCCTTTAGGTACCAAGGTAGGTTGTGTGTGCCTTGGGTTGATGGTTTGAGGGAGAAAATTCTTGAGGAGGCTCATAACTCTTCCTACTCCATCCACCCCGGTTCCACCAAAATGTATAGAGATTTGAGGGATGTGTATTGGTGGGGAGGCATGAAGAAGGACATTGCCAAATTCGTCTCCGGTTGTCATAGTTGTCAACAAGTCAAGGCCGAACATCAAAGGCCGGGTGGTCTAACCAAAGACATAGAGATTCCTACTTGGAAGTGGGAAGAAATTAATATGGATTTTGTAGTTGGTTTACCCAAGACTAGAAAAGGTTTTGATTCTATTTGGGTGGTGGTTGATAGGATAACAAAATCGGCTCATTTTCTACCGGTAAAGACAACATATGGGGCGGAAGATTATGCAAGGTTATATATTCATGACTTGGTAAGGTTGCATGGGATTCCTCTATCCATCATATCGGACCGTGGTACTCATTTTACTTCACACTTTTGGAAGTCTTTCCAAAGGGGTCTAGGTACGAGAGTCAAGCTTTCTACGGCCTTTCACCCGCAAACGGATGGACAAGCCGAAAGGACTATCCAAACACTTGAGGATATGCTTAGGGCTTGTGTATTGGAGCTTAAGGGGAGTTGGGATGATCATCTTCCATTGATTGCGTTTGCCTATAACAATAGCTATCATTCTAGCATCGGTATGGCTCCTTTTGAGGCTCTCTATGGGAGGCGTTGTAGATCACCGGTTGGGTGGTTTGAGGTTGGTGAGGTGGCCTTGTTAGGACCAGAACTAGTTATGGAGGCTCTTGAGAAGGTTAGGATGATTAGAGAAAGGTTGAAGATGGCCCAAAGTCGCCAAAAGTCCTATGCCGATGTGAGGAGAAGGGCTCTTGAATTCCGAGTTGGTGATTGGGTTTATTTGAAAGTGACACCCATGAAGGGTGTGGTTCATTTTGGTAAGAAGGGCAGGTTGAGCCCCAGATACGTGGTCCTTATAAGGTGATTTGAGGAGAATTGGCAAGGTAGCTTAATGAGTTGGAATTGCCTAGCGAGATGGATTTGGTTCATCGTATTTCATTGTGTCTATGTTGAGGAAGTGGTGGTGATCCGAATGGCCATTGTGTTCTCTTGATGTTGTGGTGTTGTTGAGATAATTTGACCTATGAAGAGGTTCCGGTCCAGATTTTAGATAGACAAGTGAAGAGGTGAAGAGAAACAAGATGTGGTTCCATTAAAAGTTCCTTTGGAGAAATCAAAAGTTGATGGAGCCGAAGCGGACATGGCAAAGCATTCCTTATCTTTTCCACTCCACTCGAGCCTTAAGGTATTGATTCTAAGCCCTTTTATAAAATCTCAGGTCTTAAGTTAGCCCCCATTTGTCATTGCATACATTCATGTTTAAGTTGACAAGTTCATTGTGGTTTTACAACTATGTTGAGGTTTTGAAATAAGGTGTAAGTGCATTGTTGCATCCTTATGTGGGCTGAAATTGCAATGTTTGTGTCTCTCATGTACGTTTCTTTAACATTCGGGGATGAATGTTCCCAAGGGGGAGATATTGAAACGACCCCAAAAATGCCCGAAAATGTGCTTTGGAAACACCTATAATTGTAATTTCCATATATCTCAAAATCCGTGCATGATTTCGGAAATTCGACTTCATATTCTTATTTGTGGGGTCACATTGAGTGGGAAATGGGTCTAACCCGAATTTTAGAGCAACCGTATCAAAATTCGAAAATCGCAAAAATTGCGATTTGGAGGGTCAACTTTAAAGGGGCATATTTCTCTTTGCACACAAGGAACTGGGAAGGGCTGCAAAACTATCAAATTAAAGCTCTTTGAGTTAGTTTCCAACGCACTTGGTTTCACCTTAGTCCGAGTTAGGATGAGGGAGTTATGACCATTTTCGTAAAACCTGTCTGTGCAGATTTGCAATTTCCAGTGAGCTATTTTTTTTTAGGCGGGTTGGAAACTTTTTTTTTATAAAAAGGGGATATGTCCCATACTTAGTCATTTTTCTTAACTCCAAAAACACTCTCTAAGCCCTCTCCAAAAATTCCACCAAGATCTTCAACCAAATTCAAACATCTCAAGCTCTAATTGCGGATTCAAGACTCAATCTCAAGCTTCGATTCTCCATTCCAATCTTCATCAAGGATTCTCCAAAGTTGAGGTATGTTGGTTTGATTGTGGAAACCTTCCTTTCCACAAGTCCAACCATTTATCTTCTATTTCTACTTCAAGTTTATGGGTCTTTATGATTATTTATGAACTCTTGAATTATGATTACTACTACCCTATTTATGGTCCATTTTGCATATTATCATGAAATTGGAATATTATGTGAATGTTTATGGTCTTACATGCTTCCATGATCAATTATGAAGGTTGTATAATATGTTTATGTTGTTGGTGGGCTGTTTATATGGATTTTGGAATTGGGTTGGACTTAGTATTCTTGAAATACATTGATTTCATTTACATGAACAATTGCCCACCTTGTGTTTGATTTAAATGCCCATTTATAGAATTCTTAGGAAAGGGAAGGCCAAGGTACGTCCTATGGAGTCGGAATGGTTATGTAATTAACTTGAAATGATGATGAAAATGGACACATGTATGGATTTTCTTATATAAGTGTTGTGAGTCGACCAGCCTAGTACGGGGGGTAGTAAGGCCCGTATAACCATATCGAGGGGTTGGTACCTTGGTCCCTAGCACGGGGGGTGGTAGGCCCGTGTAACCATATCGAGGGGCTTGTACCTTGGTCCCTAGCACGGGGGGTGGTAGGCCCGTGTAACCATATTGAGGGGTTTGTACCTCTTTCGCCTCTCCAAAGGGGTGGTAGGCCTTGGAAATACTATATTGATGGTCACTCGCCACACATGTACTACGTCCCATTAAATATGATTTTTATGTAACCATCATTATACATATTATTTTATTAATATGCTATCTATTGGGTATGATTACGCATTTTTCCTATGATGTCCATCTAATGTAGCCTTGCATTGCATCCCATATACTTAGTACATTCAAATGTACTAACGCATACTCTATGCCTACATGATGTCACCATGTAGGGACCGGAGCACCGCGTGACCATCCTCCTCCGCGTGGCTAGTACGATTTTCTATAGTGGTTATTGGTGAGTCCTCCGTTTCGGGGACGTTGCTCATGATCTTTTGCTATGTATAAAACTTTTCCTTTCTAGTTATGTTTTGACTATGAGGGTGAGCCCGGTAGTTTGTCTTGGCCCCCGCTAAGTACTCATGATTAGAGGTGGTGTTGGACAAGTTGTGTATTATGCTGGAGCTTGACTCATCTATGGTATTTATGTATCATTTCTTTTTTTTTTCTTGCTCCATTAGTCCCGATTTCCCCTTTGATTATGCTTATCGCTTATGGTCATTTAATTGCTTCCGCGACCAAGGATGTGTAATGATACGCTATGAGGCTTGTTTGGGGTTCCTTCGGGTTCCCCATTCGCCGGTCACATCTAGGCCCTAGGCTTGGGTCGTGACAGCTAGCCCCTTCTTCCGGAGCTACCAAAGTTTGGAGCTTGGTTGCCTTTTGTTGTATATAGTTTTGGGTAGGTCGAGGCCTTGTCCCGATCAAGCTTTACTACTCTTAGAGGCTTGCAGACTACTGTGTTGGATTGTATAGCTTTGTTATTGGCTATGTTGGCCTTGTTTGTTGGTTGGCTGAAGTTTGATGATTGTTTGGTATATTGTTGTGATACCTAGATATTGTCAGCTTATGTATAGAGATCATGGTGGCTTTGATGTCCCACATAGCGTTTATGCTTTCCTGGATACCAGGGTAGCCTTGACAGCCCGAGCTGGCTTGTGTGCTACATGGTTATTGCTTTATATAAACTGGTGGGAGTAGTTATTTTCTTTGTAGAGCTGTTGACACAGGCCTTTCCGACCGAGGGCTAATTTTTAAGCCGAGGTATACTACTTTGTTATCTTAATTATGTGTGGCTTCCATGCGCCATAAGCGAGTAGTCCAACAGGGTTGAATTAGGCCTAAGTTTTGGCATCAAGTGCCAGTTTTGCCCCTCAAGTTTGGGTTGTGTCGACATTTCTCTTCAGTAGTATTGGGTTCTAGAGACTCCTTTTATTTTCTGTCTTATTTCCTTCTAGACACTGTGTCACGACCCAAGGTATCCCCTAGACGTGACATGGCATATCAGACCCCGAGAGACCTCATAAAAGCCACTTAACATACATACATACATACAAGATAATATAGATAAAGAGTTCAAAAGAGATTTTTATATCAAAGCTTTTTAAAGAAATAGCAGAAGTCTACATCTCATGTCTCAAAGCCAATCTAACATAGAAAATAAAGTTTGGGACGTAACCCAATACAACATCCGAAATGAAATAACATGAAAATAATAACAACTAAGCTATGTCCTCGGATGGACGAGGACTCACCAAGTCTTCTATCAAATCTTCTATAAAGCTCTAGCCACGAGTGGATGGTGAATTGCCAAATCCTACATCAAAAAAGTTAATGTAGGCAAGTGTATACGTTAGTACAATCAAGTACACATTATGATAGCAATGCACATAAAACATGCTAGAATGAGACATAATCATGACATGCAATGGCCAAGCTAAAACATGATAAAGCATAAACCATGGCCAAAGCAAGATAAATCATCTTTCTTTACTTTAGATTATCATAACAACACTTGTGTTCATTAGTTGTGGAGAATAGCCTTAACCTACATATAAAACCATGTGAGCTATCAACATGGAATCCGTTGTCTACCTTACACCGAAAGAGGGCCATCCTACCCAAGGTAGGACCCTTTACTTAACTTGTAGCTTACGTGGATCCACTAGCTAATGTCTATCTAAGACAATCATCCTATGGGGACACATAGGTAAGGAATAAGGAGATTGCTGCTAGAAACCCGGCCTCTACTACGGGGGAGCTTCCATCTCAATATCCTCTTGGTGCTAAGCATATTTCCCACGGAATAGTTAATTGTCATATTCATATCATTATCCATGGAAAGGTACAACCAGGGTTACCAATCCAAGCTAAAATCATGTTTATAGACGTTTCATCTTCCATGGACTATTCCAAGCTTACGTTATTAAAATAGCTCCTTATGAACATGGGTAATCGTCTCTTTGTTCATTAACTCATAGTGTGAGCATTACGTGAGAAAACCTTTCACAACTCAACACAACATCATCATGTCATAACTTTGGTACTTCACTCTCAAATCACCCTTAACTCATCATTAATTCACATGAGGCATGCATAAGTTCATAAGCTTCATCCTCTCATAGTTCATCATGCTCATAATTCATGGATCATAGAGTTCATATGGGTTCATAAAAGTTCAACTCAGATCATGCAATTCAATGCAAGCTCATGCTTAGAAAGTAATAAATAAGACAATTTACCCATACTAGAAGGAACTCACATAATAAAGGAAAAATCATGCTTTTGACTTGAACATACTAAACTTCATAAAGTCATCCTCAATTCATTCATAATTCATGCATAGCTTCATAGAGATTTTCATAAAATTACTCAATTCATAGCTCAACCGAACAAATCAAAGCATAGATTAGGAAATTGCGGAGAAATAGCATGGGTTTATGGGGATTCATTCAATCTTTCCATCAAATCAAATAAGTCACGCTAATTCGTGCACTAAATTACTTTATCACGCTAGATCATGCACTAGAAATCATAAAATCAACAATTGAAATCATAATTGAAGAACCCATAAGAATTGATCAAAAACCCTAATTCAATTGAGGAAATGGAACCTTGAAAACCTTGAAGAAAGTTGAGGACCCATTGGAGGAAAGGGCTCCAAATGGTGAACACTATCATACCTCAACAAAGCCCACAAGAAATTGATGGTCTTCAATGGAGGATCCTAACTTTCTTCTTCCTTGAGAGTTGAGAGAATTTTCTTGGAGAGAGAAATATTTGAGAGAGGAGAAATTTGGGAATGAGTTAGAATGAGTGAAATTAGGCTTAGAAAATATATATAGGGTCTGGGTTAAGGGTATAACAGACTTAGATTAATAGTTAAATATTTAGGAAAAAGACCAAAAAGCCCTTAAATAATAACGGTTGGGGGCAGTCTACAGGCAGGACCTACGGTCCGTAGGTCAATCGACGGACCGTCCTGTCCTTCCGTCAATTGAATCAGAGATTTCAGTTGGGGCTGAAAATTTGGCTAAGTCTGGAAGGGATCTACGGAACCCATCTACGGACCATCAACTGGCATGTTGCTCTGTAGGTCGAGGTTCAGAAACTTGGAAATCTTGAAAGTTCAAAGTGCCAACGACGGTTCCTACCTACGACCCATCATTCCACCTACGATCCGTAGGTGACCTCCGCAATCACTGGCACCAGGTTTAAAAACTGCATTTTTATTTCTTGGAAAGCTTTGGGGTATTACAATATATCCCCCTTGGGAACATTCGTCCTTGAATGAGAATCAAGACATCATGAGGAGGGTAGAGGACACGGACTTACAACCCAACCTAGAATGCAATCATATAATGCACATATCCGAGGAGGAAACATCAACTCCAAGCTAAAGCATATTCAACACTTTATTTCATGAAGACTTTATACAACTCACATTCAATGCACATAATCATATTAGACTCTTCATGAACATGCATAATCAAGGAATCCTGGAAATAACTAAGACACATGAGACCAAAAGAGTGAACCATGAGGAACTAGGTACCTCAAGCTAGAGTAGGATCGGAAGGAAAGAGATGAGGATATAGGGACTTCATATCGGCCTCTACCTCCCAAGTAGCACCCTCAACTAATTGATTCCTCCACAAAACTTTCACGGAAGAAATTTCTTTATTCCTTAACTTCCGGACTTGCTGGTCTAGAATTTCAACCGGAACCTCTTCATAGGATAGGCTATCCTTTATGCCAAGGCTCTCCAATGGAAATATAGACGTCGGGTCACCAACACACTTCTTTAATAATGAGACATAGAAAACCGGATGCACCGATGCCAAATCATTAGGCAAGTCAAGCTCATAAGTAACCTCACCAACACGTCTCAAAATCTGGTATGGGCCTACATAATGGGGACTAAGCTTCCCTTTCTTCCCAAATCTCATTACACCCTTCATGGGTGAAATTTTCAAGTAAACCCAATCATTAACATCAAATTCTAAATCTCTCCTTCTAACATCGGCATAGGACTTTTGTCGACTTTAGGCCGTTTTCAACCTTTCTCTAATAAGCCGAACTTTCTCCATAGGTTCATGCACCAACTCATGGCCTATCAAAGCAACTTCACCAACCTCAAACCAACCTATAGGAGATCTACACCTCCTACCATAGAGAGCCTCAAATGGAGCCATACCAATGCTAGAATGGTAGCTATTATTATAAGCAAATTAAATCAAAGGCAAATGATCATTCCAATTACCCTTGAAATCAATTACACAAGCTCTCAACATATCTTCCAAGGTTTGGATAGTACGCTCTGCTTGCCCATCTGTTTGGGGATGAAAGGCCGTACTAAGCTTAACACGAGTACCAAGACCTTTTTGGAACGACTTCCAAAATTGAGAAGTGAATTGTGCACCACGATCGGAGATAACGGATAAAGGCACTCCATGCAGCCTAACCATTTCCCTCAAATATAACTTAGCATAATCCTCCGCCGAATAAGAAGTCTTGACGGGAATGAAATGCGCTGATTTCGTCATTCGATCTATGACAACCCAAATCGAATCATATTGTCGCTGGGTGCAAGGTAAACAAACAATAAAATCCATATTCACATCCTCCCACTTCCAAGTAGGAATACTAATATCTTGGGTCAAACCTTCCGGCCTTTGATGCTCAACTTTCACTTGTTGGCAATTAGGACACTTAGCCACAAATTTCGCAATATTTTTCTTCATTCCATTCCACCAATAGATCTTTCACAAGTCACGGTACATCTTGGTAGCTCCCGGGTGAATGGAATATCGAGAACTATGGGCTTCCGATAAAAATTTTCCTCTCAAGTCATCTACATTGGGAACACACAAACGACCTTGATAACGAAGCACACCATCTCCCCCTTGGGAGAAAGCCTTTACGGACTTTTTGAGCACCGCTTCCTTCAATTCCACCAAATTAGGATCAAGATCTTGTTAAGCCTTTACATCATGAACAAAAGAGGATTCAGAACCATTGTGAACCGTAACACCACCTTTAGCAGAATCAACCAATCGAACACCCAATCGGGCCAATCTATGAACATCGCGAACCAATTCTTTCTTACCTTCCTCAACATGAGCAACACTACCCATAGATAATCGACTAAGAGCATCCGCCACCACATTAGCCTACTGGGGTGATAGAGAACACTCATATCATAATCTTTTAACAACTCAAGCCACCTTATTTGGCGAAGATTCAGATCTTTCTATTTAAACACATATTATAAACTGTTATGGTCGGTAAAAACATCCACATGTACCCCATACAAATAATGCCGCCATATTTTCAAAACTAACACAACCGCCGCTAATTCCAAGTCATGAGTAAGATAGTTCTTTTCATGCATCTTGAGTTGTCTTGAGGCATAAGAAATAACCTTCCCATTTTGCAAAAGAACACATCCTAACCCAATTCTCGAGGCATCACAATAAACCACAAACCCATCGGATCCTTTCGGTAGAGTCAATATTTGAGCCGAAGTAAGTCTATCTTTCAACTCTTGGAAAGTCCTTTCACAAGCCTCGGACCATATAAACTTAACCTTCTTTTGAGTCAAAGCCATCAATGGAGAAGCAATAGAAGAAAACCCTTCACCAAACCTCCTATAATAACTGGCTAAGCCCAAGAAACTATGGATATCCGAAGGTGATAGAGGTCTAGGCGAATTTCTAACCGTATCCGTCTTCTTAGGATCTACCTCAATATCTTTATCGGAGACAATGTGATCAAGAAAAGCGACGGACCTTAACCAAAACTCACATTTACTAAACTTCGCAAAGAGTTATTGATCCTTGAGGACTTGCAATACAACCCTCAAATGATTGGTGTGTTCATCCTTATTCCTTGAGTAGATCAAGATATCGTCAATAAACAGAATCACGAACATGTCAAGGTATTGTTAAACGCCCTATTCATCAAGTCCATAAATGCGGCCGGAGCATTTGTCAATCCAAACGACATTACCAAGAACTCGTAGTGACCATATCTAGTCCGGAAAGCCATTTTTGGAATATCATCTTCTTTCACACTTAATTGGTGATAGCCCGAACGAAGGTCGATCTTAGAGAAATAACTAGCCCCTTGAAGTTGATCAAACAAGTCATTTATCATTGGAAGAGGATACTTATTCTTGATGGTAACCTTGTTCAATTGGCGGTAGTCAATGCACATACGGAGTGAACCATCTTTCTTTCTTACAAACAAGACCAGAGCACCCCATGGAGAAACATTTGGTCGGATGAAACCTTCATCCAACAAATCTTTTAATTGCTCCTTTAGTTCCTTAAGTTCCGCCGGGGCCATTCTATAAGGAGGAATAGAAATAGGTTGCGTATCCGGGAGAAGATCAATACCGAAATCTATTTCTCTCTCGAAAGGAATACCGGGTAAATCATTGGAAAACACTTTCGGAAACTCATTAACAACGGGGACCGACTCAAGAGTAGGGGTTTCAGAATCTATATCCCTCACCCTAATAAGATGGTATATGAAACCCTTAGAGATCATCTTTCTAGCTTTTAGGTAAGAAACAAATTGACCTCTAAACATAGAATTTCCCCCATTCCACTCTAGGATAGGCTCATTCGGGACTTGAAACTTTACCATTCGGGTCCTACAATCAATAGAGGCATAACAAGCATGCAACCAATCCATCCCAAGAATAACATCAAAGTCTAACATATCAAGCTCTACAAGATCAACATGAGTTACTCTATGGGATAAGGAGACGGGGCAATTTCTATAAACTCTCTTAGCCATGATAGATTCTCTAATTGGAGTAGAGACATGAAAAGGATCTAGCAACACATCTGGAACAACATCAAATCTCATAGCCACATATGGCGTCACAAAATACAAGGTAGCACCGGGATCAAGCAAGGCATAAACATGAAAGCAAAAAACTTTCAACATACCGATAACCACATCGGGAGAGCTCTCTTGCTCATGGCGAGCTTAAAGTGCATAGAATCGGTTTTGCTTAGGAGCATTCAAACCCGTACCACTAGGTGGAGCTTGCTTACTCTCTCTTCCCTTAGCTGTGAGAGATGGACAATCCCTCATCTTGTGACCACTCTTTCCAAAACCGTAACAACCATCCGTACCGGCTAAACATTTGCCCTCATGCTTCCTCCCACACCTAGTACAAGTAGTTGATGAAGAGCCACCATCATTTCATCCTTGAGGCTTAGGGTTAGGCACCCTATCTTTGTTGGTCTTAGGAGGAGTATTGGAAGGACCTTTATTAGAGAACCTTTGTCAAAATCTAGGACGACCATGTCCATCGGACCTTGAATGTGAAAAGTTACCATCACCGGTCCTAGCCCTCTTAGTCTCTTTAGACCTCTCCTTGAGCTTTTCTTCCTCTATTTGTTGGGCATACACCATGAGACGATAAATATCCATAACATTAACAAGCATGGCAGTGCGTCACTCTTTAACCAACATTTCAGAAACTCCCGAGACAAATTTACTCATTCTTGCCCTAGGATCGGCAACTATGGAAGGAGCATATCGAGACAATTGTGTGAAATTCAAAGCATACTCTTTCACACTCATGTTTCCTTGTCAAAGGTTGATGAACTCAAGCACCCTTGCCTCCCTCATCTCAAGGGGAAAGAACCTATCAAGGAAAGCAACTTTGAATTTCTCCCAATCAAGAGGACCCTCATTAACCGCCCTCTCACTTTTCCATTGGTTGAACCAAATTTGGGCAACACCCTTGAGTTGATAAGTGGCCAACTCCGCCTTTTCTTCCGGTGTCACACTCATAATCATCAACACCTTGTACACTTCATCAATGAATTCTTGAGGATCTTCCTCAACCTTAGAGCCATGAAATTCCGAAGGGTTCATTCTAGTGAAGTCCCTCACTCTTGATGCTGCCGTACCCACATTTGGGTTCACGGGAGCCACAACCTCTCTATTTTCTTGAGCCGTCATGGCTTGAGCCAAAACTTGAAAAGCAGCCCTGAACTCCGCATTAGTCACTTGTTCGGCCAAAGGGTCAGCCGAAACTTGAGGAGCTTGGGGAGGAGCTTCTTTTTCCACATTCTCTCCCGCATTTCTTCTAGCATAAGCTCTTCGAGTCGCCATATCCTGAAACGCGTAGGATAGGGATTAGGAGAGAGACATATAGAGTTAAACTCTATGGCATGACTTAGGAGTAATGAAAGAAGTGAAGTTTCTTAAACGTCTTATAGCCTCTCATTCATAAGAGTGGCGCGCTTCACACTCATGAACAAGACTCTACTCGACGCGGCTTGTGAGACATCCTAGGATCTTTCTAAAATCTTGTACTCTGAATACCAAGTTTTTCACGACCCAAGGTACCCCCTAGACATGACATGGCGTACAAGATCTCGAGAGGCCTCATATAAGCCACTTAGCATACATATATACAAGATAATATAGATAAAGAGTTCAAAAGAGATTTTTATATCAAAGCTTTTTAAAGAAATAGCGGAAGTTTACATCTCATGTCTCAAAGCCAATCTAACATAGAAAATAAAGTTTGGGACGTAACCCAATACAACATCCGAAATGAAATAACATGAAAATAAGAACAACTAGGCTATGTCCTCGGATGGATGAGGACTCACCAAGTCTTCTATCAAATCTTCTATAAAGCTCTAGCCCCGAGTGGATGGTGAATCGCCAAATCCTACATCAAAGAAGTTAATGTAGGCAAGAGTATGCGTTAGAACAATCAAGTACCCAGTATGATAGCAATGCACATAACACATGCTAGAATAAGACATAATCATGACATGCAATGGCCAAGCTAAAACATGATAAAGAATAAGAAGCATAAACAATGGCCAAAGCAAGCTAAATCATCTTTCTTTACTTTAGATTATCATAACAACACTTGTGTTCATTAGTTGTGGGGAATAGCCTTAACCGACATATAAGACCATGTGAGCTATCAACATGGAATCTGGTGTCTACCCTACACCGAAAGAGGGCCATCCTACTTGCCAAGGTAGGACCCTTTACTTAACTTGTAGCTTATGTGGATCCACCAGCTAATGTCTATCTAAGACAATCATCCTATGGGGACACATAGGTAAGGGATAAGGAGATTGCTACTAGAAACCCGGCCTCTACTACGGGGGAGCTTCCATCTCAATATCCTCTCGGTGCTAAGCATATTTCCCACGGAATAGTTAATTATCATATTCATATCATTATCCATGGAAAGGTACAACTAGGGTTACCAATCCAAGCTAAAATCATGTTTATAGACGTTTCATCTTCCATGGACTAGTCCAAGCTTACATCATTAGAATAGCTCCTTATGAACATGGGTAATCGCCTCTTTGTTCATTAACTCATAGTGTGAGCATTACATGAGAAAACCTTTCACAACTCAACACAACATCATCATGTCATAACTTTGGTACTTCACTCTCAAAGCACCCTTAACTCATCATTAATTCATATGAGGCATGCATAAGTTCATAAGCTTCATCCTTTCATAGTTCATCATGCTCATAATTCATGGATCATAGAGTTCATATGGGTTCATAAAATTTCAACTTAGATCATGCAATTCAATGCAAGCTCATGCTTAGAAAGTCAAAAATAAGACAATTTACCCTTGAAGGAACTCATATAATAGAGGAAAAATCATGTTTTTAACTTGAACATACTAAACTTCATAAAGTCATCCTCAATTCATTCATAATTCATGCATAGCTTCATAGAGATTTTCATAAAATTACTCAAATCATAGCTCAACCCACCAAATAAAAGCATAGATTAGGAAATTGGGGAGAAATAGCATGGGTTCATAGGGATTCATTCAATCTTTACATCAAATCATATAATTCACGCTAATTCGTGTACTAAATTACTTTATCATGCTAGATCGTGCACTAGAAATCATAAAATCAACAATTGAAATCATAATTGAAGAACCCATAAGAATTGATCAAAAACCCTAATTCAATTGGGGAAATTGAATCTTGAAAACCTTGAAGAAAGTTGAGGACCCATTGGAGGAAAGGGCTCCAAATGGTGAACACTATCATACCTCAACAAAGCCCACAAGAAATTGATGGAAATTAATGGTCTTCAATAGACGATCCTAGCTTTCTTCTTCCTTGAGTGTTGAGAGAAATTTCTTAGAGAGAGAAATATTTGAGAGAGGAGAAATTTGGGAATGAGTTAGAATGAGTGAAATTAGGCTTAGAAATATAAATATAGGGTCTGGGTTAAGGGTATAACCTACTTAGATTAATAGTTAAACATTTAGGGAAAAGACCAAAAAGCCCTTAAATAATAACTGTCGGGGGCAGTCTACGGGCATGACTTACGGTCCATAGGTCAATCGACGGACCGTCATGTCCTTCCGTCAATTGATTCAGAGATTTCAGTTGGGGCTAAAAATTTGGCTAAGTTTGGAAGGGATCTATAGAACCAATCTACAGACCATCAACTCGCCGACGACCCGTCCTGTTGCTCCGTAGGTCGGGGTTCATAAACTTGAAAATCCTAAAAGGTCACAGTGCCAATGACAGTTCCCACCTACGACCCGTCATTCCACCTACAGTCCGTAGGTGACCTCCGTAGTCACTGGCACCAGGTTGAAAAACTGCATTTTCATTTCTTGGAAAGTTTTGGGGTATTACACACTGATTTTAGTTTTTCGAACTTATCTCATATTCGTAGATGCTCTTGTATTAGTGTCACCAGGTCTTGGGGGGCTATTTTGAGTATTTTTAACTCGTCAATTCGCATTTATAGAAGGTAGTTGATTATTCTTATGTTTCTTCCACAATATATATATCGTTAATTGATTTATAAGAGGATGAGGTTCGCCTATGGGGATGGCAGGTGCCCTCACGGCCTAATGAGATTTTTGATCGTGACATAAACAAAGAGCCATCTTTGTTATTTATGCCATATCTTCGCAAATAATTCACATATGAAAATAGAACTGTATCATATCCAACTTTAACTCAAATATTTAATGTAGTGTAATCTTATTATCAGATCATAAAATATTTTAAATTTCAAATTAATTATTTTGTAATTAGTAATGATTTCACTCTTATCTACAAAATTAATTACAATAATTCAACTACATTACATGAATTGACAGACAACTCCCCCTCCCCTTATATATAGAATACAAACTTTTAGAGTCTTTCATTTCATATTCATTTCTCATTTTACATCCTTTCTAGTTTTTTTTCTCTCTTTGTTGAATTTCAAACTTGGTGTCTATTGTTGCTAAAATGCCTCTACCATCTTTATCTTTTCAGATCATCTTCTTCATTCTTTTGGTTTTCACTGCCAGAGCATTAATTAACTTCTTTATAGAATGTAAATTCTGGTGCGACGTTATAAAAAGTAAAAATTTCATTAAAAAAAATCTTGAGACTTCCATTGTAACAGGTAAAAACTACATTCTTTATTATGTTTCTATCAAAAATAAGCTTGTAAAAATCTTCACATTTCTTAACCACACGACTTTTTGCTCTGAGTCTGAATTAAGAGTGTCCTTTGACTTACCTGATTTGTTGAATTGTATTATTGTGGATTCAATCAATAGCCTAATTTGTCTCACTGATATTAGTCGTTTTGGTCATATCATATATTTAACTAATCCATCTATAAACAAGTACTCGATGCTTCCTCCATCAAGTACTATTTGATCTAGCTATAATGCCAGATAGATTTGGAAATACATTTTGCTATTATTTCAACATTAACCAATTACTTGATTTGAACATACTAGATGAGGAGCATGATGAAATTGATTATAATGATGAACCAATAGGGGAAGAAGGGGATTTTTCTGTTGATGATTATGATGAATACATGCTTATGGAACAAGTAAGTATTTTTAACCCCTTTTCTATTTTTTTGTTTCACCTTATATTATAATTTTACTAATTATGGTTAGTTTTAGATTGCAGGTCAATATGGTCGATAAAGATGATCCTTGAGGCGATACACCCATGGATGGTGAAAATTAGCTAAAGTATAAAATAAAAATTAGACGTTTAATTAGTCAAGTCCTAGTTTAGCCATAAATGGCATTTAATTTCTGCATCATTTAAAACTATTGGAATGTTTGATGAATTAATGGACATTTTCATTTTAATATGCTATATCAGGTTACATATTTTATTTTAAAACTTTTAAGTCTCTTATTTTGTTAAAAAAACTTAAATGTAGATATCTTTTGAATGACATAATAGCATAAAAAAATAATTATACTAATTGTGTACAACACTTAAATTCTAATTAAAATATAATCTTTGCAAGAAAAAGATTTCTAATGGATAAAACACTTTGATTAATGCTAGTTTCTTGAATTTTATGCAAAGTTACACGTTGGAAGTGTTTACATCTATTTTGTTGACCTAGTCAACACTATTTATGAAATAAAACATTAGCCACAAAATTAAAATTATCGATCTCACATAATTTTTTTCATTAATTTTATACACATTTGTGACAAACCATTATTTGTCTTAAAATTAGTAAAATAAAAGTTAGATTAGGGAGTTAAGCCTTTTTATTATCACTTTTCACACTTTACACCACATTTATCCAATTCGTTTTCCTTGAAAATCTGCATATGATGAATTAATGTTAGTTTTAGCCTCCTTTTAAAAAAATTGGAAACAATTGATTTCTCTTTATGTTCTTGAATAAACTCATCCTCATAGATTTCTTCTTTTTTATTAATTGGAAATTTCATTTTTATTATGGCAAAATTAGATTTTCTTATGGATCATTAACTACAGTCTGATATTGAATTAATGCTTAATCATTCTTGAGGAAATATTGTGCCAACAATTTCTTGTTATGTTTATTTTTTTTTCATGGCTATTCATGATCATTGTATAAGAAGAAATGGTGTTTCTAAAATTAGGTTTCATTTAAATTGTATCATACGTGATAATGACATTGTATATATTGTTAAATTAAGAATTCACACTTTAGTTCTCTTAACTGAGGAAATTGGAGGTTTGACTGATAGCAAATATGTCAAGTAATTAAGAATAATCAATGTTTTAAATATCTTGACTCATGATAAGAATAGATTCTTTGATTATGTTAGATCAGATCGAAATGTAAGTCAAGTTTTAAACAAATGTTTTAGAGTTATTCTGAAACTAGCTCCATTATTATCTTGTTAATCCCAAGTGCATATCTTATACTCATTGAATATGTCATGTCCTTGGTAGAAAAAGGTATGACTTAATTCAAGTGTTTTCCAAACTATGGTATTTAGTGAAACTATCTCAGCCCAAGTACATATCTTATACTCATTGAATAACAAATTAGTGAATTAGCAATTTCATTAGGAGATAACTCAATTTTGTTTTACTTTTGTACGTTATTAGCATGCTAAAAAGGAAAAGTAAAAGTAAAATAGTCTAGTTAGCAGGTACATGTTCTTAAGAAAACACTTGTAACTAGGTTCCACTTGAAAGTAGATTTTAAAAAAGATATTTTAATTAGACAAGTTAAAGTTTGTTAAAAGAAATCTTAGTTTTTAAGTTGGGAGAGAGATAATTCCTTTTCCAATAAAATGAAGATAAATTGTATTTCTTATAACTAGATATATACTATAGTAAAGCCTCACTAAATTAATATAGTTGGGACCGTGAAATATTATTATTTTGTAGAGGTATTATTTAATCGATAAATTAATAATTATTAATTTATAGAGCATTTTGAGATTCAACCTTGTGATGTTGGGATAATAAGAGCTTTCAAAATGTATTATCGGAACATATTTTATCGTAGGATATTAGAAGGCTATGAAGTGGGACATGAAACTGATCCAAGAAAGATTATTGTTTTGGATGCTATCAATTTTGCAATCCCGGCTTAGACGACAAATGTTCAGCAAGAGACAACAACAAATTATTTTCGACACTGCAAAATTTGCTTGGAAGATGAAATCTCAGAGAATTTGAATGAACCCACTTGTTAAAATGTCATTTATGAACTTTAAGTCATGATTAATGATCTCTGTTACTGCAATAAAATGGGTATCAATAACCTATTGGGTTATCCAGGTGAAAATGATATATATTTAGAGGTCCAGAGTTTAGAAGAAATTGTGGATACCATAAAAAATAATGTTAATGATGAAGTTGTAGATGATACAATACCTTTGTAACCAGTTATGCGTAATGAAACACTTATCGTATCTAGAACTCTTCACAATTTTATGGTACAGTTCGAAAAGACAACATCGGAACTTTTGGAGGCAATAAGAAAAGTTAGAGATAAACTTCGACTACATTTAATGTTTAACAAAAAACAAAACACAATAGAATCACGTTTCACTAAATTGTCTTAAATATATTTGTACTTTTAAAAAATAATTACTAATTTATAATATTAATGGGACCACATATTTATATAGGGGTCTTCTGAAAATATATTATCTTATTATCTTATCGAAATAAATGATTTTTTCCATTGGCCCAAGTCGAAACCGAAAAAAAATATCATCTTAGAGATATTATTAATTTACTGAGTATTAATTTTGTGAGATTTTATCGTACATCTTTAATAACCTAATATGGAAAAAGTTGCATGTGATAGTGTATGCACAAAATGATCTAGACATTGCCATGTTAAAATAAAAGTATGATTTCTTTTGTTTTAGTTGGTGAATACTTCATGTTTTTAAGGGAAGATAAAAATATTAAATGACTTTGTTAATGAGTGTGTTAAATCTTTAAAAATCACTTTAAAGAGAATGGAGGTAGGGGGAGTACGTGGTAGCAAATCTAGACTCAGCTCAATCTTGAATTTAAATATATAAAAGTGTGTTTTTTTAACAATTTAAACTTTTAGATAAGATAACTATACACACTTCAATATGTGATTTCAGAGCCACACTCATCTTAATTTTTGATTTATCTGATGTTGGACCCTTATATTATGTCGTACAAACTTCAGTTGGCGACATGCAGAAGAGTGATTGTAACGATCCGTAAGGTCGTTTTGAACACTAGATCAATTTCTTACATAAAAGAGCCTTTTCATAAATTTTAAATATGATTTTGAACCATTCATTAACTACGGTTATTTAGTTGACGGGTATTTATTAAATAATTAATTTTTTTATTAGTTGATAGTTAATAGGTCAAGCCCATAATGTATTTAATACCTTATACCACTTGACTCATATATAAAAATTAATTAGACCTATATTGTTTGAGGGAACTGCACAGTCCCTGCGGCGTTAGATTAAGAAGAGGCCGTGAGCTGGAGTGCTTTTTCTTTTGGTAAGAATTTTGTTTTGCTAAGCTTTTTTATTAAATTGTGATAGCGTAATTCATCTATTTATTAGATGCTGTTGTTGTTATATTTTCTAGTGAAAGAGACAACATATATGTGGCCTTATTTTCTAAAAAGTTGGACAAGTTAGGGGAAAAGTATGAAGTAATTGGCATTAGTTTTTTTGTAAAACTAAACAATTGACAGTGATTAAGTAATAATGAGAAAATGGTGTATGGCATTGTCAAGTAGTTATGGGGTGTCAGATTGTTTCTTTTCAGGTCATAAAATAGCGTAGTAAATTAGGTAAGGTTGATGTTAATTTTTATGAGTTTTCTCATTATGATTTAAGTTTTGATAAATTGGTATACCTAATTAAATATTAGGTGCATTGTATTATATGAATAAAATTAGATTAAATTATTTGGAGGAATTAAAACTTATCCTTAGGCTTGAACTTTAGAAATTAATTATAGATTTGGGTGAGTTTTTGGGTCTAGGCTAGACATATAGTAATATGAGTGTCTATAGACTTATTTACTTATGAATTATGCATACTTGATAGATTGGAAATGTTCTGAAGTATTGAGAAAGGAAAAATATTAGGGAATTAGCTTTCTTGACTTTGGTTCATCGGTGGAGGTAGGTTATGGTTTATTTTATGTAATAGAGAGACTCTTAATAGTGATTGATAGTCATTGAGTAATGCTATGAAATTTTTCATGTAATTAGTTGTTGTGATTTGGATGATTCAGGTGTTGTTGTGATTGGTCTGTAATCCCAAAACCGTGAAATCCATAATCTTGAACGTGCTCTATCTAAGTGATGCCTTGAATAAAGAAAACTTAATGAAATGTTGTTAAGGAAGTGGAAAGAATGATGAATTAACTATATTATTGGATTGGGTGCCACTAGCCGGCACAATATATTTGGATCGGGTGCCACGAGCCGGCACAATAATATTGGATCGGGTTTCATGTTCCGACATGATATTATTGGATCAGGTGTCACGTTCCGGCACGGTAACATTAAAGGAAAACATATTAAAATAACTCAATGTACACAATCTCAAAGAAACCATTTCCCAAGAGAGTGTGGTGTGGAGGCCTGAGTCCTCATGTGTGTTCTTGATATTATTAACTGATTACGTACTAGCTTCATTACTTTTGTCACTTATTCATGTTATTTATTGTTTGCCACCTGCTAAGTGTTATATTTGATTTTATACTATTACTTTATGCATATTAGTTTCTATTTTGAGTCGGCCGATGATATCTACTCAGTACATGTTGCCCTGTACTGATCCCTACTTGTGTTTTCCTTCATTTTCCCTTTGTTGAGTGCAGCGAGTGTACCAACAACTTTGACTTGCTCTCAGCTCTAGCCAGTCTCCAGCAAATCAAATTTTTGGGTAATCTATTCCTTCTAACTTGTGTTTGATTTTCTCGGTCATGGAATAATGTCCTTAGTTTTCAGGCACAAACTATTTTATTCATGTACTATGGTTCCTTTGATACTCTCAGACTTAGTATTTGGGGATTAATTAGATATCCTTGATGTGATGACTTTTAGATTTTGGGAAGTGATACGTAATAGACTCTAGCTGATTTGATATCTTACGTTAATAAGATTTGAGTTTCCGCATTATGATTGTATTTCATATGTTGAATAATAAATATAAGTTGGGGTTTGAATTCATTGGTTCGCCCAGTTAGGTGTGGGTGTCATTCATGACTCATTTTGAGTCATGATAGTGACGAAGATTGATTTCTTTATATGATCTTAGACAATTCTCACATCATAAGCTATATTTTTAATCAAGCTGGACCATATATTTATTTCTATACAAGAATCAAATTTATTTCATTTCATGTTGTATTAGTTAGCATAATAATCTTTTAATAAGAATTTCATTACCATTGTACTTATTGTTCATATATTCAAGCGATTATCAAAATTATTGTACTCATTATTTTGCTTCATCAAACTATTTAGGTTCAAACTAATTAAGTTCATTACTATGAAAGACTTCAAATAGAAATCATGTCAAAAAATGTTGTTATATAAAAATATAATAATTGTAACTACATCTAAGTCATAAATTACTTGAACAAGACGATGTAACTTCAATGTTTACCTGTTCAAAATAGAGATAAAAAATAGAAATGAAAGTATCTTGATGGTTACATACTCACTATATATGCATATTTTAATATGTTAACCTCTCCGATTACCTCTCATGGTAACACATCAAGTATAACATAACAACATAAAAATATAGAGAAGTTGCAAGTTTATATTTCATAATATCAATGAAAAATCAATTCAATGATTTGCACATGTAATTTTATAAGTAAGACTTAATTAAAGCATAAACAATAATAACTATATCCGAAGATCAATAGACATGCAAAACAACTCACATTACATATCAGTAACTAAGAAAAATATGACTCCAAGTAAAACTTTAGTTATTACAGTTACTTTCCCCACTTTAAGTATTCAAGTCATATTTATAGACTTGAAGGATTTAATCAATTATGGTTAACTTTAATTAATATTTTAGGATCAACCACTTTTCACTTGATTTTAGTATCACTTGTAAACATTATATTTTAACCCTCATTATCAGACGGTACTGAGTGTACAAATCTTCACTATAGCGAGATTCATTCGCTATAATGATGCTCAAAACAGATTCAAACTAATGTGAGGCAGGCGGTCTTCTCACTTTATACATTTCAGGTGTAATATTATCTTGTTACAAATATATAACAATTACAACCAGTTAATTCTATTGACTTTTCAAAAAAAATTCATCTTAACCACAGTGAATTCTAGATTACCCTTTTGAATTAACCTCATACAATCCCATGCAAGTCATTCACTAACCATTTTGAGGTTGATTCATATAATTATTAGTGCATATAAGACACACATATCTATGTTATCCTAATTATATTATACTAAAGTTTATTCACCAACTCACCATGCCCGTAGGCCTAATCCCATTGTCTGTATCAATTCTATGATGCATCTACATGTCGCTAATCAAATTTATGCAGTAAATCATAACCTACCTCAATAGAATATCGTGGAACAAGCAAGTTACTCTACAAATACTTTTTTTCATTTCCTTCTTGTTTCAAAATATTTAACATCTAACAGACAAGTAATTTTGTTTTGCAGTGCGCGATCCGAATTTAGTCGGAGCTCTAATGTGGGCTCCAAACACCTAGTGGGAAATAAAAAAAATAGACAAGCAATTTTAAGAGTAACTAATCATTCACTCTTCAAATAAACGCTTTAAGAATTTAAACCAACCATTTTTTATCCTTACTCACAATCAAAATCATTACCCAAAGTTCATTCATTAACTAATTAATTCTAGCATATTAACATTATCTCAATTAATGAAGTTTCTCCCCAATTCTCTTTTAAAATAAATTTTATGTTAAGGGTCCAATCTTTATTAAACCCAATATTTCACGCTTCAAAATAGAAACTTCTTAGAACTATAAAAATAAAAATTTCTCTTAAAGCAAAATTGATTACACAATAAAAATTGGTGATAAAATAGAAAAATAAAGCAAAATCAATTACAGAATGATATTAACATTTCCACTTATTAATATTTTCCTCTTAGAACTATAGGGTCAACCTCTTAATTCCAAATCTCTAAAAAAACAAAAGACTTAATTTCTCCATTTGTATTATTTGAAAAATTGTGATAACAATAATATTTTCATAAGATATTCTCATACAAGTCCTCAAAAATTCCAATTAGTGGATTAATTTGAGGTATAATTTCACTTTTTATTGAGCTAACTAAATGAGAACATCAATCCTAATGACTTTAGAAACTTACGTAGATTTCTTTAATTTTTATTTTATAGGTTAAATATATTGTTATATAATAATATTTATATATGTTTTTTTTTAAAAAAGAAAAGATTATTTTCATTAATATATGGCTCACACACAACACACATACACTAAAATTAGTATATACTATAAATCAACAAACCCTTCTCCTAAAGGACTCTTTCATATTGCACCGGTGCTAGAAAAGATTGGACTATTTCCTACCGAGACAACATAAACTCTTCAACGGATCCTCCTTTTTTCAACTAGTAGATTGCCTTTTCTTAAGGTTTCGTACTACTACTCAAGTGATACATGAATTGCTCAGGAGAAGTTTTTCTAATCGGATTGAAATCGTGAGACAGTTCGGTTCTCTAGACCCATCTGCCACCCTGGAGAAGGGGTGCGGTGTTGAAATTGTTGAACAAGTTAAGACCTAGACCTTATTGCAATTGGTATATAACTTCTATAAGACCTAGACCTTATTGCAATTGGTATATAAGTTCTAATGATGAAAAAGGGGTAAAAAAAAAGGCAATGTGATTAATTATTAGTGTGTGATGTGCTGAGAATGGTTGAAAGACTTATTGATTCATTGTTGATGTTGTATCACGATTGTTTTGTTGTGAATTGTGCATTGTTAAGGAAATGATCATCTCCTCATTATTTGTGTGAACATGTCATTTACATTGGTTCGGAGACATGGTTGTGACAAGTGATATGTGAATTGAGGAAGAATCAGAAATTAAAGAGGATGTACCATTTCAAGGAATGTGTCGCGTGCCGCGATGGATATTATGATTCGAGGGACGTGTCATACGCTGCGACGGATTCTATTATCGAGGGACGTGTCGCACGTCGCGATGAATTTCATTATCGAGGGTCGTATCGCACGCCGCGACGGATGCATGGACAGATATCCCGGACTGAGAGTCAGTGAGTGTATATCATTAGGTCAGACATGCTTCATTATACTTGATATCACATTTCATAGCATTGTACATCTTTATCATTTGTGAACTTACGAGTAATTTTATATGAAACTTGTGATTGGTGAACTTAATCTTGTGTGTTGCTGATCTGTAACTGTTGAAGTGATGTGGTAGAACTATGTGCTATGTAAATTGTGAACTATTAGGTTGGACTGATTTTTATGCAGGTTGTAGTTGTGGACGTTCGGCTAGGGTGTAAGGAGTACCCGTATTCTATCCCCTTAGCTTGTGTTTAGAAGTTTGCTTGTTGAGTACCGCGTGGTTTGGTACTCACCCTCCTTGCTTATACATTTGTGTAGGTTATGATCCTGAATCTGCATGATACTCTCTCTTCCCTTCTTGTTCGAGGCTTCTTGTGGAGGTTTGTGAGGTAGTTGCTTGTCATCTCAGCAGACCTTCTTTCTCCTTATTTATGATCTTGTTCTATTCTAGAAACAATGTCATTTCAGACTTGTATTTTCTTTCAATTTTGTTATAATACATTAGAGGCTTGTACATGTGACAACCAGGTTTTGGGGTATATTTAAGTCGATTATGAATTTCCGCATTATATTACAGTATAAGACTTTTATTTATAGTTTATTTCTGTACTTTATCGTAATGGTTGAGTTTTAGGCTGACATTTCTTGGTGGGATAAGACGAGTGTCATCACATCTATTTTTGGGTCATGAAAAAATGGTATGAGAGCCCCAGGTTCATAGGTCTCATGTGTACACAAGTCGAGTCTAATAGAGTCTCGAGGATCGGTACAGAGACGTCTGTACTTATCTTCGAGAGTCTATGATGACTTTTAGGAATAATCTTTACTTCTTGAATCTCTATCGTGTGTCCTTGGTCTGATATGTTTCCTATCACTTTATCCCATTCTCTTTCACTTATAGTGATGACTCGTGCGTGGTTCTTCAAGTGAGCAGTTTATGTGTCGTGTATAGCTTGGATGTTAGATTTTATACTAAGGTGGAAGTGATAGACTTATAGAAAATATGTGTGGTCAAATTCGAAATGTTCAACGATTTGAAGGGAATGAGTAAGGTGATGGCTCGACGATGCATTTTGAGGATATTTGAATGATGAGGTTGAAAAAGGGTTTGAGGAAATTTATGAATGTGTTATATTTTTTTTAGTTTAGTTACCCAGCAACGAGAACATTACTTGTATGTTATTGGTAATATCTGGAGTGGTTCGATAATTGAAAGTGAAATGATTAAAGGAATGACTAGGCAATGAACATTGTAACTTTAGAAACTATAGTTAGTAAGGTTGTCATAAAAGATATGAGTTTCATAGCGTATGAAGAGAATGATGTTGCATCAACCGAGGTTAGAATCTCTGCTACGATTTCATAGATTGAGTATATATCAAAGTGGGTCAAGATACGACTACTACAATGGTACTGATGCTTACTGGGTTAGAGTTATGGAGTGTGTTACTTTTGCTATCGACCTGACCTACGAAAGAATACATATAGCTTGGGCTAGATACGAAATTGATTTGGTAATATTTTGTAGATATTCAACGGGTAGAAATGTGTGGGCTATTTTGAGTACGATCTTCTCGGTAGGTATGATGTATTCTAGTGGTGGATCTAATGGAGTTTCACGATGTGACAGTAGTGGTATATGAAAACAATACGTTGATTGTCAAGTGCGAACCCTAACTACTTAAGGAATTATTAGTTGTGTCACATGCTCGTATAATGAGATTCGATGTTGCATTCACATTTGAGAAACCAACTAGTTTGTTACTACGAACACTTGGGTTAAGCATTGTTTATAAGGAAGATTTTAGTGGTGAATTTTTGGTACGGTATTAATGCATTTAGGTTGTGAAGTGTATCCCAAGAATTCTAAATGAGTACTGATGATTTCATCGTAATCTCCAAGGGAGTGGATCGATATCGGAATGACAAGTTTATGGGTAAAGGAGGTGCCAGTGAGTATACTTGTGTGAAGGTAATCGAGGATTTTAGTAAGAAAATGCGTATAAAATTGAGTTAGTCCTTTGGATCTGATTGGTATAACTGGGTTTAAGGTGTTATGTCGATGACAAGGTTGACTTTGTGGTGGTGGTAAGGGCTAACAAAGCATGATGGTAATAAGAGTTTGTGATGGCACTACTACAAAAGAGCCCTTTAGCGGCAATAAAATGTTGCTTTAGCGGCAATAACATTTGCCGTGATACCCTATACCGGCCAATGCACTTTAGCCGGCAATGTTGGGGTCGGCAAAGTCTTTGCCGGCCATTGTGGGAAATGCTGGTAAAGGGTAGCATGAATTGCCGCTACAAACCATTAGCTTTTACGGCAATTGATTGCGGCATTTATCTTGGCTGCTAAAGGTTATTCATACTATTGTCTTTTAGCGTCCATTGTTTTAGTAGATAAATCTAAATAAATCGCCGCTAAAAGGTAGTATTTTTAATGTCAATTGTTTGCGGCAATTATGTTTGCTGCTAAAGGTAATTCATATCGTCTAACTATGGTTTATTAGCATCTATTGATTTAGTCGATAAATCTAAATACATAGCCGCTAAAAGGTAGTAGTTTTAATGGCAATTGTTTGCGGCAATAATGTTGGCTACTAAAGGTAATTCATATCGGCTATCTGTGGTCCTTTAGCATCCATTGTTTTAGTCGATAAATCCAAATAAATAATTGTTAAAAGGTAGTAGTTTTAACGGCAATTTTACTATGGTGAGTAATGGCTACAATATCCCTTCTAAAAATGTCTTAGTTTGCCCCTTTAGCGTTCCATTTTATGGCTAATAATTTCAATTGAATTGCCGCTAAATATCATAACACATAACGGCAATTGGTTAGCTGCCATTAATAATAACTACTACATTTATCGATAAAATGTATATATAAAAATCAAACAAACATGTTGACAAAAGAGAGCCTCATAGTAACAACAAAATTTGGCTAATGCTAAAAACATATATCTTACTATTAATCCATAAAATAAAATAAATCTCTTTCAATCTAGACAAACAAAAGAAAGTACTGATCCAAAATATGAATGTCACAACTTATAAAAATAAACTTATATTGTTCGAACTAATATCTATCCTATTGAATAATGTCTTCAAATAAGTTTTGTTACTCTTCTTCAAATATGTCTTTGAAATCACCGACATATGAAATTTGCGTACTTAAGATTTTATGACCTGAAATAAAAAAGAAATGTGTCAGTAGATGAAATGCAAAGTATAAAAATATCACAAGTAGTGTGACTAATCTTTCTATGTTACTGCATCTACAATTATGATTGATTTTCTTCTTCTGCCAGTTAAAGTGTAAAGTGGAGGTTCCTTTTCCCTTTTTTACTTTTAGGCATATGTGAAAAATGTAACACCGAAAGGATGTTTCGTAATACTTTCGTGCAAAGTTGATGCAAAAGTTCTCCTACAAACTTGTCTGATAGCTATGTAGAAAATCCAGAGAAAGAATTCTCTTTTGGGAAACTTGTCATTGGAAAGTAAGTTTTCTCAGTATGGATAAATTATTTAACTGTCTCAATTCTCGTGTTCTCGTATACTAAGTTCCTATACTATAGGGTGGTCTCTGTGGAGCCATTGTCTGAGCGAGTTGAAATCACTCTAAGGACATCAAGCGCAGTTGGTGCTCCCTAGTCTGATAAAGATGCTCTAAGTAATTTAACTGTTGGGGATGTCATATATGGCAGAGTCAAGCGAGTTGAAGCATATGGTTTGTTTATCACAATTGATCGCAACAACTTGGTATGTAACAAGTCACTTCCAAAAGTTTGGCCTTGGTAGTAAGTTATGACCTAAGGGACCACATTATTACTTTTGAAACAAGGATCTAACTCACTTTATTATTAATAAATCACTTTACATCTTGTTTATGTTATTGTAATTTCATCAGCTGTATTGAATTTCTTGACTCTTTACTGATTAGTGTATCTTTTTCCTGCTTTGTATTTTCATCAGCTATAAGAAAGTTCACAATCAGAGGGAAACTACTTGTTTTTTCCTTTTGACATCATCAGTTTTCGTATCTTTTACGGCAGGCATTTGTCCTTAACAATCAACAAGAAACTATGCTACATTTGTTCTTAATAGGAGATTATGCTAATAGCATCTGGAAATACTTTGCTACAGCAGCTTAAAGACCCATTTATTCAGTTAAATCAAGCTATAACACTATAGTGGTGAAACAATGGAATGCGTGAAAGACAAGGCTCAAGCAGCAAAGAACGGTACTTTCGAGATGGTTCATTCAGCCAACGGAATAACACGCAATAAGATAAGTGGAGCAGCCCAGACAACCAAGGATAGGATGAGTAGAGCAGCTCAAGCTACAAAGGATAAGGTTGCTTGAGCAGCTCAGGCAACTAAAGAAAAGACAACCAAAGAGCAGCACTTTCGAAGCACAAATTAAGACTTCAGCCAGCATGGCCAGCTACAAAGCTACTCCAAGTTTTATGTTGCAAACATATCCATCACCAACTGATATGCAGAAGATCTAATCAGTACATTGGAATTGGTTTTACAGTCAAAATCCCAAACCTGCCAAACAGAGCAGGGTGGATATATCTTCTGCAGTTATACCCCTGCTCCATATACAACCATTTACATACAGAATAGTGAAGCTAATAGAGATTGTTATGCATGTTTTTCGGCTATTTTGAGGAATATATATTTAGATGGTCACACATTCAGAGATTCTCTATTTGTCGCAATAATGTTGGTATCTAAGTTATGAATAAGGGAGAGTAGGTGACTAATAACGAAAAGGATCGTGCTTCATTCTCATAATTTAGTATCCTCATCTTGGTGACCTTGCAGGTCCTAGGTCTACTAATCTGCTGCAAGTTAGTTGGTAACCAGATCATAGATGCTCTCAGGTATACTATGTCATTCGTTGGTATGGTAATATTTCACATTTTATGGCTAACAAAGACATGTTCTGATAAACGTCTAAAACAGAAAGTTAAATGAACGACAATAGTATTAAATAGAAGATTCAAGGACAAAGGCTAAACCTACCAGCTTTCCCTGGCAAGCAACATATGCGACCCCTACTGAAGCCAAGAATACAGAAAGAAGAAAGGTTCATCATCGAACAAAGCTAGCTAACTGGAAATATTGGTACTTCTAACAAGTTAAAAAGGGTGGTGTAGCTAGCTAGTTGCTGCTTGGTAGTTTTCATAATAGTTTTTCCTTACTGGAACAGAGACACAAGTTTATAACATTTTCTGAGAGTACTATAAACTATACTTGTAGAAGAACGACTACTACTACGAATTGCGAGTTCAATTGGTGGACAGATTTATAAAAAATAGAGACATGAAACACTAGTAATGAAATCAACTATAGTTAGAGCTCTTGCTAGAGCTTTAGTCGATGTAAATGGACAGCAACTAACTGAACATCTATACATGTGAACTATACTCACATCCAAAATAATTGAGTTCATATGCTCTCCTGATTATCTTTTGTCACTTCTAAACAACATTCATCAAAATAAAGTAAGAGCATTCACTAAATTAAGGAAGTAAGAAGTGCAACATAAGCAGTTTGATTCATCAATCCAAAAATTTTACGAAGCAGGAAAACTCAAATAATAGCGTCAAATGATAAAGATGAGTAGTACCGTGAGGTAGTGTTTTCCGCATTACTAGATATCCTTGACAATTATGGTACTCATTCTTGACCACTATTATGGTCGGGAACCTGTAAGTACTAAGACGTTAGTTAACAATACTTTTATAGGATTAAAATTTCATTAAAAATTTGTAAGACTTGTAAAATTTAGTTACCTGTTCATTTGAGATGCCATTGAAATCTTGAAGAAGAGATTCATTAGGAGCATACTTTTGCATGAATTGTTTCATTTGGAGTAATTCTGATTGCAACTTCTCGTGATTGTGTTTCATTAGATCCATTTCTTCATTTTGCTTTTCCTTTAACTCAGTTATTTCTTGTTCTAACCGTTGTACAACCTCATTAGATGAATCTTCTACAACAATATTTTCTACAGAAGCTTTACTACCCCATAGAACTGAAGGAGTTGGACCAAGTCCTAAACCACGAACATACCCACTTTTCTCATTTCCCAACACTTGAGAATACACATCACCTTCCCAAGCAACATTGTGAGGAGGTTGGTCAGTAGATCTTTCATTATTGTTCATCCTTTCATTTATCATGTCCTTATCATAGAATACACAATAAATGCAATTTGAAATTAGTTTATTCACTTGTAATGTTTATTTTTAATTGTTTCCCAATTTAAAAAAATAAAGTAAAGAAGAAATCTTACGATTGTCTTGGCAGAATCATCATCCAGTGGTCTACCATCCACATGTTTTTTATGAGTTAATAAGAAAATTTCTGCTCGTGTAGGCTCTATTCCATTTTTAGCCTAAGCAATAATATTGATGTCAGATATGCGTGACAAAAAATGTTTGATAATACTATAGTTTCACAGGTTTACCTGCTCATGCATCATTGTAGCAATACTTTTGGATCCTCCTGTGTGAGGCATCTTTTGATTGGCCCTATTGTTTCTATTTGCTTGGGTACGCCTCTGTTGTTGAAAGATTTAAATAATATCTTACAAATTATAAAAAAAAATGTAGCATAACTAAAATCAACACATAGTAAAAAGAAGAAAGTAGGCATGTTTTCAAGATTTGTTTATACCTTCGCTTATCAGAAAGCCAATAAGAGACTAGACCACTCCATTGATCTCTCGGTATGCGACTTGGTCTATTTTTCAGCAAAGCATCTTTGGTCTTATATTTTGACATATACTCACCTTTAATTTCACACTTGTAGTCTTTCCATTTCTTTCCTAGTGACTTTAAGACAAATGCTTCTCCACGTTTTGGAAAAGAGAACTTCTTCTGCAAAATAAAAGTCAATATATAAAATATAATATCATGTAAAAATTGAGCTTGTTCACATAATAATAATACTAACTCATACCCTTACAAAATCCACCAATTTCTTCTTTTGCTCGTTGTCAAAATTTCTCCAATCATCTACATGTAGAGGTGTTAATTCTGGAATTCTCGCAATAATTCCTAGAAAGCTAGCAAGCTTTCGGCCCTCTTTCCCAATAGACTGGTTACGACTATTAAACGGCACATCAATTGTCTTTCCTGGAGAAAGTTTCCAAACATCTTTTAGTAAAGTAGGACCACGAGGCTTTCTTGTCTCTAAGTTACCTAGAATGAAAAAAGATTTGAAAGTCATCAAATGGAAAAACGCATATGGTTAAACACCTAAAAAATGCTCTAAAATCATAAACTCAGGTAATTTAGCACTATTCTATGTTATATGTCATTGTTTATATCGAGTTGTGTGTGATATTGAGAATACCATATTACATATGCACTAAATGGTAGTAAATATGCATAATTTCCTATGTGTGTGCTGGTCCTATTATGTTGTTGAAATTCTTCATTAACTCTCTGATGTGGAGGATAATAAATGTTAAATGGAGTCAGAACAATAACTAGAGTTCCACAGTCGTATACTCACTCATTACGCTCCATGACACTTCGATTCTACTGGGCGATGAGCTATATAATCATGCTTCTTTTCGTGGTTACTAGTATTTTTCATCTTTTCTTTTCTTGATACAATGTGGATTTGAGTATAAAAATGGATGATATAGTTATATTGATTAGCCTTCCCTTGTATGTCTTTTTTCTCATTATTTTTATAAGAGGATCATTCAGAACTTGTACTACTAGCCAACGAGAAGTTGGTGGAAACACAAGGCTAGAAACTGAAGAGTTTCATCTGATGGATTCTTAGGTGAGTGGATTTGGTAGAAGCTAATTTTTCTGCATATTAGCCTTCACTTAAGGGGGTCAATCGTAATGGGAAATGGCAGAGTCCTTTTTAAAGATTAGTTCATGTTGTAACTTATCCTTCCATTTTTGTTGTAATTGTACAGGAAGTTGTAGGTGCAGGTGTTGAGCAGCAGGTGCAGGTGTTGTAGGAAGTTGCAGGTGCAGGTGTTGTAGTAAGTTGCAGGTGCAGGTGTTTTAGTTGACGCCCTAGGGAGGAAGTTGAAGGTGCATGTGTTGTGAGATATATCAACAAGAAACACAATGGTGGAACATCCCAGAAGGGAAGATGGATAATACAACCACACACACCTAGCAAGTAAGTTCTTAAAACAATACAGAGAAAAATTAATATTACCTGATTCATCATTAGGTTGAGCCTAAGTGCCACCAACAGAACTATTCAACTTCACATAATTCTTCCTTTGTCTTAGGATGACTTAAGTTTATTTTTCTTTCACCATGTCCTTAGAGAATTATGTTATTATCTCTTAATTTGCTTTACTTGTTCATCCTACTAATACTAGCACTTAAAAAGCTAATGTTTTCTGCATATTAGCCTTCACTTAAAGGGGTCAATCATAATGGGAAATGGCAGAGTCCTTTTTAAAGATTAGTTCATGTTGTAACTTATCCTGCCATTTTTGTTCTAATTGTATAGGAAGTTTTAGGTATAGGTGTTGAGCAGCAGGTGCAGGTGTTGTAGGAAGTTGCAGGTGCAAGTCTTTTAGGAAGTTGCAGGTGCAGGTGCATGTGCAGGTGTTGTAGGAAGTTACAGGTGAAGGTGTTTTAGTTGACACCCTCGGGATGAAGTTGAAGGTGCAGGTGTTGTGAGATATATCAACAAGAAACACAATGGTGGAACATCCCAGAAGGGCAGATGGATAATACAACCACACACACCTAGCAAGAAAGATTTTAAAACAATACAGAGAAAAAATAGTATTACCTGATTCATCATTAGGTTGAACCTCAGTGCCACCAACAGAACTATTCAACTCATTAGTTTCACCATCATGTGCTTGGTATACAAAGTTGTTATGATTATCTATCAATTGCTCAAGATAAGGTTGGGCTGTAGAGTTATCTTGACCATCACTCAGCTGCTCAATATAATGTCTCAAAGCTTCATCATGTTGTTCAATAACCAATCTGCTGAGACCTCTAGTTTGCACAGTTCCTTCTCTTAAGTGAAGCCACTATCTAGCAACATTAGGTTCAGATTAACTCAAACATATATTATAGGTCACATGAAAAACAGGAGGAGGCTTCATCACCTCAAGCTATGAAAAACACATAAATAATGATTTATGCACACGAACACAACTTAGCGACAAAAATAATTCTAATTATAAGAAAAGCTGGTGTACCAGGAAAAACAGTTATCCAGTGATAAGAACACCTTATCATATCACAATCCAAGAGCTATAATCAACAAAATATAAGCAAAGACAAGCACAGAGAATGCAATTAAATGTTCAAAATCAACCAATTCAGACATGGAAAATCCATAGTTGAGTAACATGTATCTTCTATAAATGACTTAAATCGAAAGCAACAAAGAATTTTATTTAACTAAATAAACAAATCCATAGAAGTTCTTCAATAAACTTGCAAAAAAATATTTTTTTATAAGTACCACCTATCTTATTAAGAATCACTATCATTCTCAATGGCATTTCCTCCCTCAGCATTAGCTTCACTATCATTCGCAGAAGCTTGAGAATGTCAGTCTGTTTCAATTACTATCCCATCGACACCACTTCTTACCCAATCATCACACTCATACTCCGGAACACAAGCAGTTTCTAAGAGAGCCAAGTCAGTGACATCACTTTGCATTGTTGACTCAGATTGCACACTATTTTCATCTCCTATATCAAAAATGTCTCGAGGTTTAATTAACCTAGGGACAAACCATTCATGATCTACAGGATCTTGAACAAATATTACTTGTTGAGCTTTTTCTGCAAAAATAAAAGGCTCATGACGTTCTCGATTGCCAGCTTCTGCCAGGCGTGAGAAATTCACAAGTGTGAAACCCAATTCATCATCCTTAACTCCTCTACCTTTAGTTACATCAACCCAATCACACTTAAATAAGACAACCTTAAATTCTTCATAATAGTTTAACTCCACAATATCATTCAATCTACCATAATATGTGATATTTGCTGACTTTGGAGCATTGTCACTTGTACTTGCATAACTTTCAGTTTTTGAAACAACCATAACACCACTATTTTGTGTCTCCTTGAACTCTTCACTTTGTTTAGTTTGGAATCGATACCCATTATTTACATTAAATGCATTGAATCGTCTTGCAATAAAAGACGGCCCTTGTGCAAGGACTTTAACATCCTTAATGATGTTAGATGTAGCCTCTAACTCATTTACCTAACAAAATTGAAAGATACAATTATAAATACAATATAAGTACAAGGACAAGAATTTAGATTGACCAATGACTTAGACCTACTACTTACTTTTTCCTTGAACCACTCTAGAAATGTATCAAAATGCAGACAGTCAATTTGATGTTGATTCAAACGATGCTTACGATGTGATCTCTTGATTTCAGTAATATGCTCACTATTCACATAACTCATAACTATCAATTTTGTTATCAAATAAAACTTATATATATATATATATATATATATATATAGATGGATAGATAGATAGATAGATATAATACTTACTTTTTATAATTCTCAACCACCTCTGACTCACAATTGAATTACGCATGTCTATGTGCTTGTAACCATGTTTTCTCATCCAACTTAAATACATCTATTCCACCATTCGATTCCCCAACAATAGGAAAAAGAGATTCTTCTTCACTGGTATCATTTTCAATTTGATCATCACATTTTCTTGAACAATAAGATTTTGAATCTCCACCCTCCAAATATCGTGAGCAAAATGTCAAACACTCATTTGCTATGTATGCTTATACTATTGAACCTTCTGGGCATGCACGATTACGAACATATGATTTTAAAGTACCCAAGTACCTATAGAATTAGGTAATATTATTAGTTTGATATTATAAGATTTAAGAACTAAAGAAATACAATAAGGATTCAATGATATTCTTTGTACCTCTCAATTGGATACATCCAACGATAATGTACTGGCCCTGCAAGTTTAGCCTCTGTTGCTAAATGAGGATGCAAGTGTACCATAATCGTAAAGAATTCAGGGGGAAAAGTTTCTCCATAGTAGACAATATTTCTGGGATTCTTTCTTCAAGTAACTTTAACTCATTTGTTTTAGCACTTTGCTACGTAAAACACGAAAGAATGTGCATAGTTCAATTAAAACAGAACTGATTCTCTTATCTGTTGATCTCCGCAAGGCAAGAGGAAGAAGTTCTTGCATTATAACATGACAATCATGAGTTTTTAATCCTGATATCTTTCGTTTGCGAATCCAACGTGCAATATTAAATGCATGGCCATGTGGAAACTTGTCATTTTCCAAAACGTCATAAAATAACTCCTTTTCCTTCAAAGACATTGTCAAATAAATATTGAGGCCATAAATGTGGTCTTATTTTCATATCCTTCAAGTCTAATTGAGCATGTAAGTTGTCTTTCGACTTTTTATCAATACCCAATAGTGTATAAATTATGTTGTCACACACATTTTTTTCTATGTGCATCACATCAAGATCATGGCGTACCAAGTTATACTCCCAATAATGAAGATAAAAAAAATGCTCCTCTTTTTCCATGTGTTATTCATCACCCCACTTACCCCTTCACTCGACTTGCCAAGAGTAAACTTTATGTCTTTAACTTGATTCAGCACTTGTGACCCAGTTATTGTACAAGGTGCAAGTCTTATTCCTTTTGTTCCATCAAATGATTTAGCATCATTTCGATATTTGTGGTCCGACTTCAAGAAATGTCGATGACCCATGAAACAAAACTTCTTACCATGTTTGAGCCTTCTATAATGAGTATTTATGTTGAAAGAAGGACATGCAAACCGACCAGAAGTGCTCCATCTAGATTGAGTACCATATGCTGAAAAATCATTTATAGTCCACATGAGAGCTACTCGCATCGGAAATGTCTCCTTATTAGAGGCATCATATATTTCTATCCCAACATCCCATAATTCATTCAACTCTTCTATTAAAGGCTGTAAAAATACATCAATATTATTTTAGAGAGCTTTTGGTCCAGGTATCAACATAGACAGAATGAAGAACTCTTGCTTCATGCACATCCATGGTGGAAGATTATATGGCATTAAAATCACTGGCGAAGTACTATAAACAGTTCGCATTGTGCCAAATGGATTAAACCCATCAGAAGCTAATCCTAGGCGTACATTGCGACGATCTTTGGCAAATTCAGGATACTTACTATCAAAACTTTTCCAAGCTTCAGAATCTGCTGGATGTCATAGAACTTCATCTTTGTTGCGCTCTTCATGATGCCATCTCATTGCTTTAGAAATTTCTGATGACATAAAAAATCTTTGCAGCCTTGGTTTTAAAGAAAAATACCTTAGGACCTTGGCTGGAGTTTTTTTAGCATTATTTTTCCATCTAGAAGCCCCACAAATTTTGCATTCATTAACATCCTTACTGGAAAATTCTTTCCTAAAAAGCATGCAATCATTAGGACAAGCATGGATCTTTTCATACTTTAAACCCAAACCCTCAATCATCTTTTTTGTCTCATAGAAAGAAGAAGGCTATTCATATCCCTCAGGCATTGCATCCTTCAGTAGTCCAAGCAATGAATTAAAGGATTCATTTGACCATTTAAACATGCATTTTGTACGATAGATATGCAACAAAAAGGATAATTTGCTAAACTTCTTGCATCCAGGATATAATTCTTCATTTGCCTCCTTCATGAGGTGTTCAAACTTATCCATCTCTGGTTGAGGTTGCTTTCCAGATGGATGATCAGCATTTTCTTGTAGGTTTGGCTCCATCTCACCTCTTTCATTGATGTCACTGTCTATGAACTCTGTAAAGCCTCCAAATGCATCATGTATCATTCCTCTCATATCATCACCTCTTATAGTTGACTGCCTCTGATTATTTACTTTAATATTGTCTGATCCCTTTAGAGACTCTCCGTGACAAAACCAGTTATCATATGACGGCATAATACCATTAACAACAAGATGATCATAAGTTGTAGCTTGATTTACTTGATGGATAAGTACACATTCAATAGAAGGACATAAAATTTTCTCTCCTGCTTGTTTTTTAGAAAATGCATGGTTTAAAAAATCTTCTACTCCGTCCAAGTATTCTTTACTAAGTCTATCAAAAGACATCCATATTTTATTTCTAGAATTGTTTATGACGTTCAAGATATGATTTTATTTTCTGCAATTATTGTAGGAGCTGAAAATACGTTAGTAAAAAAAGAGAAAATTAATCAAAAATGTATTTCAGATAAAATATCCATCCTATTAGTACGTAGGGTACAATACAGGAGATGGTCATCAACATGTTTGGTATCTTTCAATGAAGTCCTAAGGGAATCAATGCCTTCAGTTGTCAAGGAAAAAGCATGATCTTTACGCATCCTATTTTCAGCATATAATGTTTCTGGAAGCATGTTATCAAATTTCTAGTATTTGTGACTTTGTGTATTAAGTTTCCATGGTGTTGACATTGTTGAGGTACCCTCATCAATCAGTAAGCTAATACATTTAAGATATCTTGACATATTGGCATTACAAAATATAACACATAAAGAAGAAATGATCTTCATCGAACAAAGCTAGCAAGCTGTAAATATCGATACTTCTACCAAGTTGAAAAGGGTGGGTGTAGCTAACTAGTTGCTGCTCAGAATTTTATATAATTTGATTTTTCCATATTGGAACGGAGACACAAGTTTATGACAGTTTTTGCACAATGCTCATGAAGTAAAAAGATATGAAGGTGAAACAATGATTGGAGAGGTATGGAGGTTCAGAAGATCAAAGAGTGGAAGTAGCTGATTAATGAAGAGTGGGATAGTCCATGGGCTATTAGTACGGAGGTTCAGAAGTCAAAGAGTGGAAGAGAAGGGGGGATTTCCAAGTGTCACATGTTCTAAGAGAAGGGAACCAGCTTGCCGATTCAATACAATAACTTTCAGGAACTCCCATCCGAAGCTAAAAAAATTCTAAACACATATAAACAACAAATTCCAAGCATTCAATTTCAGGCAATAAGAGAAAGGGAACAAGATTAAATGGATATAGATCTGGGACTGATCAACAAAAATTCAGTAACCCACAGGTCCAAACACTAAAGGCATACTAAAAAACACAGGAAGAAGTACTTATATAGATTTTTACCATAATTCCATTTGTAGAGCTTGTTTATGGATTCTATTGTGATTGTTCTAGTGAGTGGTATCAGTCTCCTCGGAGGTACGATAAGACGAGCAAAGCAGCTCAAGCTACGAAGAATAAGACAGCTTGAGCAACTCAAGCAACTAAATAAAAGACAACCAGAAGGCCAATGGAGCAGCTTAGGCTACAAAAGAGAAGGCTTCAGAAATAATGGAGTCGACATAAGAAACGACTCAAGCTGGTGAAAAGAAAGTTGGAGGAATCTTCCAGCAACCATGGCCTATGGTGTTGCTGATGTTGTGAAGCACATTTTTGCCCTGGCTAATACTGATGAAGATCCTAATGTCACAAAATACAATACTTTATATCAATAGTTTGGCCTAGTCTAGGTTTTTTTTACTTCGATCTCTTTTTAATTTGTTTCGTAATGTATTTAGATACTTGTGTATCTTGTGTTTAGAAGCTGCTTGTTTGTTCCTTTAAAGATCCCTCCTTTCCAAGGGATATAATCTATAACTAGATAATGCTTGAGGTCTACTAACCCGGTGCCAGTTAGTTATAATCAGATCATAGATATTCTCAGGTGTACTCTTTCATTTGTTGGTATGGTAATGTTTCATGTGTTATGGCCGTAAAACACATATTCTAATAAACGTCTAAAACAGAAAATTTAACGAATGACAAGAGTATTAAATAGAAGATTCAAGGACAAATGCTAAATCTACCAGAAAAGAGACCAAAAGGTTTAAAAAATGCTTCTAGTTATGGATAATCTCAATAACAGAGAGCTCATAGAGTCTAAAAAAATATTGTTGTACTAACATGAATCTAAACAACAGAGGATCTATGTGATCGCTTAACTTAAAATTTTCAAAAAAGAGATCTTAAGTCGAGTCAAAACGAAACAATTGTTTCTTTGTACTAGTTCTCGTATTCACAATAGATCTTTTGAATGATCATAAGTTACAGATGAACTAAAAGCCACTCGCCTTAATATATTAACAACCACACGCCTTAATTAACAACCACACGTCTTAATGTATATTAACAGAGGAATCGATTCAATCAATTGCATTCAAAATAGTAGCAGCCAGAGATCAGAAACACAAAAACATTACTTTTACGAATCTCAAATCACTTCGAAATCACAGTTAATACCTAAATATTGATTAGTTCATCAAGTGTATTTTCTGTTTTTCTTCCCATTTATTGTGTGATTACTGATTAATGAACATAATAGAAAATAAATTATAGGTTTAAATTCTCTACGACAGAGCAACAGAGGTAATATAACATGAAAGAAACAGAGGAGTGGAGAGGAGCGACCTACCGACCTGAAAACTTTGTTGTTCTTGGATGTAGTTGTTGCTGGACATCGCTGCTGCGATTCAATATATGCGGCTGGAAGGTCGTTGCTATGAGTGAATTTATGGTGCACGTCACAGATCTGATTGATTTAGGATGAAGAATCCTTATGTGTGTGGGAGATCTTTTGAGGAATATTTTCCTTATTAGCAACGTATAGAGGGTTTTTTTGTTAGTAATGTTTTCCTTATTGCCTAGGAGTTCTTTTTTCCCCAGAATTTGGAGAATGGCGCGAAAATTTTTTGGAGGAAGCGGGAGTTCTTTTTTTTTTTTTCCAGAAAAAGGCTTTTTGGTGGCTATTTTTTGGATTTGCTACTAAAAATGTACTTATTGGTGGCCATTATACATTAGCCATTAATATTTTGCCTCACATGAATATATTAGCGGCAATTTGCTTATTGCCGCAAAATAATTGTCGTTAAAGTTCATTTTTATAGTAGTGTGGATTGTGTTTGAGATGCAACTATATGACAAGGATTGTTGGTTAAACGATTTTTGTATTGTAATGATGACTTGTGAGTATCTAAGGTTGTGGTTTGCTACTATTTGGTGAGTAGCGTGGTTGCATGGAAAGTTGTAGGAGGTGCTGAGACACCGCTCGAATAGAATTGGAATGAACTAGAGTCACAAATAAAAAGAATTAGTGAGACGTAGTTTAGCCTTCGGAAAAAGGTGAGAACAAGGATATTTACTCTGATTGCAAGGGCCAAAGATGTATCTTCAGAAAGAGCGAAGAATTGGGTTCAAAAACACGTGATTCCATCTTTTTTTTGCTCTGGTTATAGTGATAGTGTTATGTGTCATTCATATTGTCATGACCCAAAGTACGCCCTAAGTGTGAAATGGCGTATAGGACCCCGACAGGCCCCACACAAGCCACTTAGCATACATATACATAAGGTAAAGACAAGAATGAGGAAAAAAATTGACAATCTCATAAAAGTAAAGCGTTTACAAGCGGAGGTCTTGATTATGTCTCAAAAGCCATCTAATACAATAGAATGATCAGGACGTAACCAGTACATCATATACAAGTCTGAAACTGAAAAGTAAAGAAAAGCAACAAAGTTTCTTATTCTTGAAGCATGAGGACTCACCAAGGCTGATAGCTCAAACTCTGAAAACAAATAACCACGAGAGTGCGAAGGATGACTGTCTGACCCTACATTATAAGAGAATGTAGGCACAAGTATGCATTAGTACATGGAATGTACTAAGTATGAAGCAAAAATGCATATAATCACATAAAACATGCCAATAAAATGCTTTCATATAGGAAATCATGCTAATGGGATATCATCATGAGCATGCAATGACCAAACTAAATCATGTGACAATAGGGTTAGAAACTTAATGCATAAACATGGTCAATGCAAGATAGTCATATCATAAGTCTTGTCTCATGAGATACTTCTAGTACCCTAGTTCATTATTATGGAATTTTTACGATTAACCGACATAGACCATGTGAGCTATAACATGGAATCCAGTGTCTGCCCTACACCGAAAAGGGGAGTGATGTCTACCCCACACCAGTAGAAGGGGTGTCCTACTTGCAAAGGTAAGGACCATAAATATGTAGCTTACGTGGATCCACTAGCTATGTGTCTATCTGAGACAAAACCTACGAGGCACGTAGTTATGGGACTTAGGGATTGCTACTAAAGGTCCACGGACGCTAAACGGAAACCTTCATCCCAAAAGCCCGCTCGGTGTTAAGTAAAATCCTAAGGAATAGTCAATTAAGCTTATTCATATTTTAACCAAGGGAGAGGTACTTCTAGGGTTACCAAATCCAAGCTAAGATCATATCAAGACGTTTCAACTACCATGGGCTTGCCCCAAACTTATTTCATTAGAATAACTCATGATTGATTCATAGGTGAGAAAGTCTTTCAACCATGTGAACCCTAAAATATGTGAGAAAACCTTTCACATTCATAACTTAGCTTAGTGTGAAGAAAATCTTTTCACAACTCATGGATGCCATCATCGATATGCACCCTAGCAGTTATAAGCATAATTCTCATGAAACATGCATCTCTTATGCAAGCTATTGATATGTTCATAAATCATGATCTATTATGGGTACATGTCAATTCATCTTAGAATCATGCAATAAAGTAGATTCATGCATATTTTCATCAATTTCACAAGTTCATAAGTGCATGGATCATACTTCATCATGAATTCATAACTAGGAATCATGGCTCATGCATGGGTTCATACAATTTCTACTCAAATCATATAAATCACGCTAAATGGTGCACTAAATTACGTTATCACGCTAGATCATGCACTAGGAATCATAAAATCAACAATTGGAATCATAATTGAAGAACCCATAAGAATTGATCAAAAACCCTAACTCAATTTAGGGAATTAAACCTTGAAATTTGAAGAAAACTAGGGATCCAATGGAGGAAAGGACTCCAATGGTGAATGCTAACATACCTTAACAAAGCCCACAAGAAATTGCTAAGAATTGAATACCTTCAATAGAGGATCCCAAACCTTCTTCTTCCTTGAGAATTGAGAGAATTTTCTAGAGAGAGAAATAATTTGGGGAAGTTCGGAATTTGAGAATGTAATTAATGAAGAAAAATTTGGGAAGGAAGACTTATATAGTGGGTCGATTTAGGGGCAAAGTCGTAATTAAAAAAACTTAAAAGAATTGGAAAAAGACATAGAAACCCATAACTGTCGAAATAAGTCTACGGCTCCAACCTACGGTTCATAGGAATTCCTACGGACCATCCTGTTGGACCGTAGAAAACTTCAGAAACCCAAATTATCAGGACACTTTCAACGACTTCAATCTACGGTTCGTAGACCATTCTACGGTCCATAGATCCAACTCGTAGAACCCAACTTGACCCCCAGAAATTTGAATAAGTCTGGAACCTTTTGACGGGACCTTTCTACGGTCCGTGGAAAGACCTACGGTCCGTCCTGCTAGCCCGTAGACTTGACTTCAGGGACTTGATTTTTTAAAAAACATTTTACCCTCTTTCTACGGATGCATTCTACGGTCCGTCAATTGGTTAACGACTCGTAGACTGCTCCCATAAAAAGTGACTCTGGGCCCAAAATTGGAAAAAATTTCTCTTCCAAAAACTGAGGTATTACAATATCTCACCCTTGGGAACATTCGTCCCCAAATGGAATTCAGCTAGCAATAACAAGAGTAGGGGAACAACAATTTTATGATTCCAATCATGAATGCAACTATATAATGCACATACCCGAGGAGGAAGATCAACTCCAAGCTAAAGCATGCTTCATCACAAAATGTCAAGACATAAACACTAAATGAATGCATGCATAAGGAAACATGAGAATGACTAAGACGCATGCATCCTAGAAATAAACCATGAGAAGCTAAATACCTCAAGCTAGGGAAGACTCGGAAGGAAAGAGATGAGGATAACGGGACATCATATCGACCTCGGCCTCCCATGTAGCACCCTCAACTAATTGATTCCTCCATAATACCTTAACGAAAGCAACTTCTTTGTTTCTCAACTTCCAGACTTGTCGGTCTAGAATTTCATCCGGAACCTCTTCATAAGATAAACTCTCTTTAATGCCAAGACTTTCTAAGGGCACTATGGATGTCGGATCTCCAACACACTTCTTTAAAAGAGACACATGGAAAACCGGATGAACCGATGCTAACTCATCAGGCAATTCAAGCTCATAAGCAACCTTGCCAATGCGTTTCAAAATTTTATAAGGGCCTACATACCGGGGACTAAGCTTCCTTTTCTTACCAAATCTCATAAAACCCTTCATGGGCGAAATTTTCAAATAGACCCAATCATCAACCTCAAACTCAAGATCCCTTCTTCTAACATCGGCATAGGACTTTTGTAGACTTTGAGCCGTTTTCAACCTTTCTCTAATAAGTCAAACTTTCTCCATAGCCTCATGCACTAATTCGGGACCCATCAAAGCAACTTCACATACCTCAAACCATCCTATAGGAGACCTACATCTCCTACCATAAAGAGCCTCAAATGGAGCCATACCAATACTTGCATGGTAACTATTATTGTAGGCAAACGCAATCAAAGGCAAATAATCATACCAATTAACCTTGAAATCAATCACACAAGCTCTTAGCATATCCTCTAAGGTTTGGATAGTACGCTCTGCTTGTCCATCGGTTTGGGGATGAAAAGTCGTGCTCAGTTTAACTTTTGTACCAAGACCCATTGGAAAGACTTCCAAAATTGAGAAGTGAATTGGGTACCTCTATCGGAGATAATGGATAGGGGCACTCCATGCAACCTCACCATCTCCCTAATGTACAACTTAGCATAATCTTCCACCGTAAGGACACCTTGACGGGAATGAAGTGAGCCGACTTCGTCATACGGTCTATTATAACCCATATAGAATCATGTTGCCGGCGAGTACGGGGTAAAACCACTATGAAGTCCATATTAACATCTTCCCACTTCCAAGTAGGAATAGTTATATCTTGAGATAAGCCTCCCGGCCTTTGGTGTTCAACCTTAACTTGTTGACAATTTTGGCACTTTGCCACAAATTCCGCAATATCTTTCTTCATTCCATTCCTCCAATAGACTTCCCACAAATCGCGGTACATCTTGGTGGCTCCTGATGAATAGAGTATCGGGAACTATGAGCTTCTTCTAGAATTTTCTCTCTTAGGCCATCAACATTAGGCACACACAAACGGCCTTGATATCTAAGGACACCATCTCCCCCTTGGGAGAAAGCTTTATTGCCCTTTTTTAGAACCGTTTCGGATCAAGTTCTTGCTTAGACTTAACATCCACCACAAAGGATGATTCCAACCCATTTTGGACAATCACACCTCCCTTATCGGATTCAACCAATCGAACACCTAGCCGAGCTAGTCTATGAACATCCCGAACCAATTCCTTCTTATCAGCTTCTATATGTACAACACTATTCATCGACAACTGACTCAAGGCATCGGCCACTACATTAGCTTTGCCCGGGTGATAGAGGACACTCATGTCATAGTCCTTTAAGAGCTCTAGCCATCTACGTTGTCGAAGATTCAGATCCTTTTGCTTGAACACGTATTGCAAACTTCTGTGGTCGGTAAATATATCAACGTGGACACCATACAAATAGTGCCTCCAAATCTTTAGGGTAAAAACAACCGCCGCAAGTTCTAAATCATGGGTAGGGTAATTCTTTTCATGAACTATAAGTTGCTTAGAAGCATAAGAAATCACCTTCCCATTTTGCATAAGAACACACCCTAAGCCAACCCTTGAAGCATCAAAATAAACTACAAAGCCATCAGAACCTTCCGGCAATGTCAATATTGGAGCGGAAGTAAGCCTATCTTTCAATTCTTGGAAGCTTTCTTCACAAGCCTTCGACCATACAAACTTAGTCTTCTTTCGAGTCAGCGAGGTCAATGGAGAGGCAATAGAAGAAATCCCTTCCACAAACCTCCTATAGTATCCGGCCAAGCCCAAGAAACTACGAATATCCGAAGGAGATAGAGGTCTAGGCCAATTTCTAACCACATCCTTCTTCTTAGGATCTACCTCAATACCCTTACCGGACACAATGTGACCAAGGAAGGCCACAGATCTCAACCAAAACTCACATTTATTGAACTTAGCATATAACTCACGATCCCTAAGAATTTGCAATACAATTCTCAAATGTTCAGCATGCTCTTCCTCACTTTAGGAGTAAATCAAAATATCATCAATGAATACAATCACGAACATATCAAGGTATTGTTTAAACACCCTATTCATCAAATCCATAAAAGCCGCCGAAGCATTAGTCAATCCAAACGACATAACCACAAACTCATAATGGCCATATCTTGTTCGAAAAGCTATCTTTGGAATATCACAACTCCTCACCCTCAATTGCTGATAACCCGACCGGAGATCAATCTTAGAGAAGAAATAAGCACCTTGAAGTTGGTCAAACAAATCATCTATCCTCGGAATCGGGTACTTATTCTTAATAGTAACCTTATTCAATTACCGGTAATCAATCCACATACGGAGAGAGCCATCTTTCTTACGAACAAACAACACCAGAGCACCCCATGGAGAAATACTTGGTCGGATGAAACCTTTATCCAAAAAATCCTTCAATTGCTCCTTCAATTCCTTAAGTTCCGCCGGAGCCGTACGGTAAGGAGGAATAGAGATAGGTTGTGTTTCGGGAAGAAGGTCAATACCAAAGTTTATTTCCCTTTCGGGAGGAACACCGGATAGATCATCGGGAAACACATCCGGAAACTCATTTACCACGGGAACCCACTCAAGACTAAGGGTTTTGGAATCTATATCCCTCACCCGAATAAGATGATAAATGACCCTTGGAGATCATCTTTCTAGCTTTAAGACAAGAAACAAACCGACCTCTAGGCATATCATTTCCCCCTTTCCACTCTAGGATGGGCTCATTAGGAAATTGAAACTTAACCACTCGGGTTCTACAATCAACCTAGGCATAACAAGAATGATGCCAATCCATCCCAAGAATGACATCAAAGTCTATCATACCTAGCTCTACAAGATCAACATAGGTGACTCTATGGAACAAGGAAACGGGACACTTCATATAGACTCTTTTAGCCACAATAGAATCACCAATAGGAGTAGAGACACAGAAGGGGTCTAACAACACATCCGGGGCAATATCAAACCTCATAGCTACATATGGCTTCACAAAATATAAAATAACACCGGGATCAAGTAAAGCATATATATCAAGATGGAAGACTTTCAATATACGGTAACCACATCGGGAGAACCTTCTTGCTCTTGGCGAGTTTGGAGTGCATAGAATCGATTTTTCTTGGGAGCACTAGAACCCGCACCACTAGGAGCACCTTGTTTACCATCTTTCCCCTTTGTAACATTCATTGGACAATCCCTCATTTTGTGACAACTTTTGCCACAAGTGAAGCAACCATCCGATCAAGCTAAGCATCTCCCCTCATGTTTCTTTCCACACTTTGGACATGGGAAAATTGGAGTTCTATCACCACCACCATTACCTCCTTGAGGCTTAGGGTTAGACGCCCTATTCTTGTCAAACTTAGGCGTAGGAGCATTAGAAGACCCTTGGTTCAAAAACCTTTGTCGAAATTTAGGATGGCTATGTTCTCCGGTCCTTTGGTTTGAGAAGTCACCATCACCGATCCTAGCCCTCTTTGCCTCTTTGGACCTCTCCTTTAGCTTCTCTTCTTCAATTTGTTGTGCGTGTACCATCAACCATGAAATATCCATTTTTTAATAAGCATGGAAGTCCTACACTCCTTGACTACCAAGTCGAACACCCCCCGACACAAACTTACTCATTTTGGCCCTTGAATCGGCCACCAAGGAAGGCACATATTTTGACAATTAAGTGAACTTCAATGCATATTCTTTGACACTCATACTACCTTGCTTCAAGTTAATGAACTTGAGGACCTTAGCCTCTCTCATCTCAAGAGGAAAGAATCAATTAAGAAAAGCTTCCTTAAACTTCTCATATTCAAGAGGACCTGCAATCCTAGCCCTCTCACTTTTCCATTGGTTAAACCACACTTGGGCCACACCCTTCAATTGGTAAGCGGCCAGCTCTGCTTTCTCTTCTGACGTCACTCCCATGATCATCAGAATCTTGTAAATCTCTTCAATGAACTCTTGTGGATCCTCCTTCACCTTGGAGCCATGGAATTCCGAAGGGTTCATCCTTGTAAAATCTCTCACCCTTGCCGCCGCCGTACCCACATGTGGGTTTACGGAGACCGCAACTTCTCTATTGGGTTGGGCCGTCATGGCTTTGGCCAATGCATGGAAAGTGTCTCAGAACTCCGCATTAGTAATCTCTTCGGCCAAAGGAGCGGCCGGAAGTTGGTTAGCCTCTTGCTCCACATTCTCATTTGCGTTCCTCCTTACAAAAGCTCTTCTATGTGCCATATCCTGAAAAGCGTAGGACATGGATTAAGAGAGGAACGTATAGTGTTAAACTTTAAAGCACGATTCTAGAAGATGAAAGAAGTGGAATTTCCTAACATCTTATAGCCTCCTATTCATAAATGTGGCGTGCTTGACATTTATGAACAAGACTCTACTAGACGTGGCTTTGAGACATCCTAGGACCTTTCTAAACTTGGCTCTGATACCAAGTTTGTCATGACCCAAATTATCCTCTAGGTGTGACATGGTGTATAGGACCCCGAGAGGCCCCACACAAGCCACTTAGCATACATATACATAAGGTAAAGACAAGAATGAGGAAAAAAATAGACAATCTCCTAAAATAAAGCGTTTACAAGGGGAAGTCTTGACTATGTCTGAAAAACCATCTAATACAATAGAATGATCGGGACGTAACCCGTACATCATATACAAGTCTGAAATTGAAAAGTAAAGAAGAACAACAAAATATCTTAGTCCTCGAAGCATGAGGACTCACCAAGGTTGATAGCTCGAACTCTGAAAACAACTAACCACGAGAGTGCGAAGGATGATTGTCTGACCCTACATTATTAGAGAATATAGGCACAAGTATGCATTAGTACATGGAATGTCCTAAGTATGAAGTAAAAATGCATATAATCACATAAAACATGCCAATGAAATACTTTCATATAGGAAATCATGCTAATGGGATATAATCATGAACATGCAATGACCAAACAATAGGGTTAGAAACTTAATGCCTAAACATGGTCAATTTAAGCTAGTCATATCATAAGTCTTGTCTCGTGAGATACTTCTAGTACCCTAGTTCATTATTATGGGATTTTTACGTTTAACCGACATAGACCATGTGAAATATAACATGGAATCCAGTGTCTGCCCCACACCGAAAAGGGGAGTGATGTCTACCCCACACCACTAGAAGGGGTGTCCTACTTGCCAAGGTAAGGACCATAAAACTGTAGCTTACGTGGATCCACTAGCAAGATGTCTATTTGAGACAAAACCTATGAGACACGTAGTTATGGGACTTAGGGATTGCTACTAAAGGTCCACGGACGCTAAATTGAACCTTCATCCCAAATGCCCGCTCGGTGCTAAGTAAAATCCCCATGAATAGTCAATTAAGCTTATTCATATTTTAACCAAGGAAGAGGTACTTCTAGGGTTACCAAATCCAAGCTAAGATCATATCAAGACGTTTCAATTACCATGGGCTTGCCCCAAACTTATGTCATTAGAATAGCTCCTGATTGATTCATAGGTGAGAAAGCCTTTCAACCATGTGAACCCTAAATTATGTGAGAAAACCTTTCACATTCATATTCTTAGCTTAGTGTGAAGAAAACCTTTTCACAACTCATGGATGTCATAATCTATATGCACCCTAGCAATTATAAGCATAATTCTCATGAAACATGCATCTCTTATGAAAGCTATTGATATGTTCATAAATCATGATCTAGTATGGGTACATGTCAATTCATCTTAGAATCATGCAATAAAATAGATTCATGCATATTTTCATCAATTTCACAAGTTCATAAGTGCATGGATCATATTTCATCATGAATTCATAACTAGGAATCATGGCTCATCCATGGGTTCATACAATTTCTACTCAAATCATTTAAATCACACTAAATCGTGTACTAAATTATGTTATCATGCTAGATCGTGCATTAGGAATCATAAAATCAACAATTGGAATCATAATTGAAGAACCCATAAGAATTGATCAAAAACCCTAACTCAATTTGGGGAATTAAACCTTGAAATTTGAAGAAAACTTGGGACCCAATGGAGGAAAGGATTCCAATGGTGAATGCTAACATACCTTAACAAGCCCACAAGAAATTGCTAAGAATTGATGACCTTTAATGGAGGATCCTAGCCCTTCCTGTTCCTTGAGAATTGAGAGAACTTTCTAGAGAGAGAAATAATTTGGGGAAGTTGGAAATTGGAGAATGTAATTAATAAAGGAAAATTTGGGAAGAAGGGCTTATATAGTGGGTTAATTTAGGGGCAAAGTCGTAATTAAAAAGACTTAAAAGAATTGGGAAAAGACATAAAAACCCCTGTAAAATAACTGTCAGACGAAGTCTACGGCTCCAACCTACGGTTCGTAGGAATTCCTATGGACCTTCCTATTGGACCGTAGAAAACTTCAGCAGCCTAAATTATCAGGACACTTTTGACGACTTTGATCTACGGCTCGTAGACCATTCTAGTAGGTGACTAATGGATGTGCAACAGTATGGACCTATAGTTCTACATGGTTATTGAGGATTTTGAGGGGATTGAAACTACTTTGTTGATGAGACTACATAGACTGTTGTGATACGTTGCATAGACACTTGATGATAAATAGAGATTATGTGCTCATAGTATACATAATTATTGGAATGACCAAGAATTTCTCTAAGTTTTGACATGAGGTATATGATGGTGTGAATGGTAGTTGAAATTTGGTATGTGAAAGATTATGTGGAGTTGACTTTGGGGCGATTTAATAGCTTTATCTCGATGGAAAAGAACTACTAAATTTAGAATTAGTGTTATCAGTCTTGGGTGGAACCCGTATCTGTCATGGAATGCTTGCATGAAAATAAAGGGAGCCATAGTTTGAAATTTTTGGAGGCGACAATGTGTTTGTTAAGAAGATTTTGATACTAGTAACAGTTTAAGAGTAAAGTAAATGGCTGATGTGGTTATGATGTTTGTTGGTATTAAGAGTGTTGGCTTCAATGGAGTAATGTGAGAAGTATGTGGGGTTCGATAAATCAAATATGTGTAAGATTGTAATAGGGATCAGACTAGTTGATTCTGGGTGGCTAAAAATCGAGAGATGAAGTCAGATGCACGAAAATGTTTGATATGGGCGCTATGAAAGGAGTATCTTATTTTACTAGACCTATCTTCCATGCATTCTTATGTGACCACCTTCTTCGTTCTGTACATTATTTAGAGTATGATTCCCTACTTATGCCACGCGTGTTTCCACATCCATGGGTGAATCCCTAGTGGTGGATCGGGTGTACTGATCCTGTGATTGTCCTCCCGGTAAGGTAGCGTCCTTGGGCAGACTTGGCCATTTTAGTTATGGAAGATTTGGTGTTGTTTGGAATAGTTGAAGTATACTAGTAATTCTACACGCACAACTTTGTTTATGAGAACTTATAGAAGAACGAACATGAATATTTATGGTTGTCGGGCAGTTTTAATATACATCTCACCACTAAGGTCACGTTCTGACTGTGTGTGATTGAATGTGAGGGGCCATTGGGTCTAATTCTGTCATTCATAAGAGTTGTCTATAATCATAACTATTGATCTAGTGCTTCGACAGTGTTGTTAAAGATTCTATATGCTTAGGTGTATCAAATGTTGGGTGGTTACTTGATCATTTTCTTCTTTGAGTTAGATAAGTTTGATCCTCCCTTGATGAATAATCGATGTCTAAAGATCAGATTCTTATAACTGTAACACCTCGGATGCAAAAAGTAAAGAATTTCAGGTTTTCTGGAATTCTTGTTGCCAGTACCAACGAAACCACCTATGGCCCGTAGACTGACCTACGGTCCGTAGGTCAGCCTGTGGTTGGCTAGTCCAGGTTCCTTAAAATGTTAAGCCTAAGTACTTTTATATGGCTTGCCAGGAAGGACCATCGATTTATGTACGAGCCGTAGGTAGGTCTCGTAGGTGAGACCCGTACTTAGTTAAATTTTCATGACCAAGAATTGGACCTACGGTGGCCATGAACGGGCCGTAGGTTGACCCACGGACTGTACATGGGGTCCATCATTGCAGGGCCCAAGGTTGATAGTCTCTGAATCTATCTACGGTAGAATAGGACGGTCCATAGGTTGACTAACGGACCAAAGGTCCAACTGTAGATAGGGGTCCGACAGTTATTTTTAAAGGGCTTTTTAGTCTTTACCTTAGGTGTTTAATTCCTAATCTAAGTCGGTTTGGCCTTTAACCTAGACCATATATAAAACCTTTTAAGCCAAATTCTACCCATTCCTAAACATTCCCAAAACTCTCCTCTTCCAAATAATTCTCTCTCTAGAAAGCTTGAAGAAGAAGAAGCAAGAGGTAGGGTTTTCAAGATTCAAGCCTCCTAATCCTCCATTGATTTCAAGGTTTTGGCATTGAGGTATGATAGTCTTCATCTATGGAGCCCTTTCCTCCATAGAGTTCCAAAATTCTCTATTTTACAAGTTAGAAATCCTCCATTGAAGTTAGGATTTTCTTCTATGTCATGGGTTCTTTTCAACGGTGATTTAATTGATTGTTTTATGAACTTTGAAGCATGAATTGAGTTGAATTTCATGAATTAAGATGAATCCCCATGAACCCATGCGTTTTCTCCAATTTCAAAATTTATGAATTTGTTGATGGATTGAATTGTGAAGAAGATGAATTTTATGAAGTTTATATGAACCCATGCATGATTTACGATTTCTAAGAGCTATGATTTCATGATGAATTTTGAATGATCAAAAGATGGGTTTTATGAAAGTATGTATGTTCAATTATGAAATTTATGATGCTTTATGAATTGCTTTGAGATTGAAGCATAATTGATGATGTTGTTGAGTAGTGAAAGGGTTTTCTCACATAAAGGATTCATAACTTGTTGAAAGGTTTTCTCAACTAAACTTGAATCAAAGGTTTAAGGAGCTATTCTAGTGAACTTTAATTAGCTTGGATTGGTAACTCTAGTTGTACCTTTCCATGGATAATAAGATGAATAAGAATTATGACTATTCCGTGGGATTTATGCTTATTAGCACCAAAAGGATATTGAGATGGAAACTCATGTAGAGGCCGGGTTTCTAGTAGCAATATCCTTATCCCTTACCTATGTGCCCCCATAGGATGATGGGCTATGATACACACTAGCTAGTGGATCCACGTAAGCTATATGTTAAGTAAAGTGTCCTACCTTGGCAAGTAGGATGGCCCTATCGGTATGGGGTTAGACACCGGATTCCATGTTGATAGCTCACATGGTCTTACATGTCGGTTAAGGCTACTTCCCACAAAAAAAGAACTAAAGTGCTTTTAAGATATTTCTCAAGAAAAGTAAAGATGGTTAGCTTGCTTTGACCATGGTTTATGACTTGTGTTTCCAACCTTTTTCATGTTTTAGCTTGGTCATTGCATGTCATGAAAATGTCCCTTTTTGCTTGTTTAAATGATTTTGTGCATTGCTATCATACTTGGTACTTGATTGAACTAACACATACTCTTGCCTACATTGATTCATTAATGTAGGGCGTGACGATTCTTCTCCATCTATTCGTGGCTAGAGCCTAGTTGAAGAATTCTTGAAGATTGGTGAGTCCTCATGCTTCGAGGACCGAGCCTCTTTCATTTCTTTTATGTCTTTCTATTCTAGACTTTTGTATGTGATGTGTGGGTTACGTCTTCATCACTCTGTGATGTAATAGATGGCTTGAGACTATGTAGATTTCCGCTTCGTTTTAATAAAACTCTTATGACTTGGACTTGTTGTTATATACTATTGATTTCCATTATCTTGTCAATGCATGCTAAGTGGCTTGTATGAGGCCTTTCGGGGTCTTCTACGCCATGCCACGTCTAGGGGGTACCTTGGGTCATGACAATAACTTAAACTCGTGGAGAGATTATGTTGTGAGAAGAGAATCTTGATAAGATCCGTGATGATATGAGCATTATGAGTGTGTGGTGGTTGGTTCAGCTTCACTTCTGATTGTAGCCAGTATTGATTCAAAATTTTAGCGTGATTAAGTGAGAAAAGATTCGTCCTGATGGTTGTGTTATGGTCTAGAGAGTTACGATTCAAATTGGATTAATGGGTTAATATGTCACTTTGTAATCACTCCTGATTCGTAGATCTACTAAAGTTTGATTGGAGAGTTCTTTTCTTAATAGTTGATCTTGATGGAATGGTCTTAAGGAGGAGCTTACTTGGTGAGATGAACACCAACTCGGGGAGATCATAACTCAGGCTTTTGCTACATCGGTTATTCTTCCTTCACCTTCTTTATGTTCGAGGACGGACATGATTTTTAGTGGTGGATAATGTAATGACCCGCTAGGTCATTTTGAGAACTATTCCTCTCTCTTTCATAAAAGACCCTTTCTGTAATTTTTAAATGGGAATCTAGAACCATTCATTTAACTATAATTATTTAATTGACGGGTGATTTTAGATATTCCCTCCGTACAACAATAGTTGTCCACTATACTCAAAATAGTTGTCCAACAATACTTGTCTGATTTAAAAAATCAAGAGAGAATTTACCTTTTGTGTCTATTTTATCCTTGCTATTAAATACTATTTGTCATCTAACACATTTCTCAAAGCATTAAATTTAATAAAGTCAAAGGATAATATAGTAATATTACCCCTATTATTTATTGTTTTTTAAGAGGTGTGCCAAGTCAATAGTGGATAACTATTGTTGGACAGAGGGAGCAATTAATTTAATTTGTAGTTAATAGGCTAAGTTGATAATTTATTTAATACCCTATACCACTTGAACCATATTTATTAAAAATAAATTACTAGGATTTGTCACTTTTAATACATAATTATTTTAGAAAAAAAAAGGTCTGGAAAATACTCACCGTGCCGTCGCACAAGTGCACTTCGTTCAGATAATGATTTAAAACTTGATATTGATGCCACTGTTCATCTCTTTCTAATTAATGAGTAGCTATAACTGTTAGAAGTATTATTATGTTTGCTTTGAAAGATAACGAGGAAAAGTGGGTTTGAATTAAAAAGAAATTATTTGAAATTGGAATATATGTATAACATCCTTTGAGTGGGAAAAGGTGTTTAGAGTATAATCATTGAACAATGATTAGGGGTAATCATTGGAAAGTGAGTGATCTTTAGGAAATTAAGTGAGGAATACTGATACTTCCTCTATTCCTTTTTATATGTCATCTCTTTCTATAAATAGTTAGTCCATAATACTTGTCATTTTATATAATTAATGCATAAATTACTATATTCTTCCTATTATACCCTTAATAGAATAGTTAATTAGTGTTGAAAATATATAATTTGACTAACCTAGGACAACATTAAATAAGGATAAAAGGGTAAAGTTACTTAATTTCTTAATGCAAGTGCAATCTAAAAATGTGACATATAAAAAGGAACGGAGGAAGTAGTTAACTAGTGGACATATAGGTTGGCTGTTGGACACATAATTTATCTTCGTTCTTTCAGCAATTGTAATTTAAAATATGTTATCACATTATTATTAAAGTTATGATACATTGACATATCTAATTAAATATTAGGTATATTGTTTTATATGAATACTATTAAATGTATAATATTTGGAGGAATTAAAACTTAACCCTAAGCTCGAATTTAGGAAATATGAGAGTTGACATGTTAACTGACATTATGATTAGAAACTTGATTATAGAGTTGGGTGAGTTTTTGTGTGTAGGCTAGACATATAATATGGGTGTTAGTTTCAAAATCTTATTGTAATTATTTATTTGAATAGATTACATTGATTTGGAATCCCAACAAAAGGGGAAGGCTCAAGTCCCAGAGTGAATTGTTGATTACTGAGGCAAGTGAATTTCTTGACCTTTGTTAAGTGTATAGAATCGCGTATTTCCTTGTGGTATGTGTTGGAGAGTAATGGGACATAGTGATGGGTTGACTTGTCCATATTGAATAAGTTTAATGATGAAAAAGGGGTAAAAAAAAGGGCAATATTATTAATTATTAGTGTGTGATGTGTTGAGAATGGTTTGGAAGGCTTATTGATTCATTGTTGATGTTGTATCACGATTGTTTTGTTGTGAATTGTGCATTGTTATGGAAATGGTCATCTCCTCATTATTTGTGTGAATATGTCATTTGCATTGGTTCTGAGACATGGTTGTGACAAGTGTTACGTGAATTGAGGAAGAACAAGAAATTAAAGAGGATGTACCATTTCGAGGGACGTGTCGCGTGCCGCTATGGATATTATAATTCGAGGGACGTGTCGCACGTCGCGACAGATTCTATTATCGAGGGACGTCTTGCACTCCGCGACGGATTTCATTATCGAGGGTCATGTCGCATGCCGCGACGGACGCATGGACAAATATGTCCCTCATAGGTCCCGGACTGAGAGTCAGCAGGTGTGTATCATTAGGTCAGACATTCATCATTATACTAGACATCGCATTTCATTGCATTGTGTTTCTTTATCATTTGTGAACTTACGAGTACTTTTTTGTGGAACTTGTGATTGGTGAACTTAATCTTATGTGTTGCTAATATGTAATTGTTGAAGTGATGTGGTTGAACTATGCGCTATGTAAATTGTGAACTATTAGGTTGGACTGGTTTTTATGCAGGTTGTAGATGTGGAGGTCTGGCTGGGGTGTAAGGAGTACCCCTATTCTATCCCCTTACCTTGTGTTTAGAAGTTTGCTTGTTGAGTACCGTGTGATTTGGTACTCACCCCCCTTGCTTATACATTTGTGTAGGTTATGAGCCTGGATCTTCTTGATACTCTCTCTTCTCTTCTTTTCCGAGGCTTCTTGTGGAGATTTGTGGGATAACTGCATGTCATCTCAGCGGACCTTCTTACTCCTTATTTATGATCTTGTTCTATTCTAGAAATAATGTCATTTGAGACTTGTATTTTCTTTCAATTTTGTTATAATACATTAGAGGCTTGTACACGTGACAACCATGTTTTGGGGTATATTTAAGTTGATTATGAATTTCCATATTTATAAGACTTTTATTTATAGTTTATTTTCGTACTTTATCGTAATGGTTGAGTTTTAGGCTGACAAGTCTTGGTGGGATAAGACGAGTGCCATCACGTCTATTTTTGGATCGTGACAAACTTTTATACGGGGAAGCAATAAATTAACTTTGATAGTATACCAACTATATTATGAAGAAATATAAGCCATGTCATTTAATTGAAAAAAATACAATAACAAGAAAAAATAAAAATAGAGAGAGAGATATATATATACTAAAAACCATAATTATTCTTGATTTAAAGGGTTATAATGAGCCAAACTCTTGACCCTTAAATTCAATATTGCTAAATGTAACACATATTTTAACTAAATAGACATAAATTAAATTCTTGATTTGCATTATATCCTTTAGTTAATTTTCATCATCCATAGAAATATCACCTTGAGGATCATCATTATCGACCATGTTGATTACCTGCAATCTTAAACCAACAATAATAAGTAAAATTGTAAAACAAATTTAAAAAAATCAAATTAGTCGGATCAGTGAGATAAAAAATAATAAGGTGAAATAAAAAGTTAGAGGCATAATACATAAATTTTTCCTTTAACTTTGTATCACCTAGCATATATGCCCTCCAACTTTAGGTGTGCACAAGTACACACTTGAACTTGTATAAAATCGAATAAGTAAATACACATATCCTACATGACATAGTACACGTAGGATGCCACACATGACACAAAATTGTCATGTAGGACACCACGTACGATGAATGTGTCTATTTTACTCATTTTTACATAAGTTTAATGGCCTACTTATGCACACTCAAAACAGAAGACATAGATGCTAATTGAAACAAAATAAAATGACATATTTATGTATTATAACCAATTAGAAAAGAGGCTAAAAATTTTCTAAAAATACTTGCATGTTGCATATTCATGTCCTCATCAAATTCACCAACACCATCCTCCATTGAATCATCATTAAGATCAACCAAAACTAAGCTCTCAGTATAGTTGATAAAATTCAAATCATGCTCCTCATCTTGTATGTCTAAATCAATCAGTTGATTATTGTTGTAAACATAGCTAAATATCTTGCCATATTTATCTCTCATTATAATTTCTCCATTTTTTGTAAAAGTCAAGGGATCTTGAATTGGCGTTCCTGATTTAATAATAGCTTGACAAGTCCAAGAATTCATCTCACCATACTCCTCCATCGTCCAAATGTAACAACGTTGTTCCCCTGGTCCATATCAACACTCGATAGGATAAAATCTAAGAAATCCAAGTTTACCTTAAACTCACCAAGACAGATAGATTGATTAAGCTCCTCTTCATGGTAAAATATTGGACATTCAATATCCTGAAATGTTTCGTCCCCCATATGAAATGTCAAAATGACAATTTCATCCTCATAAATGTTGCTCTTAATAGCCTTCCAATACAAATATTCATTAACAACAACTCCTGAAAATAAGTCATGTCTATTGTAGCAAAAATCATGACTCAAATTAAGTGTTTTCCAAACCATGGCATTTAGTGAAAATATCTCAGCCCTACACTCAAATCATCTTCATTTATCCAATCATGGTCAATAAATCCAAATCGAACAACCTTAAAATTATTTGTCCTTTCATGATAACCAAATACTATACACATTTTTCTAAATTGAAGCTCAGATTCATCACTATATATACTTGAAGAGGGAAGAATCAAGTACTTGTTTATAGAAGGATTAGTCAAATATATAGTATGGCCCACACGATTAATATCAGCGAGATAAATTAGACCATTAACTGAACCCACAATACAAGTCAACATGTTTGGTGTGCCAAAAGAGACTCTTAATTCAGACTCATAGTGAAAAGTTTTGTGATTAAGCAACATGTCTCAGGATGCTTCTTGATGAATTTTTAACTTTTTATCAAAGCATACAAATATTTACAAGTAACAAAGAAGTTGATTAGTTCTCTAGGAGGGAGAAGTAAAAGAATTGAGATAATGAATGAAAAGGTAAACACACAATGTTTGAAATTCACAAAAGGAAAGAAATGAATTGTTGAGAAAGACTCTAAGCAACTTAGCTTCTTTTTTGTTTTTCTTTACTAGAATTTGCTTGCAAAAATATTCAAGAAAAGAGAAATGAATATGACATGAAAAACTCTTAATTTTGTATTTGTATATATAGGTGGGAGTTGTCTTTAAATTCATATATTATGGCCAAAATATTGTTATTAGTTCAGTAGATAAGAGTGAAATTATTACTAAAATTATTGAAATTTAATTTTTTGGATTATATGGTAAATACACTATACTAAATTAAATAATTGTGATAAATAGAATTCAATATAGTTATTTGTTCGCATTTGAGTTATGTTGATACGGTAGAAATAAAAAGGATGTTTCTTTATTTAACAGATAACACAAAGCACTCAAATCTGAAAAGAAAAAAAACTAAATTTCATAAGTTTTCTAAAAAGGAAAAAAAAAAACGAACATATTATCTATATATATATTAGGGATAATTTCAGAGACCTCCCTCCAAGTTTCGCTCTATAACACTCACCTCCCTTGTGGTTTAAGATATTACGCCTACCTCCCTTATTTTCATTTTCTTGTAACCATTATTTAAACCTATTTAAAATAAATATAATTTAATTTAGATTTGACAATTTTACCCTTTTATATATTAATTTTTTCATATTAATAAATATTATATCAAAAAAAATAACTCATTTAACAAATACTTTAAATATAAATCAGCATAAATAAATTTTCTTAAGAATCGAAAGTCCTCTTCTTCCAAACTTCCACGTTATTAGTCCACTCATGCAAGTTTAGATCTAATTTTCAACGATTTATCTTTATTTATTGAATCATTTTTCTTCTCAGCTCGTGAAAATGTTTAACTAGAACAAAATCTGATTGTTCTTATCAAATTTCTCTCTTGGAGAGTTCATTTTTACCTTCAATTTGAAGAAATATTTGCCAGAAAAATGATGGGATATTGTGGGGGGAAAATCGTCATTGAATTGGTAAAGGTTAAATGGAGATGAAGAGGTAATGTTTGGTGAAAATGGTGGGTCAGGTTGAATGAAGACTTTGATCTTTGTTTGATTAAAAAACATATATATATATATAATAGTATTAATGTATTTGTGCTGATTTATTTTTTAAGTATTTGTTAAATGAGTTATTATTTTTAATATAATATTTATTAATATGAAGAAATTAATATATAAAAGGGTAAAATTGTCAAATCTAAATTAATTTATATTTATTTTAAATAGGTTTAAAGAATGGTTACAAGAAAATGAAAATAAGGGAGGTTGACGTAATATCGTAAACCACAAGGGAGGTGGGTGTTACAGAGCGAAACCTAGAGGGAGGTCTCTGAAATTACCCCTATATATTAAAAAGCAAGATGGCTCCTAACAAAATGTTATTCATATTATTACCCTTTGAAATACATTTCACACTACATAAAATAATTATTTAATTATTTTCCTAACATTTAGGATCTTAAAATAAAATAAATTTATCTTATTAAGTCTTTTCATATTTTTACTTCGTATATATTCATTATATTTAGGACTTAAGATCCATCAAAATTTTACTTAATATAAATATTTCCTTATTTGAATTGTGTAATAAATTGTAATTCCTTCCATATTCTTTCTAATATTTAGAATAAAAAAGAATCGACAAAAATGTTGTTTAATCTTTCTTTATTTGAACTACGTAGAAAATTGTAATATTTATTAGATTTTACAATCAATTATGGGTGCATATGTTAATTCAAAGACTTGTCTTCAATTCCCACTTTTTTTAGTCGTTGCTCTCTCTTCAAAGTTCGTATAGTTATATATGTATGTCATAATGGACACAACTATATTATTGTTGGATGGAGCTCCTCTCCATTTTTCCTAAGTTCTTACTTGGAGGAAGATATGTGTCATGGTTAAAAATAAATAATTGAGATTTAATTAATTAAAATAAGGTCTAATCATGCATAATTAAATAAATATTTCCTTTGCAATTTTGAACTTTCAGATGATTCTTTTTTTTCTTCTAAATTTGTGAAATTTCAATTCTTAGTTTTTGTATTTTTTTTGGGTCAAAATTAGTCTTTGTAGTTCAAGTTAATTTATTTGTTGCGTACTCATTTTTTTTTTTTTATCTTTTTTTATCTTTGACAATTGATAAGTCAGTCTCTTAAGTAATGACCAAAGAAGTATTAGCATTAGACAAATTTTTATTTATAATTTAATTATTTTATATTTTACAATATCATAGATGATTTAATTAGCTTTTTCTGAATTTACTACTACAAACATTAGATATTTTTGATGAGCTGGAGTGGATCCTTGGTGATTCTAACAATCATTTCACTCTATGGTATGTTTCAGTGTGAAGAAGAACTCGTGATTTGGAGACATTCAGAGTCTATTAGCCGTTTCGAGGTTTGTGTGCATGATTACTAGTTCGAAGTTCGTGCACATCTTACTAGCCTTGATTCGAGGTCCATGCACATGTCTTCCAGCCACGGTTTTAGTCTGGGTACACATTTATTTGTCGGGTTTAAGTCCTGACATGATGGTTCTACTGGGTTCTTCATGATGCCTTCAGCATGATTTAAGTTCGGGGATGGTAGTTTCGGTTTCGGAATACTTCTAATCTTAGTTATTTTTATCCTTAAGTTCTTTTGTGTACCCAAGAGGATTATAGGGGTCCATTTGGGTTATTTAATTTCAAATCGCCCCGAGTGTACCTTCTGGGCTTATGGGGGTCCAGTTAGGTTATAGTTAGTTGTTTTATTTACTATATCATCCTTTCTCTTGACTTTTGAGATTTATAGTTAGACTTTCCATTATCGCTTCATTCATATGACCTTTGTTACCGTTACTTTCTCGCGTTTCGTATTGCCTTTACTTTCCAAGATGAGTCGGTCTATGATTCTTATTGAGTACCTATTGTTTTGGTACTCATGCTACACTCTGCATCTTTTTTCTTGATGCAAATTCGAGCTCCAATAGACAACGTTAATTCGGGCCAATTGTGGAGATCTTCGGAGATAGAGGGTGAGTTGATGGTGTCCTAGTTTGACTTATTTCCATCTATATATAGTTTTTGACTAATCTTTTGTATCTGAGATAGTTCTGCACTTTTTGGCCAACTTTTGGAACTTGTACTCGTATAATGGCTTTGTATTATCATTCACCAGGTTATGGGATTGGATCTTGTACTCTTGCTTTGTATATATTATTGTTATTGCTCATTTCCTTTGTGTTTCTTATAATATTGCTTTAACTGCTCATTTTGTTGTTGTTTCTATCCAATATGCATGTTACTTGTCGTTTCGGGATATGGGTTGGATTACCTCCTGGTGGGTTATGGTTGGTTTCATCATGACTCAAGTTTTTGGGTTGTGATAAATTTTGAACAAAATCAACCGTTAAGTTTCAAAGGATCCAAAACACGCAAACTCGCATAAAAACCAAAAAACGACCATGTGACCGAATTGTCGGTCCCAACAAGTCATACATGACTTGGCATCACTATAGAAAAGCTCTAAATGCCGAAAATAATACAATAAAGAGAAAATGACTTAGAAGGTCATTGTAGTGTTAAAAAATAAAATGTCTTATCAATATGTTGTGCACCTTTAATTTTACCCTTTTAAAGTAAACTGCACATTTTATAAATATATTAATTAACAATATTTCTTTACTTTTTTGAACTGTGTACCTAATAAATTCTACTAATATTTAGGATTTTAAAATCATAAATTATTTTCCTTATTGAGTTTATTTTCACATTATGAATTGGGACTATCATCTATCAACTATAATATTTCATAATCTTAATTGGATTCTCTTTATGTTACTTTTGCATAATTTATGAAGTTTTCAGCATATATATATGCTGAAAACTTCATAAATTGTGCAAAAGATACATAAAGAGAATTCTTTGTATATACCTCTTTCTCTAAAATTTTAAGTTTCTTGTAATTTAGTAGAAGTACATTTCTTGTAATTATTGTTGGGTTAAAAGTACCTTATGATACTCAATATTCATCTCGAATTATGGTCCACATGGTTCATTACCATGACCCACAGATTAATTTTAAAAATCTATTGTGTGTAACCCACTGAGTATCCATGGAAACAGAAGCCCGCAACTAGCTTCTTTTTATATATGTGCATCTCTAAGATTGCAAGGGGAAGTAAACCGAGCCCCACACCATTCATTTGTATTCGTCATACTGGTCCTGTTGAACTTGGGCTCTAATACCAATTATTGGGCCAAAACGACTCAAAGTACTCTTAACATGATGTAATATTATCCATTTTGGGCCAAACCCACATGGTTTTCCTCAAAAGGTCTCACACCATTAAGAGATCCTACACTAATAAATAGCTTTCCAATCTTTTTAGCTAGCTATGTAGGACTATGTTTGCACATCCAACAAAGTTACTAGTATAGTTGTTTGGTCATTCTTCCTTGTCAAATTTGAAGTGCAAAACAAGAGTATTTGTCTATGTAAAGAATAAGATCATCAATTTACTTGCCTGTCTTCTTGCTGGAAATTTAAAGATACTACAATATTAGCTTTAAGCAAAGGAGAATGGTAGTAGCTCATTTGGTTGTCTGCCTTAAGTTTCACCTTGTTGATCTTCTGTCATGACCCAAAAATATGGACGTGATGGCACTTATCTCTTCCCACCAAGACAAGTCAACCTCAAACCAACAAAAGCAGAAGGAAAGCGAAAAACAGTAAAACAAGAATCAGACAAAGGCGGAAAACAATTATTCATTCTAAACATAACCCCAAAAACTGGTAGTCACGTGTACAAACCTTTAAAGTAAATGCAGAATTGAAAGATAAATACAAGTCTCAGTCTTTGTTTCTCAAGTAGAACAAAGCTTAAAGAAAAAGGAAAAAGAGGATCCGCCGAAGTGACAAGCAGCTACCTCTTCGGTCCTTGACTAGCCTCGAAAAATCAGGAAGAAAAGAAGAAGATCACGGATGTCCGGAATCGAAACCTACACAAGTGTAGAAGCAAGGGGTGAGTACCGACAACACGGTACCCAGCAAGCAGCCCACTAACCAAAGCAACTAGCTAGAAATCGAACACCCCAAACACTCCAACCAAACCTCCTCAAACGAAAACCTGCACAGAAATCAGCCCAACCTCGCAATTCTATAATGCATGGCTTAAGGGTCCAATATTCACAGTCCAACAGTCACAATTCGAACATCAACAAGAATCATTAAGTCAATCTCAAGTAACAAGTAGTTCAATCACAAATATCACACATATCACGTACATTTCACAAATTAGTCATAAGAATCAATTTATCAATTACAATACTAGTCGAAAATGACCTCGTCATCATACCACTTGCGGAAATGACCTCGGCACATATCACCCACTAGCCAGAAATGACCTCACCTCATATCGATCACTAGTCGGAAATGACCTCGGCATATATCAATCACTAGCCAAAAAAGACCTCGGCTTATATCATTCACTAGTAAAAAATAACCTCAGCTTATATCAATCACTAGCCGGAAATGACCTCGGCTTAAATCAATCTCTAGCCAGAAATGACCTCGGCATATAACACTTATCGAAAATGACCTCGGCATCACAAGCTATCACATGTCTCATCACGATATTCAACGATCAATGCACACACAAGCAATATCACACAAGTAGAAGAGACAACAATTTATACAATTCAAGTCCACATTTATGCTTTCAAGCATTTCATCAATCAATCAACAAGGGTTACAATTAGGCAATTCACATCATCATGATCACACATAGCCTTTTTCAAATGAACCACTTATCATGCATTTGGATATCACAAGTGGACAATTTTTTACCCTTCACCTCATCCCCATTGCTTCCAACGCACAATCAACGAAAGAAGCATAAGAATTCAACTAGAATGCAAGGTCTAGAAAGCTACTTGCCTCAAATCAATGAACAATCACTCCAAAAGTTGAGTCTTCCCCTTCCAAATCACTTCCAAAGCCGAACAATCTAAAATAATTAAGTATTCACAATCACCTATCGGAAACAACACTTCCCACATCAATTATGTAAAGAAATGGGTCAAGCAACTCAAACCCAATATCAAAAATTGAGGTTTGAATTCGAAAACAATACTTGAAATTATTACTCAAGACTTTAGGAACTCATTAGTGAAAACCATTTTGAAAAATGGATTAAAATCACTTCAAAATCATCATTTTATTAAATCCTTGAGTTCTTGAAGATAACTCAAATTTCTCATTTCAAAAGTTTGATTTGAGCACATAAATCCATAAATAATAATGGGTAACTGAAGATTTAGAGTTAAGAATCATTACTCAGATGATTTCCCTCGAAAAACTTATCCAAATCGCCACCCAAAGCTCTTAGAACTCAAAAATGGTGAAAATAAGGCTTAAACCCCAAAATTGCAGCAAAAACTACTCTCTCATATCACAAAAGCAACCAGGGGTTTGCTTAAGCTACCCCGCTAAAAACACGGGCCTCGCTTTTGCAAACTAGGCTTCGCTTAACCGACCATCGCTAAAGCGAGCCCTGGTTCGCTTAAGCGAACACTTCAGAAAACCCGGCCTTCGCTTAAGCAATCACACCTTTGCTTAAGCGAAAGGCCTATCGCACAAGCGAAGGTCACAGAACTCAGGCACCAAAAAAATCAGCCAACTCTCAAACATCAAATTAACCCTCGGGATTGATTCGGAATCCCATACACAAAAACCAGATATGCAAATCAATTAACCTTGATGTTCAAAATTCAATGGAAATATCAAAACACGAATTCGAGGTCTCTTTGACCCGATATCTGCAAATACCACAAGAAACTAACTCATGCCTAAAAAGGCTAAAACAAGCTTGGGACCTCTCAAAAATTAACCAAGATCTCACCTCACCTAGACCTAAAATCACCCCCAAATCCAATGGAACTCTCAGAATCTCGATCTAAGCATTTGAGCTCCAAATATTGACCAAAGTCAACTCAAAAGCTAAAATTCCATAATTTTGCAACTTAGGACCTCAAATTCTTAAAAAGACTCAAAATCAGAAACTGACAACTCTCACGAATCAGATTCTGCATATCAGCACTAATGGAATCGACGGAATTCCATTCAGACACTGGAAACTCCAAAAGACTCCGAAAACATCCTTTAAGCAACTTAAGCCTTTCAAACTCAAAATTTACCAAAAACTCAACTTTTACTCGAAGTTTAGAACCAACTTCCAAGACTCAATCAAGAAACAACTCAGGGGTCAATATCAGAAGGGCAAAATGGTAAATTTCACAAAATACCAAAAATGGCCAACCGGGTCATTACATTATCCACCACTAAAAATCATGTTTTTCCTCGAACATAAAGTAAAATAAAGTACCTGAAGCCTCGAAGAGATGAGGATATCTGGCACGCATATCTGACTCTGTCTCCCAAGTCGCCTCACCAACTGAACGATGCTTCCACTGCACCTTCACTGAAGCGATATCCTTGATCCTAAGCTTCCAAACCTGCCTATCCAAAATAACTATAGGGTGCTCCTCAAAAGAAAAATATGGACCCAACTTAACTGAATTAAGGGAAAGTACATAGGACTCATCCGACACGTACTTTCAAAGCATGGAGACATGAAACACAAGATGAACAATTAACAAGCTAGGTGACAAGGACAACTTATAGGCCACCTCTCCCACTCGGCTCAAAATCTCAAAAGGTCCAATGAATCTAGGGCTAAGATTGCCCTTCTTTTTGAACCTCGTCACACCCTTCATGGGTGACACTCGAAGCCAACCATGATCACCCTCTATAAACACAAGGGCTCAAACTCTCTAATCTACATATCTCTTCTATCGACTCTGGGCTGTCAATAGTCTATCCTAAATCATACGGACCTGCTCCATAGCATCTCTAAGAAAGTCTGTATCTAATGAATCCATCTCAACTGAATCAAACCAACCGATTGGAGATCTACACTGTCTGTCGTACAATGCCTCAAAAGGGGCCATCTAAATATTGGAATGGTAACTGTTGTTGTAGGCAAACTCTGCTAAGGTCAAATGCTGATCCCATCTAGTAACAAAATCAATCACACAAGCACCGAATATGTCCTCCAACACCTGAATCGTCTGCTCAGACTGACCATCTATTTGAGGATGAAAAGTTATACTCATATCTAACGGAGTACCCAAACCATGTTGTAAATCCTTCTAGAAGTGGGAAGTGAACAAGGAACCTCGATAAAAAATAATAAAAACTAGGACTCCATGCAGCCGCTCCATCTGACTAGTATAAAGCTCGGCTAACTTCTCCGCCGTATAATTCACCCAAACCGGGATAAAGTGGGCAGACTTAGTCAACCTATCAACAACCACCCAAATGGAGTCATAACCACCCATGGTGGTAGGCAAACCCACAACAAAATTCATTGTGATCCGTTCCCACTTCCAAGTAGGAATAGGCATCATCTGAGACACACTTCCGGGCCACTGATGCTCACACTTGACCTATTGTCAAGTCAAACATCTAGAAACAAAGTCTGCAATATCCCTCTTCATGACACACCACCAATAATATTGGCTCAGGTCATGATACATCTTCACCGCTCCCGGATGAATAGAATATCGAGAACAATGGGCCTCCTCAAGAATTAATCTAATCGATTCGCCCGTCTTGGGCACACAAATCCAGCCTCCAATCCTCAAGACACCATCAGAATCAAGGACAACCTCCTTGGCTTCCCCTCTCAACACTTTGTCTCGAATGAAATACAATTTCTCATCATCAAACTGGTGCTCACATATCTGCTCAACTAAGGAAGAACGAGCCTCAATAAAAGTAATCAAACCACCCATCTCCTCAGAAATCTATAATTGGACAAGACTATTGGCTAACCTCTGAACATCTCTAGCTAAGGGTCTCTCCTCAACACTGATAGCTGCAAGACTTCCCATGCTAAATGTCTTCCTACTCAAGGCATCAACCTCCACATTGGCCTTTCCTGGATGATACAAGATAGTGATGTCAGAGTCCTTCAGTAGCTCAAACCATCTACGCTGCCTCAAGTGTAGATATCTCTGACTGAAGATGTACTAAAGACTTCGATGGTCGGTGAAGACCTCACAATGCACGCCATAAAGATAATACCACCATAGTTTAAGCACAAACACCACAGTTGCCAACTCAAGATCATGGGTAGGGAAGTTCTTCTCGTGGTTTTTCAACTTTCTAGAAGCATAGACAATCACTTTACCTTTCTACATCAGAAAACCCCCTAACCCCACTCTAGAAGCATCACAATAAATGATGAAGTCTACACCCTCCTCGGGTAAAGTCAAAACAGGAGATGAAGTCAACAAGGCCTTGAGCTTTTTGAAACTTTCCTCACACTCATCAGACCACTGGAAGCTCACACTCTACCGAGTCAATCTGGTCAAAGGAGATGTAATTGTAGAGAAGCTCTGAACAAATCGTCTATAGTAGCCTGCAAGTCCCACAAAACTCCAAATCTTAGTGACTGAAGTAGGCCTGGTCCAACCCGTAACTGCCTCAATCTTAGCTGGATCCACCCTAATACCTTCCTTGGACACCACATGTCCTAGATATGCAACTGAATCAAGCCAATATTTGCACTTCGAGAACTTGGCATAGAGTTTCTCTTCCCTCAGTCTTTGGAGCACAATTCTCAAATGTCAATCATGATCCTCATCATTCTTGGAGTACACCAAGATGTCATCAATAAAGATTATAACAAAAGAGTCCAAATAAGGTCGGAACACCCCATTTATCAACTACATGAACATTGCAGGGGCATTGGTCAAAGCGAAAGACATCACAAGAAACTCATAGTGACCATAACGAGTCCTGAAAGCTGTTTTAGGGATATACGATACCTTAATCTTCAGCTGATGATAATCAGACCTAAAGTCAATCTTAGAAAACAAAGATGCACCCTGAAGCTAATCAAACAAATCATCAATACGAGGAAGAGGATGCTTGTTCTTCACTGTCACTCTGTTCAACTGCGGATAATCAATACACATCCTCATGGACCCATCCTTTTTCCTCACAAACAACATAGGAGCACCCCACGGGGAAACACTAGGGTGAATAAACCCCTTACTCAATAGATCCTGCAATTGATCCTTCAATTCAGATGGCGCCATTCGATAAAGAGGAATAGAGATGGGCTTGGTGCCTGGCTCCAAGTCAATGGCAAAATCAATATATCTATTCGGAGGAACACCTGGAAGATCAGTAGGAAACACATATGAAAACTCTCTAACCACGGGCATCGAATCCATTGGAGGTGGCTCAACACTAGTATCTCGAATGAAAGCCAAATAGGACAAATACCCTCTATCTACCAATCTCTTAGCTCAAATGAAGGAGATAACTTTTCTAGGGTAAGAACCGCCAGCACCCGTCCACTCAACTCTCGGAACACCTGGCATCGCTAAAGTCACACTCTTAGCATAGCAATCAAGAATAGCATGATGCGAGGAGAGCCAATCCATACCCAACATAACATCAAAGTCTACCATCCCCAAAATGATCAAGTCTACCCAACTATCATACCCGGACAAGGAAACAAGACATGATCGATACACTCGATCCACCACTAAAGATTCACCCACTGATGTAGAAACATGGATAGGCACAGGCATGCAATCAGACATCATATCAAACCCATCAGCAAAATAGGTAGACACATATGAGAAAATAGACTCGGGATCAAATAATATAGACGCAGGTCGATGGCAAATTGGGACAATACCAGTGATCACAACATCAGAAGTCTCAGCCTGAGTTCTCCCTAGAAAAGCATAGCATTGGCCATCCCGGCCACCTTCAATCTGAGTAGAACCCCGACCTCTACCCTCTGGAGCTGTAGCACCCCTACCAGAAGTCTTGCCACCCCTACCGGACTGACATCTGCCTCGACCCCTAGCCAGAGGCACTGAATCTCTAGTTGGAGGAGCTGAATAAGTATGCTGGGGTCCTGAGTGAGTCTGTAGAGGCACTATCGAATCATGTGACCTAGATCCCCACAACCAAAGCAAGATCTCGACACTGATAACTGTTGTTGCGAACTAGATGAGCTACCATGGCCATCTCGGCCAGAACCACAAGATCCTCGAGCTGACTACTCACTCTCAGCTGCAAGCATAGATGCATGAACTAGTCCACGGCGCTGAATGGAACTGTTGCCTCGCTGTGGACCCTTACCTCTAGACTAGGCACCAAAAAACTGCCCAGAAGAATGGGCCCCCCAGGGCTCTCCAAACTCCTCTAAAAGAATAAACTCCACCTCCTTGGCGATGCTCACAATGGACTGGAAGGAAGACCCCTCTCTGGCTACTCAAAACACATATGACCTGGTAGAGAAAGACAACCCTCTCACAAACCTGTGAATCCTCTTTGCCTCGTTGGGAACAATTGTCATAGCATGTTGAGAAAGCTCACGGAAATGGGCCTCATACTTAGTAACAGACATACTGCCCTATCTCAAGCCCTTAAACCTCAGTCGACTCTCCTCCCTCACTCTCCAAGGAATGAAGCGGTCCTAGAAAGAACAAAAGTACACATCCCACTCTATCAGAGGAGACCCAACTGGTTTAGACCTCCCAAGAATCCTCCACCACTCTTTGGCGCGTCCACGCAGCTGAAGAGAAACTAAACGAACATCTCGAGCAGCCACCATACCCACTGCCTCTAGCATCTCATGGCACAAAGTCAAGAACTCATTAGCATCCTCGGTCTTACCACTCTGAAACTAGGGTGGTTTCATCTTCTGAAACCTCTCATAGCACTGCTGCTCAGCTGTCATCAAAAAAACATCAGGAGAAATCTGAACACCCAAGTTGGTACCGGAACCACTCGTGGCTGACCCACCTGATCTTGAGTACCTGGAGTCTGTTGCTAACTTGGAGTCTACGCTCCTAACCCAGTTTGAGAACCATGTGGTGTACCAATAGCACCATTCTGAGGGAAGTTCTCCATTACACCAAGAATCCTCAATAAAGTCTCCTGAAACAAGGAAACTCCAAACCTTGAAGGAACCTGGTCCTCAGCTACCTCAACCTGTGGCTCATGAGAAACCTCTCTACCTCTGCCTGTGGCTGGTGCCGCTCCACGGGCACGACCTCTAGCCGGTGCTACTCCACGAGCACGGCCTCTAGCTCGGGCCCTATCTCTACCCCTAGCTGGGGTCTCAGCAACTGCTTCGGGAATTACCTCCCCTCTATCACGGGAAACAGAAGCTCTAGTCCTCGGCATCTTCCAAAACAACACGCGACAACTCAGCACACCGAAGGCAACCACGCACGATAAGGAAGAATGAACAAAAGGGAGTTTCCGAACCATCTTTATAGCCTCTCGAAGATAAGTACAAACGTCTCCGTATTGATCCTCAAGACTCAACTTAGACTTGGCTTGTACACATGTGAGACCTATGAACCTGGGGCTCTAATACTATTTGTCATGACCCAAAAAATAGACGTGATGGCACTTGTCTCTTTCCACCAAGACAAGTCAGCCTCAACCCAATGAAAGCAGAAGGAAAGCAGAAAACAATAAAGCAAGAATAAGACAAAGGCAGAAAAAACTTATTCATTCTAAACATAACCCCAAGACTTGGTTGTCACGTGTACAAGCCTTTAAGTAAATGTAGAATTGAAAGATAAATACAAGTCTCAGTCTTTGTTTTTCTAGTAGAACAAAGCTTAAAGGAAAAGGAAAAAGAGGATATGCCAAAGTGACAAGCAGCTACCTCTTCAGTCCTTGACAAGCCTTAAAAAATTAGGAGAAGAAGAAGTAGATCACGGATGTCCTGGCTCGGAACCTACACAAGTGTAGAAGCAAGGGGTGAGTACCAACAACACAGTCCCCAGAAAGCAGCCTACTAAACAAAGCAACTAGCTAGAAATCAAATACCATCTACACTCCAACTGAACCTCCTCAAACTACAACCTGGAAAGAAATCAGCCCAACCTAGCAATTCTACAATGCACGGCTCATGGGCACAATATTCACAGTCCAATAGTCACAATTCGAATATCAACAAGAATCATTAAGTCAATCTCAAGTAACAAGAAGTTCAATCACAAATATCACACATATCATGCACATTTCACAAGTCAGTCATAAGCATCAATTTATCAATTACAACACTAGACGAAAATGACCTCGGCATCATAACACTTGTCGAAATTGATCTCGCACATATCATCCACTAGCCGAAAATGACCTCGGGTCATATCGATCACTAGCCGGAAATGACCTCGACATATATCAATCACTAGCCGGAAATGACCTCGGCTTATATCAATCACTAGCCGAAAATGACCTCGGCTTATATCAATCACTAGCCAAAAATGACCTCGGCTTATATCAATCACTACCCGAATATGACCTCGGCATATAACACTTGCCAAAAATGACCTCGGCATCACAAGCTATCATATGTCTCATCACAGTGTTCAACAATCAATGCACACATAAGCAATATCACACTAAGTAGAAAAGACAATAATTTACATAATTCAAGTCCACATTCATGCTTTCAAGCATGTCATCAATCAATCAACTAGGGTTAATTAGGCAATTCACATCATCATGATCACACATAGCCTCTTTCAAATTAACCCCTTATCATGCATTTGGATATCACAAGTGGACAATTTAAACCCTTCACCCCATCCCCATTACTCCCAACATACAATAAACGAAGGAAGCATACAAATTCAACTTGGATACAAGGTCTAGGAAGCCACTTGCCTCAAATCAATGAACAATCACTCCAAAAGTTGAGTCTTCCCCTTCCAAATCACTTTCAAAGCTGACCAATCTAAAATAATCAAGTATTCACAATCACCCATCGGAAACAACATTTCCCACATCAATTATGTAAAGAAATGGGTCGAGCAGCTCAAACCCAATATCAAAATTGGAGGTTTGAATCCAGAAAACAATACTTGAAATCATTACTCAAGGCTTTAGGAATTCATTAGTGAAAACCATTTTGAAAAAGGGATTAAAATCACTTCAAAATCACCATTTTATTAAATCCTTGAGTTCTTGATTATAACTCAATTTTCTCATTTCAAAAGATTTGAGCTCATAAATCCATAAATAATAATGGGTAGTTGAAGATATTTAGTGTTATGAATCGTTACCCAGATAATTTCTCTTTAAAAACTGATCCAAATCACCAGCCCAAAGCTCTTAGAACTCAAAAATGGTGAAAATAGGGCTTAACGAGCCTCGCTTTTGCGAACCAGGCTTCGCTTAAGCAGAAGGCCTATCACACAAGCGAATGTCACAAAACTCAGGCACCAGAAAAATCAGCCAACTCTCAAACATCAAATCGGCCCTTGAGATTCGTTTAGAATCTCGTACACACAAACCAGATATGCAAATCAATTAAACTCGATGTTCCAGACTCAATGGAACCATCAAAAACTCGATGTTCCAGACTCGAGGTCTCCTTGAACCGACATCCGCAAAAACCACAAGAAACTAACTCACACCTAAAAAGGCTAAAACAAGATCCATACCTCTCAAAAATCAACTAAGACCTCACCTAGGTCTAAAATCACCCATGAATCCAACGGAACTCTTAGAATCCCGATCCGAGCATCCGAGCTCCGAATGTTGACCAAAGTCAACTCAAAGGGTAAAATTCCATAATTTCACAACTCAGGACCTCAAATCCTCAAAAAGACTCGGAATCAGAAACTGACAACTCTCACGGATCAGATTCCACATTCCGGAACTAATGGAATCGGCAGAATTCCATTCCAACACTCGAAACTCCAAAAGACTCAGAAAACCACTTTTAACCAACTTAAGCCTTTCAAACTAAAAAATTATCAAAAACTCAACTTTTACTCAAAGTTTGGAACCAACTTCACAAACTCAATCAAGAAACAACTCGGGGATCGATATTGGGAGGGTAAAATGGTAAATTTTACAAAATACCAAAAATGATCAATCGGGTCATTACATCTTTCCATTTTGTAATCCCCTCTTTCATTTCTCCTTTCCCCTACTTTCATTTTGAGAAAAAAAAATTTAAGCAAAAAATCTATATATATTACCAGCAATACAAATTTGGATAAATTTTATTATTTTACCAAATAGTATATAAAGTATTATTGCTTAGTTTCAAATTACATGAATTACCCCATAAATAATGTTACTTCAAATTGTTGATTTACTCTTATTAGGTGTGGAACTAATGATCCACCCCAAGTTATGGGGTAGGGTTAGGTATTTTGTCTAAATTTAACATCACTCTTCAAAACATTCTATATGATATTTGATTTACTGATTAAATCACAATAACACTTTGTTTTTAAATTCCAGATCAAGATATAATATATAAATATATGTACTTAAATTCATTTTCATAAGCAGCGCATTGGTGATGAAAATATAAAAATAAAGCAAAATCGATTATAGGATGGTATTAACATTTTATCTAAAAACATAAAAGGCTTTTTGAAGTATTTAACTTTTTATTGCTCTAACTAAATGGAAACGTCAATCATAATTACTTTAGAAACTACACAGATTTCTTTAATTTTTAATTTATAGGTCAAATACATAATTATTTAATATTATATATATATATATATATAAGGTTTTTCAAAAAATAGAAGAAGAAGATTATACTCGTTGATATAAGATTCATGCACAACACGCGTACAGTAAAATTAGTATAAACTATAAATCAACACACCCTTCTCCAAGTTAGTTAAGGCCAAAACCTTATTGCAGTTAATATATAAGTTCTTCAAGAAGTAAAAGTTCTATAAAGGAAAAATGTCGATAATTAACTTCCTACAATTAATTTTCCGATTTTCATTAAATTATTTAATTTTTAACTATTTTAGAGAAAAATATAAACCATATCATTTAATTGAAAAGAAAATACAATAATCGAAAAACTATAAAAAGAGAGAGATATATATATACTAAAAACCATAAATATTCTTGATTTAAAGGGTTGTAATGAGCCTAACTCTTGACCCATAAATGTAACACATATTTTAACTAAACAGATAGAAACTAAATTTCTGATTTACATTAAATCCTTTAGTTAATTTTCATTTCATCAGTCATCATCCATAGAAGTATCACCTTGAGGATCATCATTATCGATCATGTTGATCACCTACAATCTTAACCAACAATAATAAGTAAAATTGTAAAAAAAATAATCAAATTAGTCGAATCAGTGTGATAGAAAATAATAAGGTGAAACAAAAAACTAGAGGCATAAGTAGACACTTAAAATTGTATAAAATCAAATAAATACACTAAATAATCATGTACTATGCCACCTAGGACGCCACAAGACACAAAATTATCATGTACGATGCCACGTAGGATGATTGTGTCTATTTATTTAGTTTTACACAAGTTTAACAGTCTACTTATGCACACTCAAAATTGAAGCACATATATAGCTGCAGATTGAAACCAAATAAAATGAGATACAACCAATCAGAAAAGAGGCTAAAAATACTTACATGTTCCATATTCATGTCCTCATCAAATTCACCAACACCACTCTCCATTGGATCATCATTAAGATCAACCAAAACTAAGCTTTCAGTATAGTTAATAAAATTCAATTCATGCTCCTCATCTTGTATGTTCAAATCAAGCAGTTGATTATTGTTGTAATCATAGCTAAATATCTTGCCATATATATCTCTCATTATGATTTCTCCATTTTTTGTAAAAGCCAATGGATGTTGAATTGGCATTCCTGATACAATAATAGTTTGACAAGTCCAAGAATTCATCTCACCATACTCCTCCATCGTCCAAATATAACAAAGTTGTTCCCCTGGCCCATACCAACATTCGATTGGATAAGATCTAAGAACTCCAAGCTTACCTTTAAACTCAACAATATGGATAGATTGATTAATCTTCTCTCCATCGTAAAATATTGGACATTCAATATCCTGAAATGTTTCGTCCCCCATATGAAACGTCAAAATAACCATTTTATCCTCATAAGTGTTGCTCTTCATAGCCTTCCAATGCAAATATTCATTAATAACAACTCCAGAAAATAAGTCACGTCTATTGTAGCAAAAATCATGACTCAAATCAAGTGTTTTCCAAACCTTTGTATTTAGTGAGAATATCTCAACCCTACACTCATAATATTCATTAGGAGGTGTAATTGGCTCTTCATAATCATCTTCATTTAACCAATTATGATCAATAAATCCAATACGAACAACCTTAAAATCATTGGTCCTTTCATGATAACCAAATCCTATACATATTTTTCTAAATTGAAGCTCAGATTCATCACTATAAATTCTTGAAGAGGGGAGGATCAAGTACTTGTTTATAGATGGATTAGTCAAATATATAGTATGGCCCACATGATTAATATTTTCGAAATAAATTAGACCATTAGCTGAACCCACAATACAATTCAACATGTCTGGTGAGTCAAAAAAGACTATTAATTCAGACTCATAGTGAAAGTTTTGTGATTAAGCAACATGAAATTTTTTAAAATTCATTGTGTATAACACACATCATCTAAGTATTCATGGAAATAGAAGCCCGCAACTAGCTTCTTTTTATATGTGTGCATCTCTAAGATTGAAAGGGAAAGAAAATCGAGCCCCACACCATTCAAATGTATTTGCTATACTGCAACCTGTTGAACTTGGGCTCTAATACCAGTTGTTGGGCCAAAACGACCCAAAGTACTCTTAACATGGTGTGATATTATCTATTTTGGGCCAAACCCACATGGTTTTCTGTCACAACCCAGAAATCAAGCCATGATGTCGTCTACTATAACCCTCCAAGTGGACAAGCCTAAATAGAACTCGAGAGACAACAATCTAATAATAATAAAATAAACAGCGGAAAGGGAAATAGAAATAGAGGATTGGACCATATCGTAAATCTTTACTGCGATACAAAATATACAAAAGAGGCCCAAAAGATACAATGAAGACAAACTAACACAAGAATCAATCCCCAGACCTGGTATCACCTTTACATGAGCTACTAAGTATAGAAGGTCATGAATACAAAAGAGCAGACTAATCCAAAAAACAAAACATAAGTAAGTGCAAAAGAGGGAAAGGAGCAAGTCTCTAGACGCCAGGAGCTCACCACGATCCAAGTCTGTGACGGCCGAGGAAGATCCAACGCTCACAGAGGGTGACTCGAACTGGGAGCTGCATCACAAAAAAAGATGCAAAAGTGCAGTATGAGTACCAAAACATGGGGTACTCAGTCGGCATCATAGGCTGACCGAGCTCAGAAAGATAAAAGTAAATAAATAGCACGATGAAACTAACAAAGCAAGGAAGACCTAAACCAGCTAACATAAAATAGAGGACAAAAGAATAGTACCAAGGATACAGTCACAAGTTATACATGGATCATAAAACACTCAAATAATAGAATGGCCAACTCACACAATGATATTGTACAAACACCAATTAAGGAAACTCATAAGCCCGGAAGAAACATCGAGCCGCCTTGAATGATACCTCAAGCTTAATCAAGAGCCACTAACCCGAATAGATGTATCCACGGGCCGCCCGGGATGGTACGTTGAGCTTATCCATAATATAAATCCAGAAGACAGTCTGTAATCCTACCTAAGCCAATGGGCCGCCCGAAATAGTACATTGAGCTCATCGGGGTAAGAATAGCCAAAATATTCCAAAAATTCAAGTAAAAGAGGCTTTTTATCACTTTTAAGCCCAAAAACAAGTCTCAAAGGCATTCAAATCATTAAAGTCAAGTTATCCATTTTTAAAACCAAGTTATTTTCATCAAAGGTCCATCCAAAAGTACCAACCCTCCCCAACGTCATCATAAATAGGTCAATTCATGCGCACAAAATCAGGAAGGATACTCGCCACACCACAAGAGTACTAACCTGGAACTTCGTCTTCTAGCTCACGGCCTCAGGCCCACTAATTCAATAATCGAGAAAACAATTGAAAATTAAGAATTTATCAAGGCACACAAATCAACTCAAAATAGCCAAAACACACAACAATCCTAAGTTTCACGCCACCTACGAGCATTTCTAAGGATACTAATCATCAAGCATAAGGCAACCTAAACTAAAGCTTTCGACTAAAACTACCTAAACAATCCCAACAATGGCCATAAATCAACTAATGAACAAAACCTAAACTAATATTAAAGTTCAACCAAATCATACGATACTACTCATTCACAATCAATCCAAAAGAGCCAAGTCTAGAAAAAAGGAGACCATAACCTACCTCAAGGCCGAAAACCACACACGAACAAGTACTCGGACGCCTTGCCCTTCCGAAGAGCCTCGGAGTGGTGCCAAGCTATCAACAATGCCAAGGGAACACAAAACAAATAACTATCAAGCAATAATCAACAAATGAAAGTAAAGAGAAAAGAAAACCCCAAAAAGGCGAAAGTGCGACCCGTACAGAGACACAAATCAACTCCATCACAAGGTCCCAACCTACTCAAGGAACTTGTGCCCCGAAAATGGGCACAAACCAGTCTTGATCAAGCCAAACTAAGCCCACCAATTAATTTAGCTCAAGGGTTTAAAATTGGCAAATAAGGAGAAATTTGTGGAAATTACCAAGAGAAATGGAAGATTCAACCACCTCGGAACGAGCCCACGAACTTTTCCAACACGCTCCAACAAGAATCACCCAAAACCGATAGGAATTTCTCCCAAAAACCAAGTTGGAAATGGGGGGTTTTGGTTGTTGTCCCTTCTTTTAAAAGACACTGCCAGGTATTAAATTGCCTATCGCAATCACAAAGGCCTCCCTCATGAACGCAAAGAGCTGGGAAGTCAACCCTTTGCGATCGCGACCAGAGGCCCATGAATGCGAAGGATAAGGGAAACTGGTCATCGTGAACGTGACCAATGGCCCACGATCGCGATGTCATCAGTGCTGCACCAGCAACACGTCATCGACAAAACTTAGAGCACAAAATCCTCTGTTGTGGTCTGAAACTCGTTCAGAATCCCGTTGGTGTAAATCAAGTATGCTACTTGACTAAAAACGACATTCTGGACTCAACAGAATCGACAAAACAACCAACGGAGGTCATCTTGTCAAAATGTTGACCAAAGTCAAAACTTTCAAAGAATTAACAATCAAAGCGCTAAATGCCACAAAGTCATCCCAAAAGCCTCAAAAACCAAACCAAAGGCCGTTCTAGACCAAACTTAGTATTTCGGAGCTAACCACGCTGACGGAATTTGATTTCGAGTGCGTCTACCAAGAAAGTTGACTAAAGTCAAACCTTAAGGAAAATTTAAAGGCTAAAATGCTTAATCGCACTAGCTCCAAACGAAAGCCTCGAAACTTGAACCAATCATCACACAAGACCACAATGACTTTTTCAGAGCAGATGGAACTGATGAAATTTCGATCCGTCATCAAAATCTCTGGATGTTGACTAAAGTCAACTCTTAAGCTTAAGGTCACCAAAACGGAAAAACTCACACTAAACTCAACCGATTACCTCGAGAAGCATGCCACCCATCCCAACATCACACAAAAGCTATAAGGAAGCTATAGGAAGGGGGAAAATAGTAAAATCATGCAAAAACAAAGAAATGACCCCGAGGGTCATTACATTTTTCTCAAAAGGTCTCACACCATTAAGAGATCCTACACTTATATGTAGCTTTCCATCTTTCCAACGACCTATGTAGGACTTTATTTGCACATCTAACAAAGTTACTAGTATAGTTGTTAGGTCATTCGCCCTTGTCAAATTTAAAGTGCAAAACAACAGTATTTGTTTATGTAAAGAATTAGCTCATCAATTTACTTGCCTCTCTTCTTGCTGGAAATTTAAAGATACTACAGTATTAGCTTTAAGCAAAGGAGAATCGTGGTAGCTTATTTGGTTGTGTGCCTTAACTTTCACCTTGTTGATCTTCACTTCTTGTAATCCTCTCTTCCATTTCTCCTTCCCCTACTTTCATTTTGAGAAAAAAAAAACAAATCTAAGTAAAAAAATGTATATATATTACCAGCAATACAAATTTGGATAAATTTTATTATTTTACCAGATAGTATATAAAGTATTATTGCTTAGTTTCTAACTACATGAATCACCCCGGAAAAAAAGCTGAACTTTTTCAATAAAATTTGTTATTCGTTGTCATTATCATTACAATAGGATATGAATAAACAAACTTCAAATTGTTGATTTACTCTTCTTATTAGGTGTGGAACTAATGATCAACCCCAAGTTAGGGGGTAGGTTTAGGTATTTTGTCTATATTTAACATAAATTATAGAGTATTTTCCCCCTTTTGATGGCGTGAAGAAGAAGATAGATGGAGTGACTTCCTGCTTACAGAGTTCGCCACGGGCATTTGCTCTTTTATTCTCATGTGCTATCATTTCTTCATTCTAGTACTAATTGTTATGTTGCCACGACTATTCGTATGTGTCAAATATGATCATTTGATTACTTTGAGTCCATTTAGAAGATGAGCTTGATTAGAATACAGAAAAGATTTATGAGCAAAATTTGAAAAGGTAAGTAACACAATTATGTTCTACAAAAGAATTATGTTCCCTTTATAGCCTATGTTTCTCGTTGGACATTGTAAAATTAGTAATTTAATATTGTTCTATGATTCAATTGAGGAATCTCTGATAATATTGATTTATAAATCTCTATGAGTTCACTACTATTTGCACAAATCAAAGAAACTCTTCGAACATAGCTTTCGCCTGGTGTGAACTGAAGAGCTCACTGTTGACACTTTCTACTACTGAACACATTCCTTTCCTTACCTTTAATCACAAGGTTTACAACACTATGTAAATGTCACAAGTCCTTAGACTCCACCTTTGTTGACAGGTAGCTCCAGTTCTAATAAGACATGAAGAAATGTGGACACTAAGGGAACCTAAGAGCAATACAAAAGTTGGAACACATGAAAAGTCAAAGTTGCATCACTCCTCACAGTTGCTAAACGAAAATATACTTAGTCTACTGATGATATGTATATACTAAATGTATCTAATTTCAGTGTGGCTTGAATTTTTAATAATGGAGTCTGGATAGCTCTAGATTTGAAAATATTTCGTAATAGAAACCATACACTTTTTTTAATTGTGAATCTCTACTACCACCTTCACTTTATCCCTTTATGATAAAGATTGTACATCAAATAAAATTTAAGATTTCAGAATACATCAAAAAACAAATTGTTGGTCCCATGCCCCGTGCGATGCACGGGCATCCCTTCTAGTTTAACATAAATTAAAGAGTATTTTTGTAGAATTAAATGGGTTGACTTTCATTTTTTCGCTAAAAAAATTAAAATATCACTCTTCAAAATTGATAATAAATAAATTCTTTCTATATGGTATTTGATCTACTGATTAAATAATCACAATGACACTTTTTTAAATAAAAAAAACCAGATCAAGATATAATATATAAATATAGGTACTTGAATTCATTTTCATAAACAACGCATTGGTGATGAAAATAAAAAAATAAATCAAAGTCGATTACAGGATGGTATTAACATTTTCTCTAAAAACATAAGACTTAATTTCGCCATTTGTATTATTTGAAGAATTGTGATAGTAATAACATTTTCATAAGATATTCTCATACAAGTCCTCAAAATTCCCAATTTGAGGATTATTTTGAGGTATAATTTAACTTTTTACTACTCTAACTAAATGGGAACATCAATCATAATTACTTAAGAAACGTATAAGGTTCACGCACAAAACGCATATACTATAAATCAATAGACTCTTCTCTAAGTTAAGGCACCTTATTGCAATTGGTACGTTTTTCAAGAAGTAAAAGTTCTATAAAGAAAAATGTAGATAATTAACTTCCTACCATTAATTTCCCGATTTTCATCAAATTATTTAACTTTTAACTATTTTAGAGAAAAATATAAGCCTTATCATTTAATTAGAAAGAAAATACAATAACCGAAAAAATAAAAATGGAGAGAGATGTATATATGCTAAAAACCATAAATATTCTTTATTTAAAGGGTTATAATGAGCCAAACTCTTGACCTTTAAATTCAATATTGCTAAATGTAACACATATTTGAACTAAACAGACAGAAACTAAATTTCTGATTTGCATTAAATCCTTTAGCTAATTTACATCATCCATAGAAGTATCACCTTGAGGATCATCATTGTCAATCATGTTGATCACCTGCAATCTCAAACCAACAATAATAAGTAAAATTGTAAAAAGAAACATTCAAAAAATCAAATTAGTCGGATCAGTGAGATCACCTGACTATGCCTTCCAACTTTAGGTGTGCACAAGAAGACAATTAAACTTGTATAAAATCAAATAAGTAAACACACACGTCCTACATGTCATAGTACACATTGGACGCCACACATGATACAAAATTATCATATAGGACGCCATCTAGGACGAATGTGTTTACTTTATTCAGTTTTACATAAGTTTAATGGCCTACTTATGCACACCCAAAACTGAAGACATAGATGTTGATTGAAACCAAATAAAATGATATATTTATGTATTATAATCCGTTAGAAAAGAGGTTAAAAATACTTACATGTTGCATATTCATGTCCTCATCAAATTCACAAACACCATCCTCCATTGGATCATCATTAAAATCAATCAAAATTAAGCTTTCAGTATAGTTAATAAAATTCAAATCATGCTCCTCATCTTGTATGTTCAAATCAAGCAGTTGATTATTGTTGTAATCATAGCTAAATATCTTGCCATATATATCTCTCATTATGATTTCTCCATTTTTTGTAAAAGCCAATGGATGTTGAATTGGCATTCCTGATACAATAATAGTTTTACAAGTCCAAGAATTCATCCCACCATACTCCTCCAGTATCCAAATGTAACAAGGTTGTTCCCCTAGTCCATACCAACCCTCGATTGGATAAAATCTAAGAAATCCAAGTTTACCCTTAAACTCACCAAGACAGATTGATTGATTAATCTCCTCTCCATCGTAAAATATTGGACATTCAATATCGTGAAATGTTTCGCCCCCCATATGAAATGTCAAAATAACCATTTTATCCTCATAAGTGTTGCTCTTAATAGCTTTCCAATGCAAATATTCATTAACAACAACTCCTGAAAATAAGTCATGTCTATTGTAGCAAAAATCATGACTCAAATCAAGTGTTTTCCAAACCTTGGTATTTAGTGAGAATATCTCAGCCCTACACTCATAATATTCATGAGGAGGTGTAATTGGCTCTTCATAATCATCTTCATTTAACCAATCATGATCAATAAATCCAATACGAACAACCTTAAAATCATTGGTCCTTTCATGATGACCAAATCCTATGCACATTTTTCTAAATTGAAGCTCAGATTCATCACTATAAATACTTGAAGGGGGGAGGATCAAGTACTTGTTTATAGATGGATTAGTCAAATATATAGTATGGCCTACAGGATTAATATTTTCGAAACAAATTAGACCATTAACTGAACCCACAATACAATTCAACATGTCTGGTGAGTCAAAAGAGACTCTTAATTCAGACTCATAGTGAAAAGTTTTGTGATTAAGCAACATGAAATTTTTTTCATAATTGTTTTCGATATGCGTACATAGAACATAATTTTTACCTGTTATAATCGATGTCTCAAGATGCTTCTTGATAAATTTTTGACTTTTTATCAAGGCATACAAAGATTTGCAAGTAACAAGGAACTTGATTAGTTCTCTAGGAGGGAGAAGTAAAAGAATTGAGATGATGATATCAAAAGGTAAAGATGGTAGATACATGTTTAACAAGTACACACACAATGTTTGAAATTCACCAATGGAAAAAATGAATTTTTAAGAAAGTGCTAGAAAGGATGTAAAAATTATTCTAAGACACTTAGCTTCTTTTTTTTCCTAGAGTTTTCTTGCAGAAATATTCAAGAAAAGAGAAATGAATATGACATTGAAGACTTTAAATTTTGTATAGTATATATAGGGAAAGTTGTCTATAAATTCATGTAATATGGCCATTATTTGTAGATTTTTTAAAGGTGTGAGTGAAAGATAAAGAGTTGTGATTTTTTCGAAGAATTGCAACTATTCTGAAAGATTGTGACTTTTACGAAGTGTTGTAACTTTTCGGAAATGTTGTGACTATTCCGAAGTGTTGTGACTTTTTCAAAGAATTGTGACCTTTCCAATAAGGCACAATAAGCACCTTTTCACACTACCCTTTGTTATCTCTAAATAGAGGGGTTTCCTCTTATTTTTCAAGAACGAATTTTCTCAACTTCTTATTCTGCACAAACAAATTCTAGTGTACTTTACGGCCTTTGAGTTTTTCACTGACACCATGGTTTTAGGTATCAATACACCGGTGAGTAAGATCGTTCTATCCTTGGAGGATATATTCCATTAACCTCGGGTACTTGATGGAAATAATTTACTTAAGGACATACTGTGCATTCAGTGGGCTTGATTTTCTTCTTTTTCCAATATTATTTCTATTTTGTTGCATATCATATTTTCTTTACTGGTTTTAACATTTTGATTTTAAAATTCAGTGGGCTTGATTTTCTTCTTTTTCCAATATTATTTCTATTTTGTTGCATATCATATTTTCTTTACTGGTTTTAACATTTTGATTTTAAAAATATACTTTAAATTTTGTTGTTTCTTATGAAGTCTGCTATGTCCAAGTATGTATATTATAGAGGAATTTTAGACTTGATACTATACAGTAATATATTCTTTTTCCTGACCATTACCTTGGTGAAATTAAAGACGATTAAGTTAAATAATGTGTTATTGGCTTAATAGTTTTAACAAACTATTTTCAAAAATTTATTATCTGTTGTGATAAAATTTGGTAGAGAAATATTTTTGGTGTATTACATCCAATATTGAAGGCATCTTTCAATGATCTTAATCCAACGGCGTACATGTCAAGACACTTTTCTTCAAAATGGATCATTTGTTGTCTAAATTTCATGATTTTCTTTTAATTCTAATAGTTTAGATAATGAGAAAATGGGGGCAGAAATAGGCTTTTGAATCAAAAGAAATGTACTTCTGAATTGGTAGAGAAAGATGGACAAAGGCAGACGTCCTTTGATTGATATCTTGTTGCTATTGGGTACAGGAGATGCAATATATATCTCATACATAAAGAGATTTATGTAGTATATTTGATATTTTGGTCATTGGGTTTCTCTTTTATGATATGACTAGTATAAGACCACCAAATTAAATATATACTTGGTCAAAAGAGTTGTGTTCTTTTATGAAAGAGTATCACTTAAAATATTGTGATTCTTTATGAAAAGATGTGTCTATTAAAATACAGCTATTTGTATAGACATGAATATTGGTAAAAATTCATTTGTCATGTTTGCGTTGTTAAAGAAGCGTTTGGTTCATATGCTCTTATGGACCCGATGATATGTTCAAGGGTAATTTTGCAATAGCAAAAAATGGAAGGTTATGAAAAGATCCTTCTAAGAAGGACATATGGCAAGTTGTTCACTTTAAATAATGTTTGTATCTTATTAATTTGTAATAAGTAAGAATAAAATATTTATAGGAAAAGGTTACCTCATGAAGGGTCCTTTCAAACTCAATATTTCTACTTTTTCTTACTTGCTTGAGTCAAATAGTTTATGGCATGAACGTTTGGGACATGTCAATTACAAAACCTTAAAAAAAACTGATCAACTTAAAAGTGTTACCTAACTTTGAGTTCAATGCTAAGCATTCTTATAAATTTATTGAAAGGAGTTTTAATCCTTTAGAGTTAATTCACACTGATATTTTTGATATAAAGTCAACACTATTTCGTGGTAGGAAATAACTTTTATTGACGATTACACTAGATATTGTTATGCCTATTTACTTAATGGTAAGGATGAAGTAATAGAAGCATTTCAACAATATAAATTTGAAGTTAAAAATTAGTTGGGTAAAAAGATAAAAATGATAAGAAGCGATAGGGATGGAGAGATGAATCTCCTATTGTAGAAATGTATTTCGAAAATGGAATCAACGATCAAACTACTGCCCCCTACTCACCTTAATCTAATGGAATTTGCAGAAAGAAAAAATTGAAATTTGAAGAAAATGATGAATGTCTTAATTATAAGTTTAGATTTACCACAAAATTTGTGGGAAAAAACTATCCTCCATTATTTCAAAGTGTGGGGTTGTCTAGAAAAAATCAAAGTTTCTATCCTCAGAAGGATCTAAATAGGACCTAAGACTGTGGACTATGTTTTCATTAGATATGCTACAAATAGTAAAGCATGTCGAATTTTGATTCATAAGTCCAAACATCCGAATATTCATGACAATATGATAATTGAATCAGATAACGTTGAGTTCTTTGAACACATGTATCCATATAAAACTAGTTTGAATAGTCTAGTATAGGGTCTAAACGACCTCGGAAAGAACCAAATTACAAGGCGTAGTAAACATCAAAGGACATCCACTTTCTTTGAATATGATTTTGTAACATTTCTTCTTGAAAATGAGCCTCTTACATTCAAAGAAGTTATATCTTCTGCAGATGGAAAGAGGCTGTCAATAGTGAGATTGATTCAAACTCGAGCAACCATACTTGAAAGTTGGTTAGTCTTCCTCCAGGAAATAAACCTTTGGAAGCTGATGGAAATATTGACAAATACAAAACAAGACTTATCTTCAAAGGCTTTAGACAAAGAGAAGATGTTGATTATTTTGATACATACTCAACGGTAAGTAGGATTACATCCATTTTGATGGTAATTGAACTAGTTGTGGTATATGACCTTAAAATGGATGTGCAAATAGCTTTCTTAAGTGGAGAATTGAAGGAAGAAATTTACATAAAAGAACTCGAGGGCTTTGTGGTTCTTGGCAAAGAAAATAAAGTGTACAAACTTGTTAGGTCACTTTATGGACTAAAACAAGTACCCAAACAATGGCATGCGAAGTTTGACCAAACCATGTTGGCAAATGAATTTAAGATTAATGAATCTGATAAATGTGTTTACATTAAAGACACTCCAAATCACAAGATTATTGCATGTTTGTATGCTGATGACACGTTGATCATCAGTAGAGTCACTCCTGACATAAATGCTACTAAGTGTATGCTAGAAAACAACTTTGATATGAAAGACCTTGATTTTGCTGATGTGATCTTAAGTATAAGAATCCTTAGAACTCCACAAGGTTTAGCATTTTCAAGTTTTATTACATTGAAAAGGTACTTGACAAATTCAAGTGTTTGAGTTTTAATACTAGCAAGACTGCAATAGATGCGAGTTTTGCACTATAAAAGACTGGAGGTGAAAGTGATTCACAATTGGATTATGCAAGAGTATTGAGAAGTATGATGTCTATTATGAATTGCACTTGATCAACAGACTCTTATCCAAGTTAAGGCCTAGACCTTATTGCTTGGTATATACGTTCTTCAAGAAGTAAAAGTTCTATAAAGAAAAAATGTTGATAATTAACTTCCTACCATTAATTTCTCAAATTTCATTAAATTATTTTACTTTTAACTATTTTTGAGAAAAATATAAGTCATATCATTTCATTGAAAAGAAAATACAATAACCGAAAAAATAAAAATAGAGAGAGAAATATATACTAAAAACCATAAATATTCTTGATTTTGAAGGATTATAATGAGCCAAACTCTTGACCCTTAAATTCAATATTGCTAAATGTAACGCATATTTTAACTAAACAAGCAGAAACTAAATTTCTGATTTGCATTAAATCCTTTAGCTAATTTTCATCATCCATAGAAGTATCACCTTGAGGATCATCATTATCGATCATGTTGATCACCTGCAATCTTAAACTAACAATAATAAGTCAAATTGTAAAAAAATAATTAAAAATCAAATTAGCCGGACTAGTGAGATAAAAAATAATAAGGCGAAATAAAAAATTAGAGGCATAATACATAAATATGTCCTTTAACTTGGTTTCAACTGATATATATGCCCTCCAACTTTAGGTGTGCACAAGTAGACACTTGAACTTATATAAAATCAAATAAGTAAACAACACGTCCTACATGGCATAGTACACATAGGACGCCACACATGACACAAAATTTTCATGTAGGATGCCACGTAGGACGAATATGTATATTTTATTCAGTTTTACATAAATTTAATGGCAACTTATACACACTCAAAACTGAAGATATAGATGCTGATTGAAACCAAATAAAATGGCATATAACCAATTAGAAAAGAGGCTAAAAATACTTACATGTTCCATATTCATGTCTTCATCAAATTCGCCAACACCATCCTCCATTGGATCATCATTAAGATCAACCAAAACTAACTTTCAGTATAGTTGATAAAATTCAAATCATGCTCCTCATCTTGTATGTTCAAATCAAGCAGTTGATTATTGTTGTAATCATAGCTAAATATCTTGCCATATCTATCTCTCATTATAATTTTTCCATTTTTTGTAACAGCCAAGGGATCTTGAATTGGGATTCCTGATACAATAATAGTTTGACAAGTCCAAGAATTCATCTCACCATACTCCTCCATCGTCCAAATGTAACAAGGTTGTTCCCCTGGCCCATACAAACCCTTGATTGGATAAAATCTAAGAAATTCAAGTTGTTGGGTTTTAAAGGTGTGAATAGGAAATGAAGAGTTTTGACTCTCTTGAAGGGTTGTGATTTTTACGAAAGGTTGTGTATTTTCTAAAGGATTATGACCGTTTGAAAGATTGTGCCTTTTCCAAAGGGTTGTGACCTTTCATGAAAGGTTGTCCCTTTTCCAAAAATTTCTGACATTTCCGATAAGGTCCAAATTAACACCTTTTCATACTTCCCTTTGTTGCCTATAAATAGAGAGACTTTCTCTCATTTTACGAAATGGAAATTTTCCTTCTTTTGCATATATTTGCATACAAAATAAAATAGAGTTTATGTGTGATTCGTTGTTGTCTTTTTGAGTTCTTTGAAATTATCAAAGTTTGAGGTACCGCTACTTTTTTAATGGTTAATCCGTTTTATCTTGGGAGGAATTAATCTACAACCTCGGGTACTTGAGGGGATTAAATTTCTAAAGGACACATACTGGGTTCTGTGGACTCGGATAGTTCTTCTTTTCCTTTTTTTTTCATCTTTTACTATTTCTGGTTTGGTAATCTGAATACAGGAGATAACACGCTTCAGAAATTTAATTATTGTTGGTATTTTCTGTGGTAAGGAAATTACTTTTATTTTCTGTTTTCTTTTTGATGGAAAAAAAAAAGAGAAATAGAATTATTTTATCATATGATAAAAGAGATTTGGGATGAATTAGTACTACTTTATTATGTTCGAATATATTTTCTTTAGTAAGTTTTCCTTGGATGAGTAAGATTATTTTTATTTTCTTCCTAAGTGCATTCAAGCATTGCACCCCTTCAGTTTTCTTTTCAATGAGAAACGTTATTTTGTGCATAAAGGCCAAGATGAGCACTTTAATTATGTTTCCTATATTTTTTATTTTATATAACTATGAGAAGAAGTAAATGAACAGATGTTTTCTCCTAACAATATTTGAACATGAGTATAGTTTCTTGTGGAAATTCAATGTCTTCTGGAGAAAAATTGAAATATGATGGAAACTGGAAAAGGAAATAAAATTGCAAGAAAAGTGGCTTGCATGGAATCATTGATGACAGATAGAATATGATTCAATGGGAGTAAAAATCAGGTTCTATCTTTATTTTCCTTGATTGTTTTTTTTCTATCCTTATATAAGTTATGAGATTTATTTCATAAATGTTAGGATAGATGTTCATTATGTGATGATCTCAGATAATATCTTTATTATTATTTATATGTATTCTGCTTGGAGGAGGAAAAAAAACTTTTGTAGTTTTCTAGTCCACGTGAAATTTGATTGTGTCTGATTTTTGAAGACTAAAATCTTTTGATTTTTTTCCCTTTGGTTTGAAGAATATAAGAACTTCATCGAATAAATCAGACTGTGCATTTGGTTTGAAGAATATTTACCAATTTATTAAAACACTTTGTTTGAATGAATATTCTGACTTTGAAGAGTTTAAAAACTTCGTTAGGAATATTAAGGCTAAACAATTAGAAGAATATAAAAACTTCATTGTTAAACTAGAAACAAGTTGTATAAAGATTGAATTTCTAAATTCAAAGTGGTCTAATTGTGATAGAAAGGGAAAAAACACTAGTGACATAAAATTAGTGATTTTTGTAACTGCAATGGGTATTTCTATGGATTAAATCTTTAAAAGAAGGCTTCATGTTGTCAATGTGTATTTTGATGGTATACAATTTGAAAGCATGGGAAAAAATATGTGAAAAATAAATTTAAAAATATGAAAAATATTTTTGAGATCATATTTAAACTGTGGGGGTTGAGTATATTTGATATTGTGGTCATTGAGTATCTCTTTACTAGTATATGATATGACTAGTTGTCACTACTCGATTTCTCGAATCATGATAGCGCCTACCAACCCACCAGTAGGCCAGCCCAAAACCCTATCCCGAAACTTAGTAGTAATGGGACGAAGGGTGGAAACTAGTCCTCAACTAAGCGGAAGCAACAAATACAACACAAAAAGAAGGCTGAAGGGAAACCAAACTATATATACACAAGACACCTCCCAGAACCTGGAAGTCACAAGTACAGAACTACTAACAAGAGTACAAGTCCCAAAAGTGGACCACATAAACAAACTGTCTCGAAAACAAAAGACAAGTCAAAATATAAATACAGAAGGAGACAGGTAATCCCAGAACACCATGTCCTCACCCTCGCTTCCTAGACTGACAGCTGCAGGCTCGAACTCAACGCTGAGAACTGGTGCTCGGACCTGCATCACGAAAAAAGATGCAGAGTGTATCATGAGTACCAAAACAATAGGTACCAAGTAGGCATCATAGGCCGACTGAGCAAGAAAGGTAAAAACAGGCAGACAAGATAGAATCAGCACAAACAGAGGTCAACAGAACAGAAGCAGAGAAAGCGGAAAGTAAACAAGAACAACTAAGCTAAACCCAGCTGAGCCCCCCATAAGACCCACTGGGCACATTCGAGCACAAGTTTAAATAAAACCCAAATGGACCCCATAAGCCCGACAGGTACACAGATGAGCTATTCTACATAAACGAAGGAAAACCCAACTCTAGAAGCCTCAACACCCACGGGTCCCGGACCCAAAAGTATAACACCTGGACCCCGCCCAATCATCAGTCACGAGTTGAAAATATCAAACTCTAACCGTGTAACGTCAGCCTCGGACTGGAACAATACCTGGGCCTAGCCCAATCATCAGTCACGAGTTGGAAATACTAGACTCTAACCGGGTAACGTCAGCCTCAGACCAGAAATCACATCTCTCACTCAACAGCATAGCGCAAGAAATATCGGTTCCAACCGGTAACATCAGCTGCGCAGCTGGAACTAGTAACCTACATGCAACGGCCTCACGCTGGAAATACCTGGCTACAATCGTGTAACGCCTGCTGCAGACCGAATGCTAGCAGCCTACCCCCGACAGCCAACGCTAGAAATACCGGATGCTAAGTGGATAACGTCAGCTAAGCACTGGAGCTAACAACCTCGAACTAGATAAAGCCAACAACAAATAATACAATGCAAGGCAAAAACACCACGGGCCGCTGCCCCCACAAGGATATCAATCGAAGGCTCCTAGTCTAGCGTCATCCAACCGACAATTGGTGCAACAACAACATCTTCCGACAGTACCCCAGAATCACAGAAATAAGAGAGAAAGAATCGAAAGATCCGAAAGCCACGAAACAAGCCTAAACTAAGGCTCATTCTATCAAACCCAAGTCTGCTATACCAGTCTACAAGGACCTAGTCCATCCAAACGACGTCGGATACATACTCAAGTCAACAGGTGTATAGGACTAAGGCAATACTATCCTAACCTATTCTAAGGCCAAAACAATCACAGAAATCAACAGAAACCAAGCAAATATCCAGAACCCACGTATGCATCAATAGATAGCCACCCAACAGATAATCCACAGCAAATAAAAACAACCCAAGTCAACAACTCATCCTGAGGAAAGATACTAATCCCAAACAGCCCAGAAATCAACTCTAAACGAAGAAAATCGGAGAAGAAGAACAGAATTACTAGCTACCCACCCCAGATTCACACACATCAACCAGCATTTATGCATTCAAGCTCAATCTAGAAAGAAGGGAAACCGTAACCTACGAGAAAGCCGATCACGCGCGCTCCAAGTCACTCTGCCAGAGCTTTTCCCTTTCGAACAGCTTCAGACTGCTGCCGCGCTATCAAAAATAGAATCACAGCGTCAATACGGCCGTTTAGACACTAAAATCATCAAATTCGAAGACAAACAAATTTTGGAGTCAAAATTGAGAATGTGGGACCCGCTCTGGATTTTCCAAAATTGACTTCGTGAAGAGGTCCCAAATCCTCCCCCAAACTTGTATTCCAAAATGGAACACTCATCAGGGCTTGAATCAGCTCTATGCAACTCAAACAAGAAACACAAAACTTTACAACAAATAGGCCTAAGCTAGCAACTTACGCCTCAAATTCATGGAAAACGAGGTACACCCAACGCAATCCAACCACGAACCCAAGAAGCCAATGAGAATCTGAGCGCGTGGGACTTCGAATCACCGAAAACCGACAATCAAGGAGGGAGATGAATTTTTGAAGTTTCCTCCAAAGGAACCTCGACCTCCCTTAAATAACCACTAAAACCCGCTCTTCTCCGTGAACGCGGAGGGAAACTAGCAACTACTCCGCGAACGCGGAGGCAAACCTACAATAGCTCCTCGAATGCAGCCCTAAGCCTACGAACACCGAGAACAAGAACACCTCCACCTTACAGACCTCCGCGAACGCAGAGAACCTTCCGCGGATGTGGAGCACAAGGTCACAGACCTCCGCGAACGCGGAGCAACTCCCACGAACACATAGCACAGGACCCCAAACCTCCGCGAAAGCGGCCTCTGGCCCTCGAACGCGGAGTAGACACCCATATACCTCTGCGAACGGAAAGCCTATCCCATAAATGCGGAGAAATAGAGTGTCTGCAGATGACAGTTGCAACAGCTGAGTTTTGGACAACTCCAAAACTCCGACGGGGTGCTCAAAATTCGTTCGAAACCCCGTGCACGCAAACGAAATATGCTACCCTTTCGAATTTGATGTTCCAGACTCAATGGCGCAGTTGAAATTTCCATATGAGGTCGTTTCGACAAAAAGTGGGTCCCACACCCAATGGGCCATTTTAGCCAATTTCCATCGGAGGCCTCGGATTTTGATTGGAAGCTCCCGGATGTTCTCGAAAGGTCATTCTAGTCCAAACTCGGCATTCCAAAACTAACTGTACTGACAGAATTATCATCCGAGCACATTTACCATGAATGTTGACCAAAGTCAACTTTAAGCGAAATTTCGAAGGCTAAAGAACTAATTGGCCCCAAAATCACACTGGAAGCCTCGGGACTCGGGCAAACCATGATTCTAGCCTAATTTGGCTTCTCCAGAGCTGAAGGAACCGTCAAAATTCTCATCTGAGGTCGTTTACCTGAAGTTATGACTGAAATCAACTTTTCAAGGTTCAAAAGCTCTAAAATAGGAAAACAGGCATAAAAACCAAACGAATGACCAGGCGACCGAACAGTTAATGCCAACAAGTCATAAATGACTTGGGGTCACTACAAGAATACTCTAAAAAACAGAAAGAAGGCATTAACACATTAATGACCTAGAGGGTCATTACACTAGTATAAAACCACAAAATTATATTACTCGTTCAAAATAATTGTGTTCTTTGATGAAAAAGTGTCACTTAAAATATTGTGATTTTTATGAAAAGATATGTTTATTAAAATAAATTTATTTGTATAGACATGAACATTGGTGAAAAGTGATCTGTCATGCTTGTGTTGTAAAACAAATATTTAGGTCATGTTGCCCTTATTGGACAGATGAGACTATGGTCATGGGTAATTCTATAACAATCAAATTGAATGTTATGGAAAAGTACTTCTTAAAAGTACATCTAGCAAGGTGTTGATTCGAAAACAATGTGTACATCTGACAAAGTTATAAAAAGTAAAGAACAAAATATTTGTGAGAAAAAGTTACCTCACGAAAGATCTTTTCAAACTCAATATTTCTGTTTGTTCTTATTTGCTTCAGTCAAACTATTCTTGACATGAAGACTTGGGACATGTCAATTAAAAAACCTTGCGAAAACTGATCAACTTAGAAGTTTTGCCTAATTTTGAGTGCAATAAATAAAAATGTCAAGTTTGTGTTGAATCCAAGTATGCTAAGCATTCTTATAAATTTGTTGAACGGAATTTTAATTCCTTAGTATTGATTAACGCTAACATTTGTGATATGAAGTCAACACCATCTCGTGGTGGGAAAAAATGTTTCATAAATTTTTTTTTTTGAAAATTTCACTAGATACTGTTAGGTGTATTTGCTTAATGGTAAGGATGAAGCAATAAAAATATCTAGGCAATATAAAATTGAAGTTGAAAATCAGTTGGATAAAAAGATTGTCATGATTGGAAGTGGTAGATGTGGAGAATATGAATCTTCTTTTGCAGAAATATATTTGGAAAATGGAATCATCCATCAAATTACTGCACAAACTCACCTTAATCTAATGAAATTGCTAATAGGAAAAAATCAAACTTTGAAGGAAATGTTGAATGTCCTACTTATAAGTTCAGGTTTACCACAAAATTTGTGGGGGGATGCTATCAATATAGCAAAAGAGAACAACAAAAAGTTTGTCTGTTCAGAATGAGAAAAACAAAAAGTTTTGTTTGTTAAGAAAGGGAGCAACAAAAAGTTTTGTTTGTTCAGGCTTTGTTGTATCCTGATAGAGAATTGTTTGTCGCCCCTTAAAGTATATACAAGTAATAACTCTTGAAAGATAGTGATCTAAGAATTTACAATACAGTCTATTCCATATGAGAAATAGAAATGAGGGAAATCCAATTTGAAGTATTTCATAATGTGGGGGTGTCCAAGAAATATTTCTAGTTCCTATTTCCAAAAGGGTCAAAATAGGACCTAAGACTGTGGATTGTATGTTAATTGGATATGTTACAAATAGTAAAGCATATCAATTTATGGTTCATAAGTCTGAACCGTCGGATAGTCAATTGAAGGGTCTAAACGACCTTGAAAAGAACCAAAGGAGAATGTACTTAATAGAGAGATTCAGAGGTGTAGTAAATGTCAAAGGACATCTATTTCCTTTGGGTTTGATTTTGTAACATTTCCTATTGAAAATGATTCCCAATCTTGAGCAATCATACTTAGGAGTTGGTTGATCTTCCTCCAGGAAATAGATCTTTGGGTTCAAAGTAGATCTACAAAAGAAAAAGAAAGTTGATGGAACTATTGACAAATACAAAGCAAGACTTGTTGTCATAGGCTTTAGACAATAGGAAGGCATTGATTATTTTGACATATAATAGTCACTAACTAGGATTACATCAATTCATATGTTAATAGCGCTAGTTGTGGTATATGGCCTTCAAATTCATCAAATGGATGTTAAAACAACTTTCTAAAATGGAGAATTGGAGGAAGAAATTTACATAGAACAACCCGAGGGCTTTGTGGTTCCTGGTAAGAAAAGAAAGTGTGTAAACTTGTTAAGTCACTTTATGGACTAAAACTAAGCACTCAAATGATGACATGAGAAATTTGACCAAACCATGTTGGCAAATGAATTCAAGATTAATGAATGTGATAAATGTTTTTTCATTAAAGACACTCCAAATCACAAGGTCATTGTTTGTTTTTATGTTGATGACATGTTGATCATCAAAAGAGACATTTCTGACATAAATGCTACTAAGCATATGCTAGAAAGTAACTTCAATATGAAAGACATTGAAGTTGTTGATGTGATTGAAAAGGTACTTGACAACTTCAAGTATTTGGATTTCAATATTGTCGGGACTCCAATAAATGTGAGCTTTGTACTTCAAAAGAATGAAGGAGAAAGTGACTCACAATTGAATTATGCTAGAGTATTGAGAAGTAAGATATATATCATAAAGTGTATGCGATCAGATATAGAATGTACTATTAGTAAACTAAGTCGGTTCACGAGTAATCTCAATTAAACTTATTGGATGACAATGAAAAGAGTTTTAGAGTATTTGAAACATACATAAAAAAACTATGCTTTGCATTATAACTAATATTCAACAATATTGGAAGAATATAGTGTTGCAAATTGAATCACCAGGTCAAATGAAGTAAAATCCACGAGTGGATATGTACTTACTATTGGTAGAGGAGCAGTCTCTTGGAAATGTTCCAAACAGAAATGTATCGCTCGCTCTACTATGAAATCTGAGTTTATCACTCTAAATAAGGATAGTGAAGAAGTTGAATGACTTTGGAATTTCTTAAAAAAATATTTTTTTTGCCCAAACCTTTAGCACCATTATTCATACACTGTGAGAGTTAATTTGCAATAGGTAGGCCATGGATCATGATGTATAACGAAAGTTTCGTCATATATGACATAGACATAATATCGTTAGAGAACTACTCTCTAGTGGAATTATCATAATTGACTATGTAAAGTCAAAGGATAATATGTCGGATCCACTTTTTAAAAAAGGCCTAACTAGAGAGGGAGTTGATAGATTATCAAAGGGAATGGGACTATGGCCGAGGATAAGTCATTGTGGTGGTAACTCTACCTACTCCCAAGATCTAGGTTCAAGGAGATCAAACAAAGTCATTGATGACGGTTCAACATTGTCAAGATATTTTTTTATGGTTCGTTCTCATAATAAGACAATGTTCAGTAACAAGGATAAATGCATTAGGACTTTTTAATGGTTTCTAAGTTTGATACAGAGTATATCAAATGGTGTATCTATGGGGTAACACATTTAGAAATCACATATGTAAGTGTGAAGTGTAAGCCGTTTCAAGGAGAATCTGGTAAGGCTAGTTCTCTACGCACATATAAATCAAGACGTGTTCATGGCTGAAATGAACAATACAATGAGAACCAAAAATAGTTCAACGGTTGATTATGTGACTTATGTTGTCTAGGTATACACCAAAGCTCGACGATTCAAAGATATCAAATCTACTAATTGACCGAGTATATCCGATATATGTTCACTATGGAAAGTTCAAAGAGAAACCCACTTATCCAGATGTAATTAAACCTTACATAAGAATCACATAGTGTTTTCATGCATATGTTTTAACAATAGTCATTCCCTATTCATGTGGGGGATTGTTGGGGTTTAAAGGTGTGAATAGGAAATGAAGAGTTGTCACTCTCCTGAAGGGTTGCGACTTTTACGAAAGGTTGTGTCTTTTTTAAAGGATTGTGACTGTTTGAAAGGTTGTGCCTTTTCCAAAGGGTTGTGACATTTCATGAAATGTTGTCCCTTCTCCAAAGAGTTGTGACATTTCTGATAAGGCACAATTAATACCTTTTTGTACTACCCTTTGTTGGCTATAAATAGAGAGGCTTTCTCTCATTTTCTGAAATGGAATTTTTCCGTCTCTTGCATATATTTTCTTACAAAATAAAATAGAGTCTATGCGTGATTCGTTGTTATCTTTTTGAGTTCGTTGAAAGTATCGAAGTTTGAGGTACCGCTATTTCTTTAATGGTTAATCCATTTTATCTTGGGAGGAATTAATCTACAACCTAGGGTACTTGAGGAGATTAAATTTCTTAAGGACACACAGTGGGTTCTGTGGACTCGGATAGTTCTTTTCCTTTTCCTTTCTTCTTTTATTATTTCTGGTTTGCTAATCTGAATACAGGAGATAACACAGATTTACCCTAAAGCTCACCATGAAAGATTGATTTATTAATCTCCTCTCCATCGTAAAATATTGGACATTCAATATCCTAAAATGTTTCGTCCCTAATATGAAATGTCAAAATGACCATTTTATCCTCACAAGTGTTGCTCTTAATAGCCTTCCAATGCAAATATTCATTAACAACTCCTGAAAATAAGTCATGTCTATTGTAGCAAAAATCATGACTCAAATCAAGTGTTTTCCAACCCTTGGTATTTCGTTAAAAAATCTCAGCCCTACACTAGAAAATCATCTTCACGAGGAGGTGTAATTGGCTCTTCATTTAACCAGTCATGATCAATAAATCAAATATGAACAACCTTAAAATCATTGGTCCTTTCATGTTAACCAAATCCTATACACATTTTTCTAAATTGAAGCTCAGATTCATCATTATAAATACTTGAAGGGGGAAGGATCAAGTACCTGTTTAAAGATGGATTAGTCAAATATATAGTATGTCCCACAGGATTAATATTTTCAAAACAAATTAGACCATTAACTGCACCCACAATAGAATTCAACTTGTCTGGTGAGTCAAAAGAGACTCTTAATTCAGACTCACAGAGAAAAGTTTTGTGATTAAGCAACATGAAAAATATTTCATAATTTTTTTCGATATGCGTACATAGAATATAATTTTTACCTGTTATAATTGATGTATCAAGATGCTCCTTGATGAATTTTGACTTTTTATCAAGGCATACAAAGATTTGCAAGTAACAAGGAACTTGATTAGTTCTCTAGAAGGGAGACGTAAAAGAATTGAGATGATGATATCAAAAGGTAAAGATGGTAGATACATGTTTAACAAGTATACACACAATGTTTGAAATTCACAAAAGGAAAGAAATGAATTTTTGAGAAAGACTCTGAGCAACTTAGCTTCTTTTTTTTTAACTAGAATTTGCTTGAGAGAAATAAATATGACATAAAAACTCTAAAAAATTTATTTGTATATATAGGTGGGAGTTGTCTTTAAATTCATGAAATATGGCCGAAATATTTTTATTAGTTCAAAAGAAAAGAATGAAATTATTACTAAAATTATTGAAATTTAATTTTTTGGATGATATGGTAAAAACATTACACTAAATTAAACAATTGTGATAAATAGAATTTAGTATTGCTATTTGTTCACATTTGAGTTATGTAGTGTAATACCTCAAACTTCGATCAGTTTTCAGTTTTGGGTCAACTTTAAACAACTAGATCTTCTAGCACATAAAGAGTTAGGTGGCCCATGAGGTATCAGATCGAAGGCATTTGAGTCCTCTTTCCAACGCTGCTAAGTTTGCTAAATTTTGAGCTAGGAGTGAGAAGTTTTGGCCATTTGAGTAAAACCTCTATAGTTAAGGCTTTTCATTCATATAAGGAAAGGGTATATTGGTAATTTCCTTACACCTATAGGCCTACCCACGTTTTTACTCCCCAATTTAGAGGGCTAATCAGACGCTAAGTTATTTTTCATACTCCTAAACACTTAGATTTTAGGGCGACGTTTAAAGAAGAGGAAAAAAAGGGTTTTCAAGTGTTCATTCAAAGGTGGAGGATTTTCGCTAAGAACAGTCCTTCTTTCCAGGTATGTGAGGCTTCCCATAGTGATGCATTTATTCATCTTCACGCTAAACATGCAATATTTTCATTAATTCGCCCATATAATGGTTTATGTAAATATTTTTGAAGGGTTCTTGAGTTTTAAGCTTCATTCTTTACCAATGGAGGTTTTGAGTTCTTGAGGTTAGGGTTTTGCGAATGATGGTGGTTCTTGATAGAATTTGAGTGGAATTTTAATAATTTTATGTTAGGTTTGTGAATCAAAGAGAGTTTGGAAGAAACCAATCGATTCTAGATGAGTTACGGCCTGAAATTGAGCAAGAAAATTCGTCAAAATTCTGGGCAGGGGGTGGCGCGGCGCACCACCATAGCGCCAAAACGACTGGTCAGTAGTTTGGGGCCTGGCGTGCCATGCCAACAGTACGCCCCAAACTTTGGTCAGTAGTTTGGGGCCTAGCACCCCATGCCAACAGTACACCAGGGGTCGCCAGGGCCCATTTCTTCTCTGTTCATTCGGGTGTGTTCCTTTAAGTTGTGGCTATGCTTTTCCACTCTATATTCGCTCCTATAGGCTCCATTTATCATTGAAAACTCATGCATTATCCAACTCATATGTCTTAATGCATTTTCAATAAAGTTAGTTTAAGAGAAGAGTCAAGAGCTATTATTGAGAAAGTAAAGAGAAGTTTAAGAATATTTTTAAAATAAATGCTTTGTCTTTAAAAATTGATTTTGAAAAAGAGTAAAAGATGAGTTTCGAGAAAAGTATAGGGAACTAAGTAATTCCCTAAGATAACAGTTTTAAATTGAGAAAAGAGAAACTTTGCTTTCGAATTGAGTTATGAGTACTGAGATACTCCCGAGCAGTTACCTCTTTTAAGAGGATAGTTTGAGCAATTACCTCAAAATGGAGAAAAAGTAATGTTTTTATACATTTGAGCAGCAGTATATATATATATATATATATATATATATATATATCATTGGGAGTAGTATTGAGCACCAATATGGGGGAGAGTTCAGAAAACTCACAGCTCCCATAAACCATGTCTTGCCAACATGGGTTCAAGATCATACTTTTTAGATGAATCCTTATAGCTTAGTGGATCCACTTAGTTGAGAGGTTCTATATCCCGTCACAATATATGACAGTTCTGGCAGCGTGGAAAAGATGATGTATCATCACTTAGCTCACAATGATAGTTGTCGGTTAGAGAATCTCTCAATAAAGTTAAAGTATATTCTCACATAACACTTCATGTGTTGAGTTCAGAGATGAGTAAGTATTTTGTAAAGATAAATGATTTCATTCCTTTAATCCTTTACATTCAGTTGAGTTCATGCTATATTTGTTGCAATCATTCAGTTTAGTTATTTATTTTACTTCAGCCATATTGCATACTCGTACATTCCATGTACTGATGTCATTCGACCTGCATCTTTTATGATGTAGATACATGTGTTTAGGATTATCAACAGGTGTTTCATTGAGATCACTTTGCGCTTCGGATAGCTTTGGTGAGCCTTCTTGCTTACGGAGGATTTCACATCTGTTTTTCATATTCCGTTTTAGTTGCATTTGAGGTGTCGTGGGTTTTGTCCCGACATCTATCTTAAGTAGTTAGAGGCTTCATAAACAGACATAGTTATATGTTTCCATTGTTCTCAGGATGTTTATTTAACTTATGACTTATGCTAAGTAGTTCAAGACTGTGCTTTAAGACTTTTCTCTAAATGTCTAAATGTTGATCTATTTAAGCTTCCGCATATCTTCTAGAGTAAGGTGATGTCATAGTAAGCCAGGCCATGAGTTCACTTGGAGATCATAAATGGTTCTCGAATGCCGGCCACATCCAAGGCGTAGACTCGAGGCATGACAAACTTGGTAATAGAGCACAGAGTTCAAGAGTCCTAGAGTGTCTATGAAGCCATGTCCGTAGAGTCCTTCTTATCGGTGTGAAGTGGGCCACATCTATAATTAGGAGGCTATGACATTTAGGAAACATTTCACTTTCTTCTTACTCCTTTTCGTGCGATAGAGTTCAACTCTATAAAAGTTTCTTCCAACTCATGCTTACGTGTGGCTGTGTTTGAGGATACTTTCTTGGGGTGCTTCTTTCCCCGAGAGCTAAGGGAAGTTAAAGTGAGAGAGTTCCCGAATCTAAAATAGAAAGCGATGAATGTGGAGGAGTACAGTCTCAAGTTTACTCAGCTATCCCGCTAAGCACCGGAGATGTTGGCGGATATTAGGAGCAGTATGAGTTTGTTCATGTCCGAGCTTTCCCTCCTACCCAACAAGAAAGGTAAGGCAGTTATGTGGATAGGGGACATGGACATAGCTAGACTCATGATTCACGTTCAGCAGGTTAAGGAGGATAAGTTAAAGGATAGAAAAGAGTTTCGCAATAAGAGGGCCAAGACAACAAATAATGAGACTGGCCAGCAAAACACCGAGAATGGGCATCAATCATCGTTTCAGCAGAGGTCATATGGTCCATCTTCAGCTAGTGCACCTGCACCAAGAAATAAGAATGATCGCAGGAAATAGAGTTCTCAGAATTTCAGAGCTTAGGGTACTCAGTCTCAGGGTAGTGTGGCATAGGGGTTTCGGAGCCCACCTTGTGCTAGGTGTGGTAGTACCCATCCAGGAGAGTTTCGTGATGGCTCCAATGAGTATTTCAAGTGTGGTCAGATGGGTTATGTCATGAGAGAATTCCCAAAGAACAGGCAAGGTAATAGGGAAATAGAGCTCAATCTTCTTTAGCAGCTCCAACAGATATAAATACCCAAAGAGGAGCTACTTCAGGGATAGGCGGAGAAGAAAACCGTCTATATGCTATAACTAGTCACTAGGATCAGGAAAACTCACCAGATGTTGTCACGGGTATGCTTAAAGTCTTTAATTTTGATGTGTACGCCTTAATTGATCCTGGTGCAAGTCTGTCTTTTATGTAGCCATGAGGTTCGGCCTTTCCCCCGAACAACTTCTTGAACCTTTCAGTGTTTATACACTTGTTGGTGATTCTATTCTAGCAGAAAAAGTCTATCGTGGTTTTTCCATCTCTGTCAATCACAAGGACACCATGGATGACTTAGTCGAGCTAGACATGGTGGACTTTGATGTTATTCTAGGTATGGACTGACTTCATGCTTGTTATGCCTCAGTCAATTGTAGAACTCGAGTAGTAAGATTTCAGTTTCCTAATAAGCTAGATTTAGAGTTGAGGAGTAGTTCAGCAGTGCCTAAGGGTCGTTTCATTTCATACCTTAAGGCTAGAAAGTTAGTTTCTAAGGGGTGTATCTATCATTTAGTCCGAGTTAATGACTCTAATGTTGAGACACAGCCTATTCAGTTAGTTCCAGTTGTGAGTGAGTTTTAGAGGTCTTTCCAGATGATCTTCCTTGAGTCCCTCCTGAGAGAGAAATAGACTCCGGAATAGATATTCTTCCTAATACTCAACCTATCTCTATTCTACCATATAGAGTGGCTCCAGCTAAGTTAAAAGAGTTAAAAGAGCAGTTGAGAGATCTTGTTGATAAGGGTTTCATTGGAAGTAGTATTGAGCACCGATATGGGGGAGAGTTTAGACAACTCACAGTCCCCTAAACCATGTCTTGCCCACATGGGTTCAGGATGATACTTTTGAGATGAATCCTTATACCTTAGTGGATCCACTTAGTTGAGAGGTTCTACATCTCGGCACGATATAGGACAATTCTGGCAGCGTGGACAAGACGTTGTATCATCACTTAGCTCACAGTGATAGTTGTCGGTTAGAGAATCTCCCAATAAAGTTAAAGTATATTTTCACATAACACTTCTTATGTTTAGTTAAGAGATGAGTAAGTATTTTGTAAAGATAAATGATTTCATTCCTTTAATCATTTATATTCAATTGAGTTCATGCTATATCTGTTGCAGTCATTTAGTTTAGTTATTTATTTCACTTTAGCTATATTGCATACTCGTACATTCCATGTATTGATGTCATTCGACCTGCATCTTTTATGATGTAGATACAGGTGTTTAGGATATCAACAGGCGTTTCGTTGAGATAACTTTACACTTCAGATAGCTTTGGTGAGCCTCCTTGCTTTCGGTGGATTTCACATATGTTTTTCATATTCAGTTTTAGTAGCATTTGATGTGTCGTGGATCTTGTCCCGACATCTATCTTAAATAGTTAGAGGCTTCATAGATAGACATAATTAGATGTTTCCATTGTTCTCAGGATGTTTATTTAACTTATGACTTAAGCTAAGTAGTTCAAGACAGTAATTTAAGACTTTTCTCTAAATATCCAAATGCTCATATATTTAAGTTTCCACATATCCTCTAGAGTGAGGTGATATCATAGTACGCCAGGCCAAGGGTTCGCTTGGGGATTATAAATGGTTCTCGAGTGCCGGCCACGTCCAGGGTGTAGACTCGGGGCGTGACATATAGATACGGAAGAAATAAAACAAGATGTTTCTTTATTTAAAGGATGACACAAAACACTCAAATCTGAAAAGAAAAAAAATCATTTTCATAACTTTTCTAAAAAGGAAAAAAATAATGAACATATTATCTATATATATATAAAAAAAAGTACGATGGCTCTTAACAAAATGGTATTCATATTATTACCCTTTGAAATACATTTCACACTAAAAAAATAATCATTTAATTATTTTTCTAATATTTAGGATCTTAAAATCAAATAAAATTCTCTTATTAATTAGTCTTTTCATATTTGTGCTTTGTATATATTCATTATATTTAGGACTTAAGATCCATCAAAATTTTACTTAATATAAATATTTCCTTATTAGAATTGTGTGATAAAATTGTAATTCCTTCCATATTTTTTCTAATATTTAGAATCAAAGAATCGATAAAAATGTTGTTTAATCTTTCTTTATTTGAACTACATAGAAAACTCTAATATTTATTAGATTTTATAATCAACTATGTGTAATGGCACTCCAGTTTATATCTGTGTTTATGCCTCCAGTTCGTCATTTAATGTGTTCCTATAGCGATCCCAAGTCATTTATGACTTGCTGGGACTAACAGTTCGGTCACCTGATCGTTCATTTGGTTTTTATTTGAGTTTCCATGTTTTGGAGTTGTTGAACCTTGAACGTTCATTTTTTATCAAAAGTTCAAGAAGATGGCATTAGAATCCAATTCTAACGATTACATTAGCTCCAGAAGGGTCATTTTAGGCTAGTAGCATGGTCGACACGACTCCTGAGATTTTCAGTGTGAGTCTGTGCGATTAGACGTTTTAAATTTCAACTTAAGGCCTAACTTAGACTTTAGTCAGCATTCTGAGTAAACGAGCTCAGATGAGAATTCAATCATCGCGGTTAGCTCCGAAATGTTGAGTTTCGTTTAGAATGACCCTTCGTTTGGATCTCGAGGCTTCTGGGCTAATTTCAAGCCCCCTTTGTAGATTCTGTCTTAAAAAGGAGTTTGGGGTAGGACCCACATTTTGTTGAGATGACCTCATATGGGAATTTTGACTGCTCCAATGAGTCCATAATATCAAATTTGGTAGGGTTGCATATCTCGTTTGTGTGCACAGGGTTTCGAACGAATTCGCAACACACCGAGGGAGATTTGGACTTGCCAAAAAACCAGCTGATTTGCATCAACTGGTGCATGCCAAAATGGCCTTCGGATTCGTGGGCCCTTGGCCGTGTTTGCGAAAGTCAGACAGCCTGATGGCCGTGATCGCGAGGGCCAGGCTGCATTCACGGGATTCCCTGTCGCATTCATGGAGGTCCGACTCTCTGTTGGCTGCGATCGCGTGGCCCTCGCCACGTTCGTGAAGAAGTGAGCGGACTGGTCTTATTTAATTAAAGACCAGTCGCAATGGTAGCCTAAGTCCCAAGGCTCATTTGATATTTTCTCCCTTGTTTTAAGTCTATTTAGGTGATTCGAAGTCCCACCCGTCCGGAGTTATCGAGGCTACATTATGGATGTTCAGAAGCCGTTGAAGGGTCATCGTTTGAGGTGAATTCTCATTAGAAGTTGCTGTCCTAAGTCTTTTTTTAGCTTAAGTTATTGAATTCTTGCAAGTTGTTGTTGTTTGTTGTTCCAAGCCTTAAATTGTGTTCTATTTTGGAACACAAGTTTGGGGCATGATTTAGGACCTTTTGACGGGGTCAATTCTGAAAATTCTGGCGCAGGTCCCACAATTCCCAATTGACTATGAAATTGGTCTGTTTCCATTTTGTGTATTTTTGGTATCAAAACGATCATACTGACATTGTGATACTATGTTTGATAGCGTGCCAGCGTTCAGAGGTCGTTCAGAAAGGAAAAACTTTGACCTTGTGATTTTGAGCGCACAATCAGCCTATAGGTAGGCTATGACTTTATTTCTATTAAGATTGAGCTTAGATGCATGAATGCATGCTGATTAGAGTGAATTGGGGCTGGGTACCTAGTTATTCTCATTTCTCTTCTTAGATACCATATTTTGGAACTGATCGGCATTTGTTTGGGGTTTAGTACCATGTTAGTTGGGGTTTATGTGTGTTGTTGCATCCTGATGTGTTTTAGTTGCGTTATTTTTTTTTTTGGTAATGAGCATGTTTGGCCTTAGTCCAGGATTAGACTAGTGTTGCCTTAGACTTGCGATCCTTGTAGCCTTGTTTTGTCTCCAACATTGTTTCAGATGAAATAGGTCCTTGTAGACTGGACTAGCAGGCTTGAGTCTGATAGCGTGAGCCTTAGTTAGGGCGATTTCACAGCGTGTTGGATCTTCTATTCTCTCTTCCTCTTTCCGCGGCTCTGATGCATTACCGGAGGTTTTGTCCTTTCGTGTTGATTATGGGATTGGATTGTTCTAGACTTGGACCCTTCTGTTGTTTCTTTGTGGGTGGAAGTCATTCCATGGTGACTTGGTACTATTATTTGAGATCCTCTTTGGAGTCGACATGCCCCAGGGTCACTCTTGCTAGCTGGTGGCTTATGCCCTTGTGAATGAACTGTCTCGCTGGGCGGCCTTGAGATCTGAGATCTTCTTTGGAGTCAACACGCCCCCGGGTGACTCATTCTAGCTGGGCTGGGAGTGGACTGTCTGGCTGGGGGCCTTGATTGATTGTCACTCTTGTTAGTTAGGCTGGGAGTTGAGTAGATATTGTGGTTACTTGAACTGGGAGCCCAGTTTTCGATTCATGGTACTCTTTTCTTAGTAGACTTAGCTATTTTAAGTACATGTTGGGCTTAGGAAATGGTCATTTTGGTTTCGAAAATACTTCTAATCTTAGCTATTTTATCATTTAGTTCTTCTGTGTACCCATCAGGCTTATAGGGGTCCATTTGGGTTATTAACAATCAAATCGCGCACGAGTGTACCTTCTGGGCTTATGGGGTCCAGTTAGGTTATAGTTAGCTATTTTATTTATTGTATCGTCCTTTCTCTTGACTTATGAGCTTTACAGTTAGACTTTCCATTATCGCTTCATTCATATGACCTTTGTTACCGTTACTTTCTTGTGTTTCATATTGTCTTTACTTCCCAAGCTCAGTCGGCCTATGATGCCTATTGAGTTCCTGTTATTTTGGTACTCATGCTATAGTCTGCAGCTGTTTTCTTGATGCAATTCTAAGCTCCAGTAGACAACATTGATTCAGGCCAGTTGTGGAGATCTGCGTAGATAGAGGGTGAGTTGATTGCATCCTAGTTCGACTTATTTCCATCTTTATATAGTTTTGACTAGTCTTTTTTATCTAAGACGGTTCTACACTTTTTGGTCAACTTTTGGGACTTGTATTCATATAGTAGCTTTGAACTATCATCCACCGGGTTATGCAATTGGATCTTGTACTCTTGCTTTGTATATATTTTTGTTCTTGTGCATTTCCTATCTGTTTCTTATTATATTGCTTTAACTTCTCTGTTACTTGTCGTTTCATTTTATGGGTGGGATTACCTACTGGTGGGTTATGGTAGGTTTCATCATGACTTGAGTTTTCGGGTCGTGATAATTTTGAATGAAGTCAACCGAAGTTTTAAAGGCTCCAAAACACGTAAACTCGCATAAAAACCAAACAAACGATCAGATAACAGAATTGTCGGTCATAAAAGCATATGACTTGGGATCGCTATAGAAATGCTCTAAATGCCAAAAATAATACAATAAAGAGAAAATGATCTAAAGGGTCATTAAAGTGTAAACTGTACATTTTATAAATATATTAATTAATATTTTTTTAAAATTTGTAGGACTTTGAAATCAACCTAAATTGTGATTATCAAACCTTTTCTTTTTTTGAACGGTGTACATCATAAATTCTACTAATATTTAGTATTTTAAAATCATAAATTATTTACCTTATTGAGTTTATTTTCATATTACGAATTTGGACTATCATCTATCAACTATAATATTTCATAATCTTAATTGGATTCTCTTTATGTAACTTTTGCACAATTTATGAAGTTTTCAATATATATATATGAATCAACCGGCATGAAGGATATCAATTCAAGACCTTAGTGCTTGCACTTTTAATCGGGCAAATACTATAGTAGATCAAATTTATTGCGATTTAGCATTTCAATAAGTTTTGACCTAAATAACAATAAGTTGTAAATCCCCTCATGCGTTCTCGATTCCTTTGTATATACCTTTTTCTATAAAATTTTAAGTTTCTTGTAATTTAGTAGAAGTAAATTACTTGTAATTATTGTTGTTAAAAGAACCTTAATGTAACATCTCGGATTTGAAAAAGGCTAAAAAGGGGAAATGGGAAAGGTCCACGAATCCAAAATGGACCATGGACCTTTCACAAGACCTTAGAAGGCTCGTGGAGGGGACCACGGCCCGTATAGGGAATCGTGAAGGACTGCCCAAGGCAGCCAAGGTGCAGTCACTCACCACGAGCCACTAAATGGCCTGTGGTGCATTGTACGGTTCATACAGTGGCCCATACAATGTCATCCAGCAGATTTTGAGTTTAGGGTCAACTTCAAACAATCATATCTTTTAGTACAAAATGAATTAGGTGTCCCATCACCTATCAAAGTAAAGGTCATTAAGTCCTCTTTCCAACGCCACCAAATTTTCTCCATTTGAAGTTTGGAGTAAAAAGTTATGCCCATTTTAGTGAAGCACTGTCAGGCTGCTCAAGCTTCATGGCCCACTGTACGAGCCGTGAAGCATTGTATGACTCGTGAAGCCTATCTTTAAAGCTCCACGACCCGCTGTAAGAGCCGTGAAGCATTATATGGCTCGTGAAGCCTATATTGAAGTCAATACGATAGCTTTTAAGTCAGGGTCATATGGGTCTTTTCCCATATGCGTTGGGCACTTAAACTACGTCGTTTCATACCTAAACTACGTCGTTTCATACCTATACTACGTCGTTTTACTCAGTCTAAGCCTAATAAACTAGTCAGAAACTACCTAGAACCCTCATTCTCGAAAATCATCCAACTTAGAAAGAAAAGAGAAGAAAGAAGCGACAGTTTTCTCCCAAGAACTAGCAGAAGCGTTCTTCAAGTTCAACCCCAAGTTCCCCAGTTTCGTCACCAGGTATGTGGGATTTCACTAGTGGGTTCCTTTCACCCATTAGGTCCCTAGAATTTAGCCAGTTCTTCAATTTCTCATAAATTGTTCAGACCTAGGGTTTCCATAATCTTGGATATTCATTGAATTTTAGCTGCTATAGTTTCCATGATCTAAATATCATGCTTTCATGGAAAATTTGCATAGTCCCATGTATAGAATTCAGAACCCTAGCTTGTATAAATTATCAGCATTTCATGAATTATACTTGCTAGACAGATCAGTCAGAAAATCATGCTCCAGTATTTGAATGCCATATCTTTCAGTATGTTTATGTGCATTCCCTGATAGCATGTCTGTATTTTGAGCTACTCAGTATATCAGTTGCATTTTAGCTTTGCATATTCAGTTGGGAGTAGACTTAGCACCGAGTTGGACTAGGGTTCAGCATACCCTTTAAGTCCCAAAACTACGTGCCAACGTAGGTTCAGAAGTCCCCTGTGTTGGGCATCAGTTTTAGTGATCACACCGCAGTCATGCCTTTATACCCTGGCAAGGTATATTAGGTCCTCTCGATGGGGCGTATACATCGGACTCCACGTTTAGCTCACGTAGTTTATATCGGTTAGCAGTAGCTCCCATAGTCATACTCTTAGTGCATTGACCATGTTATCAGTAATTACTTCAGTATACAGTTCAGCATGTTATCTTTATGATTAGTACTTGGTCATTGCATCTAGCCCAAATTTTCAGTTATACTTCAGTACAGTTTATTCCATGTTAAGTTATATTATCCAGTTTATATTTTTCAATTTAGTATCTATATCCTGCATGCTCAGTACATTAAAAGTATTGACTCATACTTTTGCGCTACATTGTTTCATGATGTAAGTTCAGGCGCTCAACATCCAGACTGTGTTTAGCTCGACTTCTAGTTCATACTCAGCAGGTTCAGTGGTGAGTCCTCATAGTTCGAGGATAGTAGACATGCTTTGCTTTTCAGTCTTTACTTTCAGTTTCAGTCTTCTTAGAGTTAGCTGGTGGCATGTCCCTACAGCTCAAGTCAGTTAGAGGCTTTCAGACATAGATTAGATTCAGCTTGAGTAGTTGGTGTTTATTTTAGTCATCACAATACTCTTCGTATATTTATATACCTTCAGACATGTTGGATTATTTTCCCCATTTTAGACATTAAATTATTTTTAGCTTCTGCACAGTATTGATTTAATTGAACTTGTTTAGGTATGCCATGCCATAGGTTAGCTTGGGGTCACTCGTGACACTAAGCACCGTGTTGCGCCTAGGGGGTAGTCTCGGGGCATGACACTTAAGATACTCAATATCCCTCTTGAATTATGGTCCACGTAGTCCATAACTATGATCCGAAGATCAATATTTAAAATTCACTGTGTATAACACACATCATCTGAGTATTCATGGAAATTGAAGACCGCAACTAGCTTCTTTTTATATGTGTGCATCTCTGAGATTGCAAGGGAAAGAAAACCGAGCCCCACACCATTCAATTGTATTCGCTATACTGCAACCTAGTGAACTTGGGCTCTAATACGAGTTGTTGGGCCAAAACGACCCAAAGTACTCTTAACATGGTGTGATATTATCCATTTTAGGCCAAACCAACATGGTGTTCTGTCACGACCCAGAAATTGAGCCATGATGGTGTCCACTATAACCCTCCAAGTGGACAAGCCTAAACCCCAAATAGAACTTGAGAGACAACAATATAATAATAGTAATAATAATAATAATAATAAACAACGGAAATGGAACTAGAAATAAAGGAATTGACCATATCGTAAATCTTTACTGCGATACAAAATATACAAAAGAGGCCCAAAAGATACAAAGAAGACAAACTAACACAAGAATCAATTCCCAAACCTCGTATCACCTTTACAGGAGCAACTAAGTACAGTAGGTCATAAATACAAAAGAGCTGACTAATCCAAAAGATAAAATATAAGTCAGTGCAAAAAAGGGAAAGCAGCAAGTCTCTAGACGCCAGGAGCTCACCACGTTCCAAGTCTGTGATGGCCGAGGAAGATCCAACGCTCACTGAGAGTGACTCGAACTGGGAGCTACATCACAAAAAAAGATGCAGAAGTGCAGTATGAGTACCAAAACACGGGGTACTCGTAGGCATCATAGGCTGACTGAGCTCAGAAAGATCAAAAGTAAATAAATAGCATGATGAAACTAACAAGGCAAGGAAGATCTAAACAAGCTAACATAAAATAGAGGACAGAAGACTAATACCAAGGATACAGTCACAAGTTATACACAGATCATAAAACACTCAAATTACAGAATGGCCAACTCACACAATGATATTGTACAAATACCAATTAAAGAAACTCATAAGCCCGGAAGAAACATCGAGCCGCCTTGAATGATACCTCAAGCTTAATCGAGAGCCACTAACCCGAATAGATATTTCCACGGGCCGCCCGGGATGGCACGTTGAGGTTATCCATAATATAAATCTAGAAGACAGTCTGTAATCCTACCTAAGCCAATGGGCCGCCCAAAATAGCACATCGAGCTCATCAGGGTAAAAATAGCCAAAATATTCCAAAAATTCAAGCAAAAGAGGATTTTTATCACTTTTAAGCCCAAAAACAGGTCTCAAAGGCTTTCAAATCATTAAAGTCAAATTATCGCTTTTTTAAAACCAAGTTATTTTCATCAAAAGTCCTTCCAAAAGTACCAACCCTCCCCAACGTCATCACAAATAGGTCAATTCATGCGCACAAAACCAGGAAGGATACCCACCACACCATAAGCGTACTAACCTGGAACTCGATTTCTAACTCATGGCCTCAGGCCCAACAATTCAATAATCGAGAAAATAATTGAAAATTAAGAATTTATCAAGGCACACAAATCAACTCAAAATAGCCAAAACACACAACAATCCTAAGTTTCACGCCACCTACAAGCATTTCTAAGGATACCAATCTTCAAGCATAAGGCAACCTAAATTAAGGCTTTCGACCAAAACTACCTAAACAATCCCAACAATTAATCTTAAACTAATCATACTAATCAACTAATGAACAAAACCTAAACTAATCTTAAAGTTCAACCAAATCATACGATACTACTCATTCACAATCAATCCATAAGAGCCAAGTCTAGAAAAAAAGACACCATAACCCACCTCAAGGCTAAAAACCGCACACGAACAAGTACTCAGACGCCTTGCCCTTCCGAAGAGCCTCGGAGTGGTACCAAGGTATCAACAATGCCAAGGGAACAGAAAAAAAATCACTATCAAGCAATAAACAACAAAGGAAAGGAAAAAGAAGAAAACCCCAAAAGGCGAAAGTGGGACCCGTACAGAGTCACAAAATCGATGCCATCACGAGGTCCCAACCAACTCAAGGAACTTGTGCCCTGAAAATGGGCCCAAACCAGTCTTGATCAAGCCAAACCAAGCCCACCAATTAATTTAGCTCAAGGGTTTTAAATCGGTAAATAAGGAGAAATTTGTGGAAATTACCAGGAGAAATGGAAGATTCAACCACCTCGGAACGAGCCCACGAACTTTTCCAACACGCTTCCACAAGAATCACCCGAAACCGTTAAGAATTTCTCCCAAAATCCCCCAAAAACCAAGTTGGAAATGGGGGGTTTTGGTTGCTGTCCCTTATTTTAAAAGACACAGCCAGGCATTAATTGCCTATCGCGATCACAAAGGCCTCCCTCATGAACGTGAAGGTCAGCAAAAGCTGACCTTTTGCAAACGCGATGGCCTGGGAAGTCAACCCTTTGCGATCGTGACCAGAGGCCCATGAACCTGAAGGATAAAGGAAGTCGGTCATTGCAAACGTGACAAATGGCCCGCGATTGCGATGAAGAAATCAGTGTTGCACCAGCAACACAGCTTCAACAAAAACTCTAAGGAACAAAATCCTCCGTTGTGGTCCGAAACTCGTTCAGAATCCCGTTCGTGCAAATCAAGTATGCTACTTGACTGGAAACGACATTGTGGACTCAACAGAATCGACAAAACAACCAATGGAGGTCGTCTCGTCAAAATGTTGACCAAAGTCAAAACATTCAATGAATTAACAATCAAAGCGCTAAATACCACAAAGTCATCCCAAAAGCCTCAAAAAGCAAACCAAAGGTCATTCTAGACCAAACTCTGTATTTTGGAGCTAACTGCGCTGATGGAATTCGATTTCGAGTGCGTCTACCAAGAAAGTTGACTGAAGTCAAACCTTAAGGAAAATTTAAAGGCTAAAATGCCTAATCGCACTAGCTCCAAACGAAAGCCTCAAAACTCAAACCGATCATCACACAAGACCAAATTGACCTTTTCAGAGCAGATAGAACTGATGAAATTCTAATCCGTCATCAAAATCTCTGGATGTTGACTAAAGTCAACTCTTAAAGCTTAAGGTCACCAAAAACTAAAAAACTCACACTAAACTCAATAGATTACCTCGAGAAGCATGCCACCCATCCCAACATCACACAAAAGCTTTAAGGAAGTTATATGAAGGGGAGAAATAGTAAAAGCATGCAAAAACACAGAAATGACCCCGAGGGTCATTACGTTTTCCTCAAAAGGTCTCACACCATTATGAGATCCTACACTTATATGTAGCTTTCCATCTTTCCAACTACCTATGTAGGACTTTATTTGCACATCTAACAAAGTTACTATTATAGTTTTTAGGTCATTCACCCTTGTCAAATTTAAAGTGCAAAACAACAGTATTTTTTTATGTAAAGAATAAGCTCATCAATTTACTTGCCTGTCTTCTTGCTGGAAATTTAAAGATACGACAATATTAGCTTTAAGCAAAGGAGAATCGTAGTAGCTTATTTGGCTGTATGCCTTAACTTTCACATTGTTGATCTTCCCTTCTTGTAATCCCCTTTTCTATTTCTCCTTCCCCTACTTTTATTTTGAGAAAAAAAAACAAATTTAAGTAAAAAAATCTATATATATTACCAGCAATACAAATTTGGATAAATTTTATTATTTTACCAGATAGTATATAAAGTATTATTGCTTAGTCTCTAACTACATGAATCACTCCGGAAAAAAAGTTGAACTTTTTCAATAAAATTTGTTATTTGTTGTCTTTATCATTACAATAGGATATGAATAAACTAACTTCAAATTGTTGATTTACTCTTATTAGGTGTGGAACTAATGATCCACCTCAAGTTAGGGGGTAGGTTTAGGTATTTTATCTATATTCAACATAAATTATAGAGTATTTTTCCCCTTTTGATGGCGTGAAGAAGAAGATAGATGGAGTGACTTCCTTCTTACAGAGTTTGCCGCGGACATTTGCTCTTTTATTCTCTTGTGCTATAATTTCTTCATTCTAGTACTAATTGTTATGTTGCCAGGACTATTCGTGTGTGTCAAATATGATCATTTGATTACTTTGAGTCCATTTAGAAAATGAGCTTGATTAAAATACGGAAAAGATTTATGAACAAAATTTGAAAAGGTAAGTAACACAATTATGTTCTACAAATGAATTATGTTCCCTTTATAGTCTATGTTTCTCATTGGACCTTGTAAAATTAGTAATTTAATATTGTTCTATGATTCAATTGAGGAATCTCTGAAAATATTGATTTATAAAGCTCTATGAGTCCACTACTATTTGCACAAATCAAAGAAACTCTTCGAACATAGCTTTCGCCTGGGTGTGAACTGAAGAGCTCACTGTTGACACTATCTATTACCGAACACATTCCTTTCCTTACCTTTAATCACAAGGTTTACAACACTATGTAAACGTCACAAGTCCTTAGACTCCACCTTTGTTGACAAGTAGCTCCAGTTCTAATAAGACATGAAGAAATATAGACACTAAGGGAACTAAAGAGCAATACAAAAGTTGGAACACATGAAAAGTCAAAGTTGCATCACTCCTCACAATTGATAAACGAAAAAAATACTTTGGCTACTGATGATATGTATATACTATATGTATCTAATTTCAGTGTGGTTTGAATTTTTAATAATGGAGCCTGGATAGCTTTGGATTTGAAAAAATTTCGTAATATAAACCATACACTGTTTTTACTATAAATCTCTACTACCCACCTTCACTTTTTCCCTTTATGATAAAGATTGTACATCAAATAAAATTAAAGATTACAGAATGCATCAAAAAACAAATTGTTGGGCCCGTGCCCCGTGCGATGCACGGGCATCCCTTCTAGTTTAACATAAATTATAGAGTATTTTTGTAGAATTAAATGGGTTGACTTTCATTTTTCGCTAAAAAAATTAAAATATCACTCTTCAAAATTGATAATAAATAAATTCTTTCTATATGAAATTTGATCTACTGATTAAATCACAATAACACTTTTTTTAAATAAAAAAAACCAGATCAAGATAAAATATATAAATATAGGTACTTGAATTCATTTTCATAAACAACGCATTGGTGGTGAAAATAAAAAAATAAATCAAAATCGATTACAGGATGGTATTAACATTTTCTCTAAAAACATAAAAGACTTAATTTCTCCATTTGTATTATTTGAAGAATTGTGATAGCAGTAACATTTTCATAAGATATTCTCATACAAGTCCTCAAAAATCCCAATTTGAGGATTATTTTGAGGTATAATTTAACTTTTTACTGCTCTAACTAAATGGGAACATCAATCATAATTACTTTAGAAACGTATAAGGTTCACGACAACACACATATACTAAAATTAGTATATACTATAAATCAATAGACTCTTCTCTAAGTTAAGGCACCTTATTGCAATTGGTATATACGTTTTTCAAGAAGTAAAAGTTCTATAAAGAAAAAATGTAGATAGTTAACTTCCTACCATTAATTTCCTGATTTTCATTAAATTATTTAACTTTTAACTATTTTAGAAAATATTATAAGCCTTATCATTTAATTTGAAAGAAAAAACAATAACCGAAAAAAGAAAAATGGAGAGAGAGAGATATATACTAAAAACCATAAATATTCTTTATTTAAAAGGGTTATAATGAGCCAAACTCTTGACCTTTAAATTCAATATTGCTAAATGTGACACATATTTTAACTAAACAGACAGAAACTAAATTTCTTATTTGCATTAAATCCTTTAGCTAATTTACATCATCCATAGAAGTATCACCTTGAAGATCATCATTGTCGATCATGTTGATCACCTGCAATCTCAAACCAACTATAATAAGTAAAATTGTAAAAAAAATATTTAAAAAATCAAATTAGTCTGATCAGTGAGATCACCTGACATATATGCCCTCCAACTCTAGGTGTGCACGAGAAGACAATTAAACTTGTATAAAATCGAATAAGAAAACATACACGTCCTGCATGGCATAGTACACATAGGACGCCACACATGATACAAAATTATCATGTAGGACGCCATGTAGGACGAATGTGTTTACTTTATTCAGTTTTACATAAGTTTAATGGTCAACTTATGCACACCCAAAGCTGAAGACATAGATGTTGATTGAAACCAAATAAAATGACATATTTATATATTATAATCCATTAGAACAGAGGCTAAAAATACTTACATGTTACATATTCATGTCCTCATCAAATTCACCAACACCATCCTCCATTGGATCATCATTAAGATCAACCAAAACTAAGCTTTCAGTATAGTTAATAAAATTCAAATCATGCTCCTCATCTTGTATGTTCAAATCAAGCAGTTGATTATTGTTGTAATCATAGCTAAATATCTTGTCATATCTATCTCTCATTATGATTTCTCCATTTCTTGATGAATTTTTGACTTTTTATCAAGGCATGCATACAAAGATTTGCAAGTAACAAGAACTTGATTAGTTCTCTAGGAGGGAGAAGTAAAAGAATTGAGATGATGATATCAAAAGGTAAAGATGGTAGATACATGTTTAATAAGTACACACACAATGTTTGAAATTCATCAATGGAATAAATGAAATTTTAAGAAAGTGCTAGAAAGGATGTAAAAATTATTCTAAGAAACTTGCTCTGCTGAAGTATTTTTTTCATTCATATTAAGATTTCAAAAGGCATACACATATATCTACATAAGCTTTTCCAAAGTTAGTAGAGGACCATACCTATCCAACCACTAATGACTTTCTTACAAAACATATTCCACAAAACAAGGACTACCTTTCCTTTACAAACTAAACATAATATTTAAAAAGGATCCATTAACAAAAGACTATATAGAAATATCTCATTTTCTAACACTCCTCCTTGAGATTTTTCTTGGATACTCCTAACTTAACCCTTAGAAGTTCAAATTTCCCCTTAGGAAGAGCCTTGGTCATGATGTCTGCATTCTGCTGTTCTGAGCTGCAATGAAAAAGTTGAACTTCGCCATCCTTCTCTGCTTGCCTGATAGTGTGAAACTTCACATTTATATGCTTGCTACGACCATGTTGCACTGGCTTTTTGGCCATAGATATTGCTGACTTGTTGTCAACCTTAATGACTGTAGCTTTAATGTCATTTTGCTCCAGATCACGTAGAATCTTTCTTAACCATAGAGCCTAATTAGTTGCACCAGCAGCGGTGATGTATTCTACTTCTGCAGAAGATTGAGCTACCACCTCTTGCTACTTTGAATTCCATGAGAACATGCCTGAACCAAGTGTAAAAGCATATCCAGAAGTGCTTTTCATATCATCAATGCTTCCTGCCCAATCACTATCTGAATAACCCATCAGTTGCCCTTGCTCTTCCCTTTTAAATCAAATACCATAATCAGCAGTTCCTTTGATATATCTCAACGTTTGTTTAGCAACACCGAGATGAACTTGAGTTGGAGCTTGCATAAACCTCGACAATAGACTTGCCGCGAACATGAGATCAGGTCTTATTGCTGCCAAATACAACAAACTACCAATTAGACTTCTATAAACTGTTGGATCAGCCCTGTCACCTCTTTCAAACTTCGAAATCTTTTCATTGTGAACCAGTGGGGTTGGTACAGGCTTGCACCTCTCCATCTTGAACCTTTTAAGAATATTCCATGCATATTTTCTCTGAGAAATGAAGGTTCCATCAGTAGCTTGATGAATCTCTATTCCCAGAAAGTAACTCATTTCACCCAAATCTGACATTTCAAACTTGGTCTCCATTTCTTGCATGAACTGATTCACCATAGCTTCATTGCTTCCTGTTAGCAGAAGATCATCAACATAGAGTGATATCACAAGCACATCTCCTTCTTTAGCCTTCTTCACATATAAAGTGGTTTCATTTTCACTTCTCCTGAAGCCACAATGAATGAGATGATCATCAATCTTACTGTACCATGCTCGAGGAGCCTACTTTAATCCATACAATGCCTTATGAAGTCTGTAGACTTTATCCTCTATTCCTGCAACTTGAAAGCCTTCTAGTTGGTCGACATAAATCTCCTCCTGCAACTGTCCATTTAAGAATGCCGATTTCAGATCCAGATGATACAACTTCCAATATGACTGAGCTGCCAAAGCAAATAGAAGCCTTATTGTATCATGTCGTGCAACAGGTGCAAACGTGTCTCCATAATCTAGACCTGCAACTTATGCGTAACCTTTCACAACAAGCCTTGCTTTGTATTTATGAACTGAACTATCTGGATTAAGTTTGGTTCTATAAACCCACTTCAACCCAATTACATTTCTGTTTTTGGGTTTATCAACTAGCTTCTAAGTATCATTCTTCTTTATCATACCAATCTCCTCCTTCATAGCTTCAATCCAAAGTTCATGTCTTGATGCTTCTTGATAGCTAGTTGGTTCTGAGATTGCAACATTACATCTTTCATATATCTTAGAAAGGGACCTTGTCTTCAAAATTGGCGAGTGAGGATTCCCTATCTGATTCTTCATCATCTTCCAAATTTTCAGAGCCAAATGATTGGATTTCAGGCAGCGGACTCAAGTTCTGAAAACTTGCATTATCTTTCTCAATTTGCTCCTTATCCCAGCTCATCCACGACTACATCTCTTCTGATTGAAATACTTTTTGTTTGTAAGTTGAAAACTCTATAACCCTTGGCTTGTGATGAATAACCAATAAAGATCCCCAATTCACCTTTCGGTTCAAGTTTACTTCTTTTGACAGAAGGAACATGAGAATAGCATATCGAACCAAAAACTTTTAGATGCTTGGCAGATGGTTGTATACCACTCCATGCCTCAATGGGAGTCTTTTCATCCATAGCTTTTGCTGGCAGCCTATTTAACAAATACACTGAAGTATGAATAGCTTCTGCCCAAAATCTTTGTGGCAGTTTCTTTTCCAACAACAAGCGTCTAGCCATTTCAACAACAGTCCTGTTCTTCCTCACCGAGACTCCATTTTGTTCGGGTGAATAGCTTACTGTCAACTTGTGATCAATCCCCATATCTTCACAATACTTATTGAACTCATTTGAAGTGTATTCACCACCATTGTCCGACCTCAAAGTCTTTAGCTTTCAACCACTTTGTCTTTCCATAAAAGCTCTAAATTTCTTAAAAACTGAAAATACCTGAGACTTGTTACTCAGAAAATACACCCAAGTTATCATTTTTAAGTCATCAATAAAGAGCACAAAATATTTATTGTGTCCCAAAGATGATGTATGCATAGGTCCACACACATCAGTGTGAACTAGTTCAAGTTTTTCAGTTGCCCTCCAGGTAGCATTTTTAGGAAATGTTTTCCTGTGTACCTTACCCATCTGACAGGACTCACAAACTTCTTTAGACTATGAAATCTCAGGTAAATCCTTAGTCAAGCCTTTTTCATACATAGACTTTAAAGTAGCATAGTTAAAATGACCATATCTTTTGTGCTACAACCATGACTCATCCGTACTTGTCAAATTTGCACTATCAAACTTCCCATCTAAAGGAAAAGTTTTATCCACCATTTCTACTTTAACAATAAAACTATCTTCAGAGTCAAAGATCAAACAATGTTTTCCCTTAAAAAATAAGGAATAGCCTTTAGACATCATTTGAGCCACACTTAACAAGTTACATGCTAAACAAGGAACATACAACACATCATGTATAAACTTTGTACCTTGTGTAGTCTGAAAGGCAACTGAACCCTTTCCATGTGCATCGACTATTTCACCATTTCCCATCCTAACTTTAGCTTTGAATGACTTGTCAATGTGTGAAACAAGAGCTCATTGTGTGACATATGACTCGTACATCCACTATCTATGAACCATAAGAATTTGTTGGCTGTGTTTTCTACATGAGAAGCCATAAACAATCTTTCTTCTTCATTTTTAGACTTTTCAACAAATATTGCCTGTTGCACATGGTTTTGTTGTGGTTGATTCTGCCTGACTCTGCAATTTTCCTCAATATGACCCATCTTTCTATAGAATCTACACTGAATTTATGGCTTTCCTTTGAACCAACAGTCTTTTTCTTGATGATTGGTTCTTTGACATTGGCTGAAAGGTGGAAACTTCCCTTTCTTTGAAGATTCCTTCCATGGTTTTCCTTTTGCTACTTTATCTCCTTCCTTCCTTCTATTGTCCTTCACAGTCTGCTTGCATTTATGTTGTGCCTGAAATGCCACTTCTGCTACTTCTTCATCTCTTATGCTTGATCTTTGTTCTTGGGCTTGCAACTTGCTGATAAGTTCTGCCACAGATAAAGTCTTCAAATCACAAGATTCTTTTATTGCTGAAATCTTGGACTCTAACCTTGCTGGTAAACTTATCATCATCTTCTCCACCACCTTTGAATCTGGAAACGTTTCACCAAACAACCTTATTTTGTTAACAGTCTCGACAAGTTTGGCAGAATACTCTTTCACAGTATCTCCTTCTTTCATCCTTAACATCTCAAATTCTCTTTTGAGAGTTAAGAGTTTGACAGTCTTCACTCAGTCACTTCCATCGAACTCCTCTTTTAGCTTCTCCCATGGTTCTTTAGGTGTTTCACAAGCCATTATTCTTGTGAAAATCACATCTGAAAGTGCTGAATGAAGACATGTGAGAGCCTTTGGTTTCCTTGACTTTGCATCTTCATAAATCTTCATTTGTGCAACTGTTGGATTTGGTCCAAGTGGAAGAGGATCATCTTCACTTTCAATTGTTTCCCATAGACTAAGAGCTTTGAGATTAGCCTTCATCATAGAAAAAGAACTGGAGAAAAAACCTTAGCCCTCTTGCCTTCATAGATCCCTCAAGAAGAAGGGCTTTGATACCACTGTTAGTATTAGAAACTTTAAAGAAAAAGACAAGGTTCAGCTGAAGTATTTTTTTCATTCATATTAAGATTTCAAAAGGCATACACATATATCTACATAAGCTTTTCCAAAGTTAGTAGAGGACCATACCTATCCAACCACTATTGACTTTTTTACAAAACATATTCCACAAAACAAGGACTACCTTTCCTTTACAAACTAAACACAATATTTAAAAAGGAACCATTAAATAAAAGACTATATAGAAATATCTCATTTTCTAACAGATTTTTCTTGCAGAAATATTCAAGAAAAGAGAAATGAATATGACATGGAAGACTTTAAATTTTGTATTGTATATATAGGGAGAGTTGTCTATAAATTCATGTAATATGGCCATTATTTGTAGAGTTTTAAAAGGTGTGAGTGAAAGATAAAGAGTTGTCTTTCATAAAGAGTTGTGATTTTTATGAAGAATTGAGACTATTCTGAAAGATTGTGACTTTTACGAAGTGTTGTAACTTTTCGGAAATATTGTGACTATTCCGAAGGGTTATGACTTTTTCAAAGAATTGTGACATTTCCGATAAGGCACAATAAGCACATTTTCACACTACCCTTTGTTATCTCTAAATAGAGGGGTTTTCTCTTATTTTTCAAGAACGAATTTTCTCAACTTCTTATTATGCACAAAAAAATTCTAGTGTATTTTACTGCCTTTGAATGGTTCACTGACACCATGGTTTTAGGTATCAATACACTGGTGAGTAAGATCATTCTATCCTTGGAGGATATATTCCATGACCTCGGGTACTAGATGGAAATAATTTACATATTCCATTACCTCGGGTACTTGATGGAAATAATTTACTTAAAGACACATTGTGCATTCAGTGGGCTTGATTTTCTTCTTCTCCAATATTATCTCTATTTTGTTGCAGATCATATTTTCTTTACTGGTTTTAACATTTTGATTTTAAAAATATGCTTTAAACTTTGTTGTTTCTTATGAAGTTCTGCTATGTCCAAGTATGTATATTATAAAGGAATTTTATACTTGATACTATACAGTAATATATTCTTTTTCCTGACCATTACCTTGGTGAAATTAAAGATGATTAAGTTAAATAATGTGTTATTGGCTTAATAGTTTTAACAAACTATTTTCAAAAATTTATTATCTGTTGTGATAAAATTGGGTAGAAATTTTTTTTTGTGTGTATTACATCCAATATTGAAGGCCTCTTTCAATGATCTTAATCCAACGACGTACATGTCAAGACACTTTTCTTCAAAATGGATCATTTGTTGTCTAAATTTTATGACTTTCTTTTAATTCTAATTCTTTAGATAATGAGAAAATGGGGGCAGAAATAGGTTTTTCAATCAAAAGAAATGTACTTCTGAATTGGTAGAGAAAGATGGACAAAGGTAGACGTCCTTTGATTGATATCTTGTTGCTATTGGGTACAGGAGATGCAATATATATCCCATACATAAAGATATTTATGGAGTATATTTGATATTCTGGTCATTGAGTTTCTCTTTTATTAGTATATGATATGACTAGTATAAGTGTCACGACCCAAAACGAGTCATGAGTGGCACCCACACTTACTCTTCTAGGTGAGCGAACCAATGAATCCAAACCCAACTTATATTAATTGTTCAACAACAAAATACAACCATAATGCGGAAGCTCAAAACTTATTAAAGTAAACAATAAAAGAAACCTCTAGAGTCTATTACATATTATCCCCAAAGCCTGAAAATCATCACATCAAGGACATCTAATATCTAAATACTAAGTCTAAGAGTATCAAATACACTAAAATAGATCAACAAACTAGTTTGTGTCCGAAAACCACGGACATTGTGCCATAACTAAGAGAATCCAACACGAGCTAGAATGAATAGCTAAAACTGAAGGCGAGTCGAAATTGCTGGTACACTCACTGCACTCCACAAAAAGAAAACGAAGGACAATACAAGTAGGGATCAGTACAGGGCAACATGTACTGAGTAGATATCATCAGCCGACTCAAAATAGTAACTAATATGCATAAAGTAATAATCATGAAACTAACTATATCACTTAGCAGGTGAAAAGCAATGAACAACATGGTCAAGTGACAACAACACTAAAGCAAGCATACAATCAGTCCACAATATCAAGAATACACATGAGGACTCAGGCCTCTACACCACGCTCTTTTGGGAAATGTGTTCTTTGAGATTGAGTACATTAAGTTCATTTAATATATTTTCCTTTAATATTACCATGTCAGAACGTGACACTCAATCCACTAATATCGTGTCAGAACATGACATTCGATCCAAAATATCGTGTCGGAACGTGACACCCAATCTAATAATACCATGTCGGAACGTGAAACCCGATCCAAAATATTGTGTCGGAACGTGACACCCGATCGAATAACACCGTGTCGGAACGTGACACCTGATCCAAAATATCGTGTCGAAAAGTGACACCCGATCCAATAACACCATGTCGGAACATGACACCCGATCCAATAATACCGTGTCATAACGTGACACCCGATCCAATAACACCATGTCGGAACGTGACACCCAATCCAATAACACCGTGTCGGAACGTGACACCCGATCCAATAATACCATGTCGGAACGTGACACCCGATCCAATATACCGTGTCGGAACGTGACACCTGATCCCATAACACCGTGTCGGAACGTGACACCCGATCCAAATATATCGTTAATTCATTTGTCATTATTTCTCATTTATTTCCACTTCCTTATCAATATTTCATTAAGCCTTATCTTTATTCAAGGCATCACTTTAATAAAACAAGTTCAAGATTATAGATTTCGCGGTTTTGGGATTACAGACCAATTACAACAACACATGAATCATCCAAACCACAACAACCAAGTACATAGAAAAATTCACAATATCACCCATTGAATATCAATCACTATTAAGAGCCTATCTATCACATAGAATAAACCATAACCTACCTCCACCGAAGAACCAAAGTCAAGCAAGCTAATTTCCCAATGCCTTTCCTTTCCTCAAAGCCTCCGAACGCTTTTAATCTATCAAATGTACAATATTCATAAGCAAATGAGTCCGTAGACACCCATATTACAATATATCTAGCTTAGTTTTGATAACCCATCCGAATCTATAATCAATTTTCTAAAGTCCAAGCCTAAGGGTAAGTCTAGATTCCTCAATTTATCAAAACTTTAATGATATTCAATTAATACAATACACCTAATATTTAATTACATATCTCAATATATCAAAACTTAGTTTATAATATGATAACAAATAAAAATATCTCAAACAACGAAAACGAGTTTGAAGTCACTGGCGTTAATCTACCAGTAAACAAGTATGCAAAATTTTCTTGCCTAAATTGGAATTGATCTATTCTACCCATTATCACATTATAAGATTATCATCACCTCATCATTGCCCCCATCATCATGGCAATTATCAGCCATTAATATATGTCCTCTTAAAAGAACCCATTCTTCCTTACAACAACTTGAATATTACCTCCTTTCATCCATGATTTCACCTTAATCAATATGTGTGACCTTATTTTGTCTAACTTAACATATAATAGTAATTCCTATACCTAACATATATAACAACAATAATAATAATTCTCACCCGTACAATAAATTAAGAACATCGAAGATTCAAAAAGTATTACCTGGATGTCGCTCTTCCCAGGTAGATATGCCGCCGGTATTGTTTCTCGCTAAATTTTCTTTCTTCTGTAGATTATTTGCTACCCTAATTGTTATACAAGACTAATTATAAAAGTGGTGAAAGTGACCCACTACTAATTTTAATGTTATTTTCTATAACCACCAACTAAATTAATTATTAAAATTACCCCATTAATTATATAATTAGTTACGAATAGTCAAAAATACTCATTTAGAGTGTATCGGAAGAGTCTTTTATGAAATAAAAAGCTCTAGTACCCAAAAACGACCTAATGGGTCATTACATTAGATACCAATTTACCCATCGTTCGTCCTCGAACGATCAAAAGAAAGCGAGGGTAAGAAAGAGTACCTGAATCGACAAAAAGGCGTGGATATCTTTCATGCATATCAGCCAAAGTCTCCCAAGTGGACTCCTCAACTGGAGGATTTTTCCACTGGACCTTCACAGAAGCAATCTCCTCTAACCTTAACTTACAGACCTCCCTATCTAGAATAGCTATAGGCTTTACTCATAAGACAAATTCTCATCAAGCAGGATTGAATCCCAACGAATAATGTAGTTCCCATCACCATGATATTTCTTCAGCATAGACACATGAAACACCGGGTGCACTCCTAACAATCCTAGAGGCAAAGCCAATTCATAGGCCACCTCTCCCACACGCTTAAGAACTTCAAACGGCCCAATATACCTCAGACTAAGCTTATCTCGCTTACTAAACATCACCACACCCTTCATGGGTGAAACCTTCAATAATACTTTGCTCTCCCTTCATAAACTCTAAGTCCCTAGCCTTTCGGTCTACATACTCCTTCTGCTTGCTCTGAGCTGCTAGAAGCTTCTCCTGGATGAATTTCACCTTCTCCAAAGATTCCCTCAAAAGATCAGCACCTCAATGTCTCACCTCAAATGTATCAAACCAACTAATGGGGAATATACATCTCCTCTCATACAATGTCTCAAATAGGACAATATCAATACTAGAATGATAACTATTATTGTATGTAAAATCAACTAACAACAAAAACTATTCCCAATAACCACCAAAGTTAATCGTACACACGTCCGCAACATGTTCTCAAGAATCTTGACACAACCATCAGGACAAATCTTCTCTCACATAACCATGATAAAATCCTGAATCAATACTGGCTACAACCAGAAGTGAACCTGAACCAACCACCACACACTCATAATACACAAACCTTCAAAGATCTTATCAATATTTCCTTCTCACAACATAAACTTTCCACGAGCTTAAGTTATTAAAATTTGATCTTAAGACATCAGGTACCCATCAAGAGAGAATCAACTTATCTAACTCAAATAAGGAAATGATCAAGTAACCACCCATCGAGCGACACACCAAGCATACAAAACCTCTAACAACACTATCGATTTGTAGATGACCCTTAAGAATGATAGAACTAGACCCAATGGCCCCCATATTCAACCACACATAATCGAAACATGACCTCGACGACTAAATGCATATTAAGACTGTCAAACAATTGTAAATACCCATTGTAGCTCTTGTATAAATTTTCATAAGCAGGGTAGTACATGTAGAACCACTGGAATACTTCCACAGCTCTAAGACAACACCAAATATGTCATCTGAGATAACTAAATTTGTCCAAACATCCTACCCAATCAAGAGGACATCGCAGAATCGGTACATCCGATCCACCATTAGGGATCCACCCACAAAAGTAAAAACACGCGTGGGCATAGCTAGTGAATCATACTTCAAATCATGTACATAATGAATAGGTGGTCACATAAGAATGTACCGAACCAAGGTTTTATAACACTAAATGCTTCATCTAAAGAGCCCATATCAAACATTTTCATTCAGTTGACTTCATTTCTTTGATTTTTAGCTACCCACAATCCATCGATCTGGTCCCCATTACGATTGTACCCATACTCTATTTATCAGACTTCACATACTCTTCACATCATTCTACTGAAGCCCACACTCTCAATACTAACAACCATCATAATCACTCTGGTCATTTACCTTACTCTAAACCAACACTTTTAAGTGAAACCCTTCCTTAAGACCTTTAATAATCAAAAGTAACAAACTTTACGATCCAAACCATGTATAAGTCCTTCCAACTGCTCAATATCCGATGCAATCAATCATTTCTTACCTTACAAATCCATACCATAACAAAACATACCACCACGAATGTAGACTTACAATGAAAATTTTGAATTGTGAATCCAACTATGTAAACCCAATCCTCTTATCTATCAACATTAGCTCATACCTTGAATATTTTTATGAATTCATGTATATTAGCTTATCATTGATCGTCTCTCCATCGACCTTACCATATTCTTCACTAAAAATCAAACCGTACTCATTACCAAACTCAAAACCATAAAAGAACTTATTATCACACTCGAGCTGAACGTTTGTACACTCCTTTCTCTAGTCTTATTCAATAGTTTTTAACCAATGTGATGAATCCATGACACTATTACCATAACCAGAGTAAAACGGATGAAACCACGCATCTTTGAACCCAATTCTCAACCCCTCTGGAGATACCTTTTTAGCCCTTGCAATCAGAGAAAATATTCTCGCTCTTACCTCTTTCCGAAGGGTATGTTACATCCCACTAAAAAAAAATTCATTTTGACTCTAGCTCCTTTAAATTCTATTCAAGCGTTGTCTCAGCATCTCCTAAAACTTTCCATACAACCACATTACTCACCAAATAGTAGAAAATCACAACCCTAGATACTCGCAAGTCGTTATTACCATACAAAATTCGTTTAACCAACAATCCTTATTATATAGTTGCATACCAATCGCAATCCATTACGAACTCTTATTACCATCATGCTCAGTTAGCCCTTTCCATCACCACGAAGTCAATCTTTTCATCGACCTGACACCTCAAACCCAGTTATACCAATCAACTCCAAAGGACTAACCCAATTTTATACGCACTTTCTTACTAAAATCTTCAATTGCCTTCACCCAAGTATACTCATTGGGACTTTCTTTATCTATAAGCTTGTCATTCCGGTATCAATCCCCTCATTTGGAGCTTAAAATAAAATTATCAGTCCTCATTTAGAATCCTCAAGATACACTTCACAACCTAAATGCATTAATACCGTACCAAAGATCCACTGCTAAAATCTTTCTTAAAAACAATGCGTAACCCAGGCGTCCGCAGTAACAAACTAGTTGGTTTCTCCAATGTGAATGTAACACCGAATCTCATTATCTGAACATGTCATACAACTGATAACCCCTAAAGAAGTTAATATTCACACTTGACAATCGACGTATTCATTTTCACATAATACTAGTACCACACCGTGAAAGTCCGTTAGATCCATCACTAGAACACATCATACCTATCAAGAAGATCGTACCCAAATAGCCCACACATTTCTACCCATTGAATAGCTGCAAAACATTATCAAATCCGTTCCCTCTCTAGCCTAAGCGATTTGCATTCCTTCTTAGATCAAGTCAATAACAAAAGTAACTCACTTCATAACCCTAACCAAGTAAGCATTTGTAGTAGTCATATCATAACTCTTTTTGATATGCACTCAATCTATGAAATTGTAGTAGAGATTCTGACCTCGATTGGCATAATATAATTTCATCATTCGCTAAGCAACTCATACATGTTATGATAACTTTACTAACTATATTTTCGAAAGTAATGGTGTTCATTATCTAGCCGTCCCTTAAAATCCAAGGGATATACTTCTCCATGAAGAAGCTAGAAAATATTGCCCAAGTCATAGGTAATGCCTTTACTGGTCGATACTCAACATAAGGCCGCCATCACATTTTGGCATCTCTATAAAATTGGCATGTTACAAACTCAAACAAACCCTTCCATTATATTCGTCTTATGCAGCAACCCATGACAATCAATAAGGAAATCATAAACATCTTCATATTCAATACTCTTGAAGACCGAGGGTTTCAACTTTAAGAACTTAATAAAGAGATCATGTTGGTCACAAGTCATGTAGTTATCGGAGAAACATGCCTATTTCCAAGGACGCTCCTCTCTTTCTGGTGTTAATATTGTCACCTCTGTTGCTCTAGTTTTGACCATATGCGAAATAGAGTGAAAAGTTCAGATACCAATTTGTATCACCTAGATACCAATTGGATTCAAGTAATAGCACGAAAGAAAGAAGGAATGGATTTTTCCTAAAGTCCTATAGCTTCTCGAAGAAAAGTAAAAGCGTCCCCGTACCGTTCCGCAAGACTCTACTAGAACAGTCCTTGTGTGATGAGATCACCAAACCTAAACCTCTGATACCAAGTTTGTCACGACCCAAAACGAGTCATGAGTAGCACCCACACTTACTCTTCTGGGTGGGCTAACCAATGAATCCAAACCCAACTTATATTAATTGTTCAACAACAAAATACAACCATAATGCGGAAGCTCAAAACTTATTAAAGTAAACAATAAAAGAAACCTCTAGAGTGTATTACATATTATCCCCAAAGCCTGAAAATCATCACATCAAGGACATCTAATATCTAAATACTAAGTCTAAGAGTATCAAATACACTAAAATAGATCAACAAACTAGTTTGTGTCCGAAAACCACGGACATTGTGCCATAACTAAGAGAATCCAACACGAGCTAGAATGAATAGCTAAAACTGAAGGCGAGTCGAAATTGCTGGTACACTCACTGCACTCCACAAAAAGAAAACGAAGGACAATACAAGTAGGGATCAGTACAGGGCTACATGTACTGAGTAGATATCATCAGCCGACTCAAAATAGTAACTAATATGCATAAAGTAATAATCATGAAACTAACTATATCACTTAGCAGGTGAAAAGCAATGAACAACATGGTCAAGTGACAACAACACTAAAGCAAGCATACAATCAGTCCACAATATCAAGAATACACATGAGGACTCAGGCCTCTACACCACGCTCTTTTGGGAAATGTGTTCTTTGAGATTGAGTACATTAAGTTCATTTAATATATTTTTCTTTAATATTACCATGTCAGAACGTGACACTCGATCCAATAATATCGTGTCAGAACATAACATTCGATCCAAAATATCGTGTCGGAACGTGACACCCAATCTAATAATACCATGTCGGAACGTGAAACCCGATCCAAAATATTGTGTCGGAACGTGACACCCGATCGAATAACACCGTGTCGGAACGTGACACCTGATCCAAAATATCGTGTCGAAAAGTGACACCCGATCCAATAACACCATGTCGGAACATGACACCCGATCCAATAATACCTTGTCATAACGTGACACCCGATCCAATAACACCGTGTCGGAACGTGACACCCAATCCAATAACACCGTGTCGGAACGTGACACCCGATCCAATAATACCATGTCGGAACGTGACACCCGATCCAATATACCGTGTCGGAACGTGACACCTGATCCCATAACACCGTGTCGGAACGTGACACCCGATCCAAATATATCGTTAATTCATTTGTCATTATTTCTCATTTATTTCCACTTCCTTATCAATATTTCATTAAGCCTTATCTTTATTCAAGGCATCACTTTAATAAAACAAGTTCAAGATTATAGATTTCGCGGTTTTGGGATTACAGACCAATTACAACAACACATGAATCATCCAAACCACAACAACCAAGTACATAGAAAAATTCACAATATCACCCAATGAATATCAATCACTATTAAGAGCCTATCTATCACATAGAATAAACCATAACCTACCTCCACCGAAGAACCAAAGTCAAGCAAGCTAATTTCCCAATGCTTTTCCTTTCCTCAAAGCCTCCGAACGCTTTCAATCTATCAAATGTACAATATTCATAAGCAAATGAGTCCGTAGACACCCATATTACAATATATCTAGCTTAGTTTTGATAACCCATCCGAATCTATAATCAATTTTCTAAAGTCCAAGCCTAAGGGTAAGTCTAGATTCCTCAATTTATCAAAACTTTAATGATATTCAATTAATACAATACACCTAATATTTAATTACATATCTCAATATATCAAAACTTAGTTTATAATATGATAACAAATAAAAATATCTCAAACAACGAAAACGAGTTTGAAGTCACTGGCGTTAATCTACCAGTAAACAAGTATGCAAAATTTTCTTGCCTAAATTGGAATTGATCTATTCTACCCATTATCACATTATAAGATTATCATCACCTCATCATTGCCCCCATCATCATGGCAATTATCAGCCATTAATATATGTCCTCTTAAAAGAACCCATTCTTCCTTACAACAACTTAAATATTACCTCCTTTCATCCATGATTTCACCTTAATCAATATGTGTGACCTTATTCTGTCTAACTTAACATATAATAGTAATTTCTATACCTAACATATATAACAACAATAATAATAATTCTCACCCGTACAATAAATTAAGAACATCGAAGATTCAAAAAGGATTACCTGGATGTCGCTCTTCCCAGGTAGATACGCCGCCGGTATTGTTTCTCGCTAAATTTTCTTTCTTCTACAGATTATTTACTACCCTAATTGTTATACAAGACTAATTATAAAAGTGATGAAAGTGACCCACTACTAATTTTAATGTTATTTTCTATAACCACCAACTAAATTAATTATTAAAATTACCCCATTAATTATATAATTGGTTACGAATAGTCCAAAATACTCATTTAGAGTGTATCGGAAGAGTCTTTTATGAAATAAAAAGCTCTAGTACCCAAAATGACCTAATGGGTTGTTACAATAAGACCACCAAATTAAATATATACTTGGTCAAAAGAGTTGTGTTTATGAAAAGATGTATCTATTAAAATACAGCAATTTGTATAGACATGAATATTGGTAAAAATTCATCTGTCATGTTTGTGTTGTTAAAGAAGCACTTGGTTCATATGCTCTTATGGACCCGATGATATGTTCATGGTTAATTCTGCAATAGCCAAAATTGAAGGTTATGAAAAGATCCTTCTGAGAAGGACATATGGCAAGTTGTTCACTTTAAATAATGTTTGTATCTTATTAAGTTGTAATAAGTAAGAATAAAATATTTATATGAAAAGGTTACCTCATGAAGGGTCTTTTCAAACTCAATATTTTTATTTTTTCTTACTTGCTTGAGTCAAATAGTTTATGGCATGAACGTTTGGGACATGTCAATTACAAAACCTTAAAAAAAACTGATCAACTTAAAAGTGTTACGTAACTTTGAGTTCAATGCTAAGCATTCTATAAATTTATTGAAAGGAATTTTAATCCTTTAGAGTTGATTCACACTGATATTTTTGAAGTCAACACCATTTCGTGGTAGGAAATAACGTTTATTAACGATTACACTAGATATTGTTATGCCTATTTACTTAATGGTAAGGATGAAGTAATAGAAGCATTTAAACAATATAAATTTGAAGTTAAAAATTAGTTGGGTAAAAAGATAAAAATGATAAGAAATGATAGGGATGGAGAGATGAATCTCCTATTGCAGAAATATATTTCGAAAATGGAATCAACGATCAAACTACTGCCCCCTACTCACCTTAATCTAATGGAATTTGTAGAAATAAAAAATTGAACTTTGAAGAAAATGATGAATGTTTTACTTATAAGTTCAGATTTACCGCAAAATTTGTGGGGAAAAACATCCTCCATTATTTCAAAGTATGGGGGTGTCTAGAAAAAATCCAAGTTTCTATCCTCAGAAGGATCTAAATAGGACCTAAGACTGTGGGCTATGTTTTCATTAGATATGCTACAATTAGTAAAGCATGTTGATTTTTGATTCATAAGTCCAAACATCCGAATATTCATGACAATATGATAATTGAATCAGATAACATTGAGTTATTTGAACACATGTATCCATATAAAACTAGTTTGAATAGTCTAGTGTAGGGTCTAAACGACCTCGGAAAGAACCAAAGGAGAATATACTTTATAAAGAGATTCCAAGGCATAGTAAACGTCAAAGGACATCCACTTTCTTCGAATATGATTTTGTAACATTTCTTCTTGAAAATGAGCCTCTTACATTCAAAGAAGTTATATCTTCTGCAGATGGAAAGAGGTTGTCAATAGTGAGATTGATTCAAACTCGAGTAAGCATACTTGAAAGTTGGTTAATCTTCCTCTAGGAAATAAGCCTTTGGAAGCTGATGGAACTATTAACAAATACAAGACAATACTTATTGTCAAAGGCTTTAGACAAAGAGAAAATCTTGATTATTTTGACAGATACTCAACGTTAAGTTGGATTACATCCATATCTATGGTAATTGAACTAGTTGTGGTATATGACCTTAAAATGGATGTACAAATAGCTTTCTTAAATGGAGAATTGAAGGAAGAAATCTATATGAAACAACTCGAGGGCTTTGTGGTTCCTGGTAAAGAAAATAAAATGTGCAAACTTGTTAGGTCACTTTATGGACTAAAATAAGTACCCAAACAATGGCATGCGAAGTTTGACCAAACCATGTTGGCAAATGGATTTAAGATTAATGAATCTGATAAATGTGTTTACATTAAAGACACTCCAAAGCACAAGATTATTGTTTGTTTGTATGCTGATGACATGTTGATCATCAATAGAGACACTCCTTACATAAATGCTGCTAAGTGTATGCTAGAAAACAACTTTGATATGAAAGACCTTGGTTTTGCTGATGTGATCTTAGGTATAAGAATCCTTAGAACTCCACAAGGTTTAGCATTTTCAAGTTTCATTACATTGAAAAACTACTTGACAAATTCAAGTGTTTGAGTTTTAATACTGGCAAGACTGCAATAGATGCAAGTTTTGCACTATAAAAGACAGGAGGTGAAAGTGATTCACAATTGGATTATGCCAGAGTATTGAGAAGTATGATGTATATTATGAATTGTACTTGATCAACAGACTCTTCTCCAAGTTAAGGCCTAGACCTTATTGCTTGGTATATATGTTCTTCAAGAAGTAAAAGTTTTATAAAGAAAACATGTTGATAATTAACTTCCTACCATTAATTTCCCAATTTTCATTAAATTATTTTACTTTTAACTATTTTTGAGAAAAATATAAGTCATATCATTTCATTGAAAAGAAAATACAATAGCCGAAAAAATAAAAATAGAGAGATATATATACTAAACACCATAAATATTCTTGATTTAAAGGGTTATAATGAGCCAAACTCTTGACCCTTAAATTCAATATTGCTAAATGTAACACATATTTTAACTAAACAGGCAGAAACTAAATTTCTAATTTGCATTAAATCCTTTAGCTAATTTTCATCATCCATAGAAGTATCACCTTGAGGATCAACAATCTCGATCATGTTGATCACCTGCAATCTTAAACTAACAATAATAAGTCAAATTGTAAAAAAATAATTAAAAAATAAAATTAGTCGGACTTGTGAGATAAAGAATAATAAGGCGAAATAAAAAACTAGAGGCATAATACATAAATATGTCCTTTAACTTGGTTTCAACTGATATATATGCCCTCCAACTTTAGGTGTGCACAAGTAGACACTTGAACTTGTATAAAATCAAATAAGTAAACAACACGTCCTACATGGCATAGTACACATAGGATGCCACACATGACACAAAATTATCATGTAGGACGCCACGAACGACGAATATATCTATTTTATTTAGTTTTACATAAGTTTAATGGCCTACTTATACACACTCAAAACTGAAGATATAGATGCTGATTGAAACCAAATAAAATGACATATAACCTATTAGAGAAGAGGCTAAAAATACTTACACGTTCAATATTCATGTCTTCATCAAATTCACCAACACCATCCTCCATTGGATCATCATTAAGATCAACAAAAACTAACTTTCAGTATAGTTGATAAAATTCAAATCATGCTCTTCATCTTGTATGTTCAAATCAAGCAGTTGATTATTGTTGTAATCATAGCTAAAATCTTGCCATATCTATCTCTTATTATAATTTCTCCATTTTTTTGTAAATGCCAAGGGATCTTGACTTGAGATTCCTGATATAATAATAGTTTTACAAGTCCAAGAATTCATCTCTCCATACTCCTCCATCGTCCGAATGTAACAAGGTTGTTCCCCTGGCCCATACCAACCCTCTATTGGATAAAATCTAAGAAGTCCAAGTTTACCTTTAAACTCACCAAGACAGATTGATTGATTAGTCTCCTCTCCATCGTAAAATATTGGACATTCAATATCCTGAAATGTTCCGTCCCCCATATGAAATGTCAAAATAACCATTTTATCCTTATAAGTGTTGCTCTTAATAGCCTTCCAATGCAAATATTCATTAACAACAACTCCTGAAAATAAGTCATGTCTATTGTAGCAAAAATCATGACTCAAATCAAGTGTTTTCCAACCCTTGGTATTTAGTTAAAATATCTCAGCCCTACACTCAAAATCATCTTCACGAGGAGGTGTAATTGGCTCTTCATTTAACCAATCATGATCAATAAATCCAATACAAACAACCGTAAAATCATTGGTCCTTTCATGATAACTAAATCCTATACACATTTTTCTAAATTGAAGCTCAGATTCATCATTATAAATACTTGAAGGGGGAAGGATCAAGTAATTGTTTAAAGATGGATTAGTCAAATATATAGTATGTACCACAGGATTAATATTTTCGAAACAAATTAGACCATTAACTGCACCCACAATAGAATTCAACTTGTCTGGTGAGTCAAAAGAGCCTCTTAATTCAGACTCAGAGAGAAAAAAATTATGATTAAGCAACATGAAAAAAATTTCATAATTGTTTTCAATATGCGTACATAGAATATAATTTTTACCTATTATAATCGATTCTCAAGATGCTCCTTGATGAATTTTTGACTTTTTATAAAGGCATACAAAGATTTGCAAGTAACAATGAACTTGATTAGTTCTCTAGGAGGGAGACGTAAAAGAATTGAGATGATGATATCAAAAGGTAAAGATGGTAGGTACATGTTTAACAAGTACACACACAATGTTTGAAATTCACAAAAGGAAAGAAATGAATTTTTGAGAAAGACTCTAAGCAACTTAGCTTCTTCTTTTTTAACTAGAATTTGCTTGCAAAAATATTCAAGAAAAGAGAAATAAATATGACATGAAAAACTCTAAATTTTATATTTGTATATATAGGTGGGAGTTGTCTTTAAATTCATGTAATATGGCCGAAATATTGTTATTAGTTCAGTAGATAAGAGTGAAATTATTACTAAAATTATTGAAATTTAATTTTTTGGATGATATGGTAAAAACATTACACTAAATTAAACAATTGTGATCAATAGAATTCAGTATAGCTATTTGTTCACATTTGAGTTATGTAGTGTAATACCTCATACTTCGATGAGTTTTCAGTTTTGGGTCAACTATAAATGATCAAATCTTCTAGCACATAAAGAGTTAAGTGGCCCATGATATATCAAATTTAAGGCCTTTGAGTCCTCTTTCCAACGACACCAAGTTTGCTAAATTTTGAGCTCGGAGTGAGAAGTTATGGCCATATGAGTAAAACATCTCTAGTTAAAGATTTCCATTCGTTTAAGGAAAGGGTATATTGGTGTTTTCCTTAACCCTATAGGCCTACCCACATTTTTACTCACCCAATTTAGGGGTCTAATCAGACGCTAAGTTATTTTTCATATTCCTAAACACTTAGAATTTTAGGGCGAAGTTTCAAGAAGAGGAAAAGAGGGTTTCCAAGCGTTCAATCAAGGATTGAGGAATTTCGCCAAGAACAATCATTCTTTCCAGGTATGTGAGGCTTCCCATAGTGATGGACTTGTTCATCCTCATGCCAAACATGCAATTCTTTCCTTAATTCGCCCATATAATCGTTTATGTAAATATTCTCATAGGGTTCTTAAGTTTTAAGCTTCATTCTTTATCAATGGAGGTTTTGAGTTCTTGAGATGAGGGCTTTTTCAATGAGTGGTTGTTCTTGATAAAATTTGAGTGGAATTTTAATAATTTCGTGTTTGGTTTGTGAATAAAAGAGAGTTTGGAAGAAACCAATCGATTTTAGATGAGTTAGGACCCGAAATTGAGCAAGAAAATTTGTCAAAATTCTGGAAAGGGGGCATAGCGCCAAAAATACTGGTCAGTAGTTTGGGGCCTGGCATGCCATGCCAACAGTACACCCCAAACTCTGGTCAGTAGTTTTGGGCCTGGCACCCCAAGCCAGCAGTGGGTCAGGGGTGCCAGGGCCCATTTCTTCTCTGTTCATTCGGGCGTGTTCCTTTAAATTGTGGCTATGCTTTCCCACTCTATATTAGCTCCTATAGGCTCCATTTATCATTGAAAACTCATGCATTATCCTACTCATATGTCCTCATGCATTTTCAAAACTAAAGTTAGTTTAAGAGAAGAGTCAAGAGCTATTATTGAGAAAGTAAACAGAAGTTTAAGAATCTTTTTAGAACAAATGCTTTGTCTATAAAAATTGATTCTGAGAAAGAGTAAAAGATGAGTTTCGAGAAAAGTATAAGAAACTAAGTAATTCCCTAAGATAACAGTTTTAAATTGAGAAAAGAGAAACTTTGCTTCTAATTGAGTTATGAGTACTGAGATACTCCAGAGCAGTTACATCTTTTAAGAGAATAGTTTGAGCAATTACCTCAAGCCAGAGAAAAAGTAATGTTTTTATACATTTGAGCGACAATATATATATATATCATTGGGAGTAGTATTGAGCACCGATATATGGGAGAATTCAGACAGCTCACATCCCCCATAAACCATGTCTTGCCAGCATGGATTCAAGATCATACTTTTTAGATGAATTCTTTTAGCTTAGTGGATCCACTTAGTTGAGAGGTTCTATATCTCGACACGATATAGGACAGTTCTGGCAGCGTGGATAAGACATTGTGTATCACTTAGCTCACAGTAAATGTTGTCGATTAGAGAATCTCCCAATAAAGTTAAAGTATATTTTCATGTAACACTTCCTATGTTGAGTTCAGAGATGAGTAAGTATTTTGTAAAGATAAATGATTTCATTCCTTTAATCCTTTACATTCAGTTGAGTTCATATTATACCTATTGTGGTCATTCAGTTAAGTTATTTTTTTCACTTCAGCCATATTGCATACTCGTACATTCCATGTACTGATGTTATTCGACCTGCATCTTTTATCATGCAGATACAGGTGTTCAGGATCATCAACAAGCATTTCGTTGAGATCACTTTGTGCTTCAGATAGCTTTGGTGAGCCTCCTTGCTTCCGGAGTATTTCACATTTGTTTTTCATATTCAATTTTAGTAGCATTTGAGGTGTCGTGGGACTTGTCTCGACATCTATCTTAAACAGTTAGAGGCTTCATAGACAGACATAGTTAGATGTCTAAATGCTCATCTATTTAAGCTTTTAAATATCTTCTAGAGTCAGGTGATGTCATAGTAAGCCAGGCCAAGGGTTCGCTTGGGAATCAAAAACGTCCACGGTGTAGACTCGGGGTGTGACAAACTTGGTATCAGAATAAAGAGTTTGAGAGTCCTAGGGTGTTTATGATGCCATGTCCGTATAGTCCTTCTTATCGGTGTGAAGCGTGCCACATCTATAATTAGGAGGCTACGAAAGTTAGGAAACATTTCACTTTCTTCTTACTTCTTTTCGTGTGATAGAGTTCAACTCTATAAATGTTTCTTCTAACACGTGATTACGCATGGTTGTGTTTGAGGATACTTTCTTGGCGTACTTCTTTCCCCGAGAGCTAAGGGGAGTTAAAGTGAGAGAGTTCCCGAATCTAAACTAGAAAGCGATGAGTGTGGAAGAGTACAGTCTCAAGTTTACTTAGCTATCCCTCTATGCACCGAAGATGGTGCCGGATATTAGGAGCAACATGAGTTTGTTCGTGTCCGGGCTATCCCACCTATCCAACAAGGAAGGTAAGGCAATTATGTGGATAGGGGACATGGACATAGCTAGACTCATGATTCACATTCAGCAGTTTGAGAAGGATAAGTTAAATGATAGAGAAGAGTTTCGCAACAAGAGGGCTAAGACAACAAGCAATGCGACTGGCCAGCAAAAGACCGAGAATGAGCATCAGTCATCGTTTCAATAGAGGTCATCTGGACCTACTCCATCTTCAGCTAGTGCACATGCACTAAGAAACAGGAATGATCGCAGGAAACAGAGTTCTCAGAATTTCAGAGCTCAGGGTACTCAGTCTTAAGGTAGTGTGGCATAGGGATTTCGGAGCCCACTTTGTGCTAGGTGTGGTAGTAACCATCCAGAAGAGTGTCGTGATGGCTCCAATGGCTATTTCAAGTGTGGTCATCAGGTCATTTCATGAGAGATTGCCCAAAAAATAGGCAGGGTAATAGGGGCAATAGAACCCAATCTTCTTTAGCAGCTCCAACAGATAGAAATACCCAAAGGGGAGCTACTTCAAGGACAGGCGGAGAAGCAAACCATCTGTACACTATAACTAGTCACCAAGATCAGGAAAACTCACCAAATGTTGTTACGGGTATGCTTAAAATCTTTACTTTTGATGTGTATGCCTTAATTGATCCTGGTGCGAGTCTGTCTTCTGTGACTCCTTATGTAGCCATGATGTTTGGCCTTTCCTTGAACAACTTCTTGAACCTTTCAGTGTTTCTACATTTGTTGGTGATTCTATTCTAGTAGAAAAAGTCTATCGTGATTGTACCATCTCTGTTAATCACAAGGACACCATGGCTAACTTAGTCAAGCTAGGCATGGTGGACTTTGTTGTTATTCTAGGTATGGGCTGGCTTCATGCTTGTTATGCCTCAGTCGATTGTAGAACTCGAGTAGTAAAATTTTAGTTTCCTAATGAGCCAGTTTTAGAGTGGAGGAGTAGTTTAACCGTGCCTAAGGGTCGTTTCATTTCATACCTTAAGACCAGAAAATTAGTTTCTAAGGGGTTTATCTATCACTTAGTCCGAGTTAATGACTCTAGTGTTGAGACACCGCCTATTCAGTCAGTTCCAGTTGTGAGTGAGTTTCCAGAGGTCTTTCTAGACGATCTTCTCGCAGTCCCTCCTAAGAGAGAAATAGACTTCGGAATAGATATTCTTCTTGATACTCAACCTATCTCTATTCTGCCATATAGAATGGCTCCAGCTGAGTTTAAAGAGTTAAAAGAGCAGTTGAGAGATCTTCTTGATAAGGGTTTCATTCGACCAAGTGTCTCACCTTGGGGCGCTCCAGTGTTGTTTGTGAGGAAGAAAGATGGTTCCTTCAGATGTGTATCGATTACCGCAAGTTGAAAAAGGTCACCATAAAGAATAAATATCCCCTTCCAAGAATTGATGATCTTTTCGATCAACTTCAGGGTGCCACTTATTTCTCTAAGTTAGGCCTCAGATCTGGCTATCATCAGTTGAAAGTGAGAGAATGTGACATCCCGGAGACAACATTCAGGACCCGTTATGGTCATTATGAATTTCTTGTTATGTCTTTTGGCTTGACTAATGCTCCTGCATCATTCATGGACCTTATGAACAGAGTTTTTAAGTCGTATCTTAATATGCTTGTTGTTGTATTCATTGATGATATACTGATTTATTTGAAGAGTGAGAAGGATCATGCTAGTCATCTCAATATAGTCCTCCAAACTCTCAAGGATAGAGAGTTGTATGCTAAGTTTTATAAGTGTGAGTTTTGGCTTAGGTCGGTGACATTCTTAGGCCACATTGTATCTGGTGAAGGGATTCGAGTTGACACTTTGAAGATTGAAGCAATGCAGAATTAGCCCAGACCCACATCTCCAACTGACATAAGGAGTTTCTTGGGATTGGCTGGTTACTATAGAAGGTTCATCAAGGGGTTTTCATCTTTTTCATCCCCATTGATGAAGTTGACTCAGAAAATAATTAAGTTTCAATGGTCTGAAGCTTGTGAGAAAAGCTTACGCATTCCTGAGTGGAAGTGGGAGCGTATCACCATGGACTTTGTTGTGGGACTGCCACGGACTCCTAGGGGTGTTGACAGTATCTGGGTCATCATGGATTGATTGACCAAGTCAGCACACTTCATCCCTGTTCATACATCCTACCATGTTGAGAGATTAGCATGTATCTACATTCGGGAGGTAGTCTGTCTTCATGGTGTGCCTATCTCTATCATCTCAGACCAGGGTCCATAGTTCACTTCCAACTTTTGGAGAGCATTTCAAGAGGAGTTGGGCACCCGTGTCGATCTTAGCATAGCATTTCACCCACATACTGATGGCCAGTCAGAGTGCACTATCCGGTTCCTGAGGATATGTTACGGAACTATGTTATAGATTTTGGGGGTCAGTGGGACCACTTCTTACCCTTGGCAGAGTTTGTGTACAACAACTACCATTCCAGTATCCAGATGCCCCGTTTGAGGCCCTATATGGTAGGCGTTGTCGCACTCCAGTTGGCTGGTTTGAGTCTATGGAGCCTAGGCCGCATGGTACATATCAATTTCAGAAGTCCTTGAAGCATGTGAGGTTGATTCAGGACAGGCTCAGGACAGCTCAGAGTAGACAGCGGAGTTATGCAGACCGCAGGCGCCGACCGTTGAGTTTTGTCATGGGTGACAGAGTATTCCTCCGAGTATTACCCATGAAAGGTGTGATGAGATTTGGGAGGCGGGGCAAGCTTAGCCCCAGGTATATCAGGCCTTTTGAGATTTTGAGGGCAGTTGACGAGGTGGCTTATGAGTTAGCTTTACCTCCAGCATTCTCAGCCGTTCATCCAGTATTCCATGTTTCGATGCTGCGTCGATATGTTTCAGATGAGTCTCGTGTGCTCCAGTATGATGCTGTTGAGTTGGATGATCGCTTGACCTATACAGAGGAGCCAGTTGCTATGTTGGCCAGAGATGTGAGGCAGCTGAGATCGAGAGTCATTCATGTGGTTAAGGTCCGTTGGAGGCATCGTCCAGTTGAGGAGCCTACCTCGGAGATCAAGCGGGAGATGCGAGAGTAGTTCCCCAGCTTATTTAAGCCCTCAGGTACTTCTTGATCCTTACTTTCGCGGATGAAAGTCCTTTTAGTAGTGGATATTGCAATGACCCTCCAAGTCATTTATGTGTTAATGCCTTCTTTCTATCGGTTAGAGCATTCCTGTAGGGACCTCAAGTCATTTATGACTTGCTGGCACTGACTGTTAGGTCGCCTGGTCGTTCGTTTGGATTTTATGCCTGTTTTTCTATTTTGGAGTTGTTGAACCTTGAAAAGTTTATTTCTGTCATAACTTCAAGTAAACGACCTCAGATGAGAATTCTGACTGTTCCATATGCTCTGAGGCGGCAAAATTAGGCTAGGAGCATGGTTTGCCCAAGCCCCGGGGTTTTCGGTGTGATTTTTGGGCCAGTTAGCTCTTTAGTCTTTGAAATTTTGTTTAAGATTGACTTCAATCAACATTCTTGGAAAACATGCTTGGATGGAAATTCCGACAGCACGGTTAGTTTCGGAATGCCGAGTTTGGTCTAGAACGACCCTTCGAGAATTATCGGGAGCTTTCGATTTGATTTTGAGACCTCCGGTAGAAGTTGGCTAAAATGGCATAATGGGTGTGGGACCCACTTTTTGTCGAGACAGCCTCGTATGGAAATTTTGACTGTTCCATTGAGTCAGGAATTTTGAATACGATGGGGTTGCATATTTTGTTTGCATGCACGGGGTTCTGAACGAATTATGTGCACCTCGTCGGAGTTTGGATTTCTCCAAACTTAGTTGTTGCAGCTGTCATCTGGTGCAGGAACTTTTGTTCTTCACGTTCGCGGCATAGGCTCCGCGTTCGCGGAGGTATATAAGTGTCTACTTCGTATTTGCTGGGCAGTGGCCGTGGTCACGGAGATTTGGGGTCTTTTACTCTGCGTTCGCGGGAGGCCCTCTGCGTTCGCGAAGGTCTGTGAGTGGGGGAGACCTTTGTTCTCCGCGTTCGCAGAGGTCTGTTCGATGGAGGAGGAATTTTTCTCCGCGTTCATGGAGCTTTGAGGTTTTGCTCTCTGCGTTCGCGGAGGTGTTGACCGCGTTCGCGGAGAGATATGACCTGGCAATGTCTATTTATTAAAGTCGAAGCTCCCATTTTGGTGAGTTTCAAACCTTCATAAAATTCTCCTCGGTGATCGGTTTTCGGCTATTCGAAGTCCCAGGCGTTCAGGTTTTCGTTGGCTTCGTGGGTTTTAGGTTGGGTGTTCCTCATTTTCCGTGAAATCAAGGGAATGTTCTTTGTTGGCCTATTTTGTTTAGTTTTGTGATTTGTTGTTGTGGGCTGTTAGGAGCGGATCCGACCCCTAATGGGCGATGCATTTTGGGATTCGTGTTTTGGGAAGGATTTGGGACCTTTTCACGGAGTCAATTTCAGAAAATCCGAAGCGAGTTCCATTTTGCCCGATTTGACCCAAAAATTGGTCTCTCTCCGAATTTGATGATTTGTGTCTAAACGACTGTATTGACGCTGTGATTTTATTTTTGATAGCATTGCAGCACTCTGAGGTCATTCGGAAAGGGAAATCTTCGGCTGAGTGAATTGGAGCGCTTTTGATCAGTTTTTTGGTAGGTTACGGCTTCCCTTCCTTCTAGATTAAGCTTGATTGTGTAAATGTTGGTTGATATTTGTGAATCTGGGGTGGCTAGCTAGTATTGGTTTCCTTTTTACCCGATTTCCCTTTTTATAGTTGAATTGGGTTGTTGACTTGGATTGATGGTATTTGTGTTGTGGGTTATCTGTTGGGTGGTTATTTGCTCATGCATGAGTGGGTCCAGGTCTTTGGATTCTGTGCTGGACTGATTATTGTTATTTCGGACTTAGGATAGGTTAAGGTAGAGTTGCCTTAGTCCTATGCACCCGTTGACTTGAGTATGTATCTGACGGCGATTTGGATGGACTAGGTCCTTGTAGACTAATATAGCAGACTTTGGTCTGATTGTGTGAGCCTTGATTTAGGCATTCTTGTGGCCTTCGATTCTTCCGATTCTCTCCTCTCTATTTTCTAAGATCGTGGGATGCTGCCGGAGGATGTTGCATTGAACCGATTCATGGTTGGATTGTGTTAGGCTGGAAGCCTTCGTTTGATATATTTGTGGGCGGCGGCTCGTGATTGTTAGCCTTGCGCTGTGCGGTTCGTAGTGGCTTTATCTGGTGTGAGGTGAGTAGCTCCATTTCGAGACTGAGGTTACGCGATTAGCATCAGGTATTTCCAGCGCTAGGCTGACGGGGTAGGTTATTTGCTCTTGTCTGTAGCTGACGTTATACGATTGTAGCCCGTTTTTTCTAGTGCGAGTCCGTGGAGCGTAGGCTACTAGTCCCAGCTCGTGATTGACGTTACCCGGATGAAACCGGTATTTCCAATGCTAGACTGTTGAGCGTATACTGATTAGCTCCCATCCGAGACTTATGACACGCGGTTAGAGTCCGTTATTTCCAGCTCGAGACCATAGAGCGGGTGATATTGTTCCAGCATGAGGCCGAGGTTACGCGAGTGGGACTCAATATTGCCGGCTCGTGACTGATGATTTGGGCTTCGACCATGTGTTAATGATTGAGCTGGGCTCTGATATAATTCCAGAATGAGGCCGAGGTTACGCGGGTGGGACTCGGTATTGCCGGCTCGTGGCTGATGATTGGGCTGGGCCCAGGTGATGATTTTCGGGTCCGGGGCCCTTGGTTAGAGACTTCTGGAGTTGGTGTTCCTCATTTCAATAGTGTAGCTCTTTTGTGTACCTGTTGGGCTTATGGGGGTCTGTTCAAGTTTTATTTAAACTTGTGCACGGTGTGCCCAGCGGGTGTTATGGGGGGCCCAGTTGGGTTTAGTTAATTATCCTCAGATTACCTTCCGCTTATTCTATTTCCTTTCTGTTGACCTCTGTTGTTGTAATTGTTGATTCTATCTTGTCTGCCTGTCTTTACCTTTCTTGCTCAGTCGGCCTATGATGCCTACTGGGTACCTGTTGTTTTGGTACTCATGCTACACTCTGCATCTGTTTTCATGATGCTGGTCTGAGCACCAGTTATCAGCGTTGAGATCGGGCCTGGAGCTGTCCTTTCAGGAACTAGGGTGAGCACATGGCGTTCTGGGATTACCTGTCTCCTTCTGTTTATATATTTTGGCTTGTCTTTTGGTTTCGAGACAGTTGTTTCAGTGGTCCACTTTTGGGACTTGTACTCTTGTTAGTAGTTCTGTACTTGTGACTTCCAGATCTTGGGAGGCGTTGTATATATTCTTTTGGTCTCGTTCTAGCTTTCATATTTGTATCCTTGTTTATGCTTCCGCTAGTTTGAGGATTAGTTTTCACTCTGAGTCTCATTATTGTTATGTTCTTGGACAGAGTTTAGCTTGCCTACCGGTGGGTTGTAGGTGCCATCATGACTTGAGAAATTGGGCCGTGACAACCTTTCCATGGATAATAAGATGAATAAGAATTATGACTAAAACTCCGTGAGATTTATGCTTAGCACCGAGAGGATATTGAGATGGAAGCTCTCACGTAGTAGAGGCCGGGTTTCTAGTAGAAGCTCTCCAGTAGTAGAGGCCGGGTTTCCAAAAGCAATCTCTTTGTCCCATAAACTATGTGCCACCATAGGATGATTATCTAGATAGACATTAGCTAGTGGATCCACGTAAGCTAAAAGTTTATGGTCTTACCTTGGTAAGTAGGACACCTCTTTTCGGTGTGGGTAGACACCGAATTCCGTGTTGGTAGCTCACATGGTCTCACATGTCGGTTAAGGCTACTTCCCACAATAATGAACTAAAGTACTTTTAAGGTATTTCTCAAGTAAAGTAAAGATGTTTAGCTTGCATTAATCATGTTTTATGACTTATGATTTCTAACTCTTTTCTCATGTTTTAGCTTGATCATTGCATGATATGAAAATGTCCCCTTTTGCATGTTTAAATGTTTTTATGCATGGTTATCATACTTGGTACATATTTGTACAAACACATACTCTTGCCTACATTGATTAATTAATGTAGGGCTTGACGACTCTTCTCCATCTATTCGTGGCTAGATCCTAGTTGAAGGATTCTTAAATATTGGTGAGTCCTCATGCTTCGAGGACCGAGACTCTTTCATTTCTTTTATGTCTTTCTATTCTAGACTTTTGTACATGATGTGTGGGTTACGTCCCCGTCACTCCATATATAATAGATGGCTTGAGACTATGTAGATTTTCGCTTCGTTTTATAAAACTCTTATGACTTAGACTTGTTTTATATACTCTTGACTTCCATTATCTTGTCTATGCATGCTAAGTGGCTTGTATGACGCCTTTCGGGGTCTTGTACACCATGTCATGTCTTGGGGGTACCTTGGGTCGTGACAAACTTGGTATTCAGAGCACAAGCTTTTAGAAAGGTCCTAGGAAGTCTCATAAGCCACGTCGAGTAGAGTCTTGTTCATGAGTGTGAAGCGCGCCACATTTATGAATGAGAGGTTATAAGATGATTAGGAAACTCCACTTCTTTCATTACTCCTATGTCGTGCGATAGAGTGTAACTCATATGTCTCTCTCCTAATCCCTATCCTATGCGTTTCAGGATATGGCTACTCGAAGAGCTTATGCTAGAAGGAATGTGAGAGAGAATATGGAATAAGAAGTTCCTCTTCAAGCTCCTCAAGTTTCGGCCAACCCCTTGGCCAAACAAGTATCTAATGCGGAGTTTAGGGCTGCCTTTCAAGTGTTGGCTCAAGCCATGACAGCTCAAGCCAATAGGAAGGTTCTGGCTCCCATGAACCCAAATGTGGGTATGACAGCATCTAGAGTGAGGGACTTTAATAGAATGAATCCTCAGAGTTTCATGGTTCTAAGGTTGAGGAAAATCCTCAAGAGTTCATTGATAAGGTGTACAAGGTGTTAATGATCATGTGTGTGACACCGGAGGAAAAGGCGGAGTTGGCCGCTTATCAACTTAAGGGTGTGGCTCAAGTGTGGTTTGAACAATGGAAGAGTGAGAGGGCGGATGATGCGGGTCCTCTTGATTGGGAAAAGTTTAACGTTGCTTTCCTTGACAGGTTCTTTCCCCTTGAGATGAGGGAGGCAAAGGTGCTTGAGTTCATCAACCTTCGTCAAGGAAGCATGAGTGTGAAAGAGTATGCTTTGAAGTTCACACAATTGTCTCGATATGCTCCTACTATGGTTACCGATCCTAGGGCAAGGATGAGTAAGTTCATTTCAGGAGTGTCCGAGATGGTGGTCAAGGAATGTCGTACTACCATGCTTGTCAATGACATGGATATTTCTCGTCTCATGGTTCATGCTCAATAAATAGAAGAGGAGAAACTTAAGGAAAGGTCTAGAGAGGCAAAGAGGGCTAAGACTGGTGATGGTAATTTCACACATTCAAGGTCCAATGGACATGGTCGTTCTAGATTTTGACAAAGGTTTTCTGGTCAAGGTTCCTCCAATGCTCCTCCTAAGTTCAACAAAGATAGGGTGCCTAACCATAAGCCTCAAGGAGGAAATGGTGGTGGATTCTTATCGACTACTTGTGCTAAGTGTGGGAGGAAACATGAGGGCAAGTGCTTAGCCGGCACGGATGGTTGCTTCGGTTGTGGTAAGAGCGCTCATAAGATAAGAGATTGTCCATCTCTCACGGCTAAGGTAAGAGAAGGTAAGCAAGCTCCACCTAGTGGTTCGAGTTTAAATGCTCCCAAGCAGAATCGATTCTATGCACTTCAAGATCGTCATGAGCAAGAGGGTTCTCCCGATGTGGTTACCGATATGTTGAAAGTCTTTCACTTTGATGTTTAAGCTTTGCTTGATCCCGGTGCTACTTTGTCTTTTGTGATGCCTTTTGTGGCTATGAAGTTTGATGTTCTTTCGGATGTGTTGTTAGATCCCTTTTGTGTCTCTAGTCATATTGGTGAATCTATTGTGGCTAAGAGAGTCTATAGAAATTGTCCCGTCTCCTTATCGCATAGAGTCACTCATGTTGATCTTGTAGAGCTTGATATTTTAGATTTTGATGTTATTCTTGGGATTGATTGGTTGCATTCTTGTTATGCCTCTATTGATTGTAGGACTCGAGTGGTCAAGTTTCAATTTCCAAATGAGCCTATCCTAGAGTGGAAGGGGGGAAATTCTATGCCTAAAGGTCAATTTGTGTCTTGTCTTAAAGCTAGAAAGATGATTTCTAAGGGGTGTATATACCATCTTGTTAGGGTGAGGGATGTGGATTCCGAAACCCCTACTTTTGAGTCAGTCCCCATTGTTAGTGAGTTTTTGGAAGTGTTTTTCCATGACCTACCCGGTGTTCCTCCCGAAAGGGAAATAGACTTTGGTATTGATTTTCTCCCCGATACGCAACCTATCTCTATTCCTCCTTATCGAATGACTCCGGCAGAACTTAAGGAGTTAAAGGAGCAATTGAAAGATTTGTTGGATAAGGGTTTCATCCGACCAAGTATCTCTCCATGGGGTGCTCCAGTTTTGTTTGTTTGAAAAAAGGATGGTTCACTTCATATGTGCATTGACTACCGTCAATTGAACAAAGTTACTATAAAAAATAAGTATCATCTTCTAAGGATTGATGACTTGTTTGATCAACTCCAAGGTGCAAGTTACTTCTCTAAGATTGATCTTCGTTCGGGTTATCACCAATTGAGGGTGAAAGAAGATGATATTCTGAAAACAGCTTTTCGGACTAGATATGGCTATTATGAATTCCTAGTGATGTCGTTTGGGTTGACGAATGCCCTGGCCGCGTTAATGGATTTGATGAATAGAGTGTTTAGACAATATCTTGTTATGTTTGTGATTGTGTTCATAGATGATATTTTGATTTACTCAAGGAGTGAGGATGAGCATGCCGATCATTTGAGGGTTGTGTTGCAAGTCCTCAAGGAACAACAACTCTTTGCGAAGTTTAGTAAATGTGAGTTTTGGCTAAGGTCCGTGGCTTTTCCTGGTCACATTGTCTCCGGTAAGGGTATTGAGGTAGATCCTAAGAAGATGGATGCGGTTAAGAATTGGCCTAGACCTCTATCACCTTCGGATATTTGAAGTTTCTTGGGTTTGGCTGGTTATTATAGGAGGTTTGTTGAAGGGTTTTCTTCGATTGCTTCCCCATTGACGGCTTTGACTCAAAAGAAGGTTAAGTTCATAGGGTCCGAAGGGTGTGAGAAGAGTTTTCAAGAATTGAAAGATAGACTTACCTCGGCTCCGATTTTGACTTTACGGAAGGGTCCAATGGGTTTGTGGTATATTGTGATGCTTCAAGGATTGGGTTGAGGTGTGTTCTTATGCAAAATGGAAAAGTCATTGCTTATGCTTCGAGGCAACTCAAGACCCATGAAAATAACTATCCTACTCATGACTTAGAGTTAGCGGTGGTTGTGTTTGCTTTAAAGATTTGGATGCATTATTTGTATGGTGTGCATGTTGATGTTTTTACCGACCATAAGAGTTTGCAATGTGTGTTCAAGAAAAAAGATCTAAATCTTCACCAAAGGAGGTGGCTGGAGTTGTTAAAGGACTATGACATGAGTGTCCTCTATCACCCCGGCAAGGCGAACGTGGTGGTGGATGCTCTTAGTCAGTTGTCTATGGGTAGTGTTGCTCATGTTGAGGATGGTAAGAAAGAGTTGGTTCGTGATGTTCATGGATTGGCCCGATTGGGTGTTCGCTTGATTGATTCTAGTGAGGGTGGTGTTATGATTCACAATGGTTCAGAATCGTCTTTTGTGTCCGATGTGAAGACTAAGCAAGATCTTGATCCTAATTTGGTTGAGTTGAAGGAAGCGGTGCTCAAGAAGTCCGTTGAGGCTTTCTCCCAAGGGGGAGATGGTGTGCTTCGATATCAAGGTCGTTTATGTGCTCCCGATGTAGATGGCCTAAGGGAACAAATTTTGTTAGAAGCCCATAGTTCTAGATATTCCATTCACCTGGAAGCTACCAAGATGTATCGTGATTTGCGGGAGGTCTATTGGTGGAATGGGATGAAGGATATTGTGGAATTTGTGGCTAAGTATCCTAATTGTCAACAAGTGAAAGTTGAGCATCAAAAGTCGGGAGGTTTGTCCCAAAATATTAGTATTCCTACTTGGAAGTGGGAAGATTTGATTATGGACTTTATTGTTGGTTTACCACGCACCCGGCGGCAATATTATTCGATTTGGGTTATTGTGGATCGTATGATGAAATCAGCCAATTTCATTCCCGTCAAGGTTTCTTACTCGGCGGAGGATTATGCTAAGTTGTACTTAAGATAAATGGTTAGGTTGCATGGAGTGCCTTTATCCATTATCTCCGATCGTGGTGCACAATTTACTTCTCAATTTTGGAAGTCTTTCCAAAAGGGTCTTGGTACTCGTGTTAAGCTTAGCACGGCCTTTTATCCTCAAAACGATGGGCAAGTGGAGCGTACTATCCAAACTTTGGAAGATAAGTTGAGAGCTTGAGTGATTGACTTCAAGGGTAATTGGGATGATCATTTGCCTTTGATTGAATTTGCTTATAATAATAGCTACTATTCTAGTATTGGTATGGCTCCGTTTGAGGCTCTTTATGGTAGGAGGTGTAGATCTCCTATAGGTTGGTTTGAAGTTGGTGAAGTTGCTTTGATAGGTCCCGAGTTGGTACATGAGGCTATGGAGAAAGTTCGGCTTATTAGAGAAAGGTTGAAAACGGCTCTAAGTCGACAAAAGTCATATGCCGATGTTAGAAGGAGAGATTTAGAATTTGATGTTGATGATTGAGTTTACTTGAAAATTTCACCCTTGAAGAGTGTGATGAGGTTTGGAAAGAAAGGGAAGCTTAGTCCCCGTTATGTGGGCCCATATCAAATTTTGAGACGTGTTAGTAAGGTTGCTTATGAACTTGACTTGCCTAATGATTTGGCATCGGTGCATCCAGTTTTCCATGTCTCATTGTTGAAGAAGTGTGTTTGTGATATGACATCTATAGTGCCATTAGAGAACCTTGGCATAAAGGATAGTCTTTCCTATGAAGAAATTCCGGTTGAGATTCTAGACCGGCAAGTCTGAAAGTTATGAAATAAAAAGTTGCTTCCGTGAAGGTTCTTTGAAGGAATCAATTAGTTGAGGGTGCTACTTGGGAGACCGAGGCCGATATGATGTCCCGATATCCTCATCTCCTTCCCTCCCATCCTACTCTAGCTTGAGGTATCTAAGTTCCTCATGGTTCATTCCTTTGGTTTCATGTGTCATAGTTGTTTCCATGATTCCTCATTTATGCATGTTCATGAAAAGCTTAAATTTTGAGAAATGAGTTAACTTGATTGGTTTCTCCATGATTATGTGCATATGAGTATGAGCTGCATATAGACTTAATGAAATAATGCTTTGAACATGCTTTAGCTTGGATTTGATGTTTCCTCCTCGGATATGTGCATTTATGTGATTGCATTCATGTTGGGTTGTTAGTTTCTCTCCTACTCTTTTCGTGCTAGCTGAATCCCATTCGAGGACGAATGTTCCCAAGGGGGAGATATTGTAACACCTTAGATTTGAAAGAAGAAAAGTTACAGGTTCTGGTACCAGTGACGACGGATGCCACCTACGGACCGTAGATGGACTGACGGACCATAGGTAGGAACCGTAGTTGGACTATTAAATATCTACCAAATGTCAAGCATCAGTATCTCTCTACGGCTCGCCAGGACGGTCAGGTCATTCAATGTACGGACCGTAGGTAGGCCTCATAGGTGAGACCCAGGCTTAGTGAAATCTTCAGGGGCTAAAGTCAAACCTATGGTGGCCATGTACGGACCGTAGATTGAACCACGGACTGTACATGGCGACCCATCATTGGGGGTTCATAGTTAAGACTCTCTGAATCTATCTACGGAGGAACAGGAAGGTATGTAGGTTGACTTACAGGCCGTAGGTCCAACCATAGATAGGATCCCACAGTTATTTTTAAAGGGCTTCTTGGTCTTTTCTCTAAATGTTTAGTGCCTAATCTAAGTCAGTTTGGCCATTGACCTAGACCCTATATAAACCTTTTAAGCCTAATTCTACCCATTCTTAATCATTCCCCCAAAGCTCTCCTCTCCCAAATAATTCTCTCTCTAGAAATGCTTGAAGAAGAAGATGAAGAAGGACCTAGGGTTTCAAGATCAAGCCTCCTAATCCTCCATTGATTTCAAGGTTTTTCAAGATCAAGCCTCCTAATCCTCCATTGATTTCAACGTTTTGGCATTGAGGTATGATGATCTTCATCTATGGAGCCCATTCCTCCATAGAGTCCCGAAAGTTCTCAATTTTCAAGTATCAAATTCCCAATTTGATTTAAGGGTTTTCTTCTATGATGTGGGTTCTTTCAATTATAATCAAATTACTTTCAATTATGGTTTTCTAAGTATGAATTGAGTTGAATTACATGTTTTAAGATGAATCCCCATGAACCTATATGAAATCCCCAAATTTTGAGATTTATGAATTGATGATGGGTTGAATTATGAAGATGGATTTTAATGAAGTTTATATGAACTCATGCATGTTTTAATGATTTCTAAAGCTATGATTCATGATGAATTGATGAATGATGAAAAGATCGGTTTTATGAAAGTATGCATGTTCAATTATGAAATTGATGATGATTTAAGATGCTTTGAGGTTGAAGTCCCAATGTTGATAATTGTTGCATAGTGAAAGGTTTTCTCACTTGATTGCTCAATTGATGAATGTGAAACGTTTTCTCACATAATGGATTCATAACTTGTTGAAAGGTCTTTCTCAACAAAAGTTGAATCAAAGGTTTAAGCAGCTATTCTAAATGACGTAAGCTTGGACTAGTCCATAGAAGATGAAACGCCAATTCTAATGAACTTTAGCGTGGATTGGTAACTCTAGTTGTACCTTTCCATGGATAATAAGATGAATAAGAAATATGACTAAAAATCCATGGGATTTATTCTTAGCACTAAGAGGATATTGAGATGGAAGCTCTCCCATAGTAGAGGCCAGGTTTCTAGTGGAAGCTCTTTCGTAATAGAGGCCGGGTTTCCAAAAGCAATCTCTTTGTCCCATAAACTATGTGCCACCATAGGAAGATTGTCTAGATAGACATTAGCTAGTTGATCCACGTAAGCTAGAAGTTTATGGTCTTACCTTGGCAAGTAGGACACCTCTTTTCGGTATGGGATAGACACCAGATTCTGTGTTGGTAGCTCACATTGTCTTACATGTCGGTTAAGGCTACTTCCTACAATAATGAACTAAAGTACTTTTAAGGTATTTCTCAAGTAAAGTAAAGATGTTTAGCTTGCTTTATCATGTTTTATGACTTATGATTTCTAACTCTTTTCTCATGTTTTAGCTTGATCATTGCATAATATGAAAAAATCCCCTTTTGCATGTTTAACTGTTTTTATGCATGGTTATCATACTTGGTACATATTTTTACTAACGCATACTCTTGCCTATATTGATTTATTAATGTAGGGCATGACGACTCTTCTTCATCTATTCGTGGCGAGATCCTAGTTGAAGGATTCTTGAATATTGGTGAGTCCTCATGCTTCGAGGACCAAGACTCTTTCATTTTTTTTTTGTCTATTCTAGACTTTTGTACGTGATGTGTGGGTTACGTCCCTGTGACTCCATGATGTAATAGATGGCTTAAGACTATGTAGATTTCCTCTTCGTTTTATAAAACTCTTATGACTTGGACATGTTTTATATACTCTTGATTTCCATTATCTTGTCTATGCATGCTAAGTGGCTTGTATGAGGCCTTTCAGGGTCTTGTACGCCATGTCACGTCTAGGGGGTAACTTGGGTCGTGACATGTAATCTAAAAGCATATAAGGTTCTAAGAAACATTTACATGTGATATGAATGTGATATGAAAGTGATTACGGGATTATCAGAACAAGAGTACCAATGGGCAAAGATTGACAACATGATTATGGTAACATAATGCATTACGAATCCATGACATGACATGCTATGCATTCTACTCCCGAGCTATAATCGGGAGGTATGGGGCCTATTGCCTATATTTATATGTACGAGACACAGATGGCCACAAGTTGGCGAATATGATGCCGGTTAGCTACCGGAAGGCACCACCATTGCTAGCACTTGGTTGGGTATGACATGAATTTGCATGTATATATATGTATTCACGACATACGATTACACAAGCATACCATGCATATTAAATTTATATAAAGCCGGATGTCAGCCACGGAGGCATATCAAAGTTTCTGTTTCAGGTGGTATCTTTATTACCCTTTTTATAGCAGCTATTTATGATTCTACTTTCTGCCTTACATACCAATACATTTTTATTCGTACTGACGTCCTGTTGCCTGGGGACGCTGTATTTTTGTTTCGTGCGTGCAGGTCCAGGTAGGGATTTTGATTGACCCCTCCGCTAGGATTCAAGGTTCAGTTGTGAGTAGGTAAGCTCCACCTCTTCGTGGAGCTTCCATAGGATGTTTACTTTTTTTATACAGTTTGGGTATAGTCAGGGCCTTGTCCCGACCAGTGCTTATGACACTCTTAGAGGCTATTATGGACATGATATTCTGGGTTTCTTTCTGCAGCTTCAAGACTCCAGCCCCATAGGCTTGGCATGTATATATATGTATGTCTTCAGTTGCGGCCTCGTCAGCCAATAAGTACTTTATTATTTTTATCTTTTATACCTTCGTCTATATGACTTGTTGTTATTCAGGTTATGACCTTAATGGTCTAGGCTTAGTATTTTAGATGTTATGCTGCCCGACCTTCTTGACCCACAGTTGAGTCAGTTAGTATATTCAGTGGCCAACTTGATTGAATAAGATATCGAGTGCCAGTCACGCCTGCCCTAGTTTGGGGTGTGACAAACTTGGTATCAGAGTAGGTCGTGTCCTAGGGAGTCCACAAGCTGTGTCTTGTAGAATCTTGTTTATGAGTGTGTTTTGCACCATACTTATAATCAAGAGGCTATAGGACATTTAGGACTGGTTATATTTCTTTCAATTTATAGATCGTGTTATAGAGTAGAGTCATTAGTTCGTATGAAATCTAAATCATGCTCTTTTTTTTATCTGACTGAGTACTTATGCTTAAGAGTATTTATTGAGGTTTTGAGGTAGAAATTGTTGGTCATCCGAAATTTATAGACCTAATAAAGCTAGAGATGCTTGACTTTTTTTATTAATATGGGCATGGATTGGCTAAAACCTTGTTATGACAATGTCAACTACCGAGAGAAGACTGTTATATTTCCATTCCCAAGGGAAGTAGTATGAGAATGGAAGGCTAATGCATCAACACTGAAAGGCAAGTTTATTTCCAATCCTCATGAAAAGAAATGGTTACTAAAGGGTGCATTTATCATATTGTCTGAGCGAGTTTAAGATATTGATGTTAAGACATTGACTCTTCAGTTATTCTAGTGGTCAATGAGTTTCTAGATGTATTTCCAGGTGAGTTTCTTGGTATTCCCCTAGAGCATTAGACTGATTTTTTTGTATTAATACATTACCAGATGCCCAGCGGATATCAACTCCCCCATTTAGAATTGCACTAGAAAAATTTAAGATATTGAAAAAATAACTAAAGGATATATTAGATAAGGGCTTCATCAGGCCTAGTGCATCACCGAGCGGTGCACCAATGTTATTTGTGCAGAAGAAAGATGACTCATTGCAGAAGTGTATAAACTACTAAAAATTGAATACAGTGACTATAAAAAACAAATATATGCTACAAAGGATTGATGGGTTTTTTGACCAACTATATGATGTCGGATGCTTCCCAAAGATTGATTTAAATTTAGGGTACCACTAGGTACTTGTTCGAGAGAGTAATATTCCAAATACAACCTTCAGGATAAGATATGGCCATTTTGAGTTTCTTGTAATGTCTTTCAGATTGACGAATGCCCCAATAATACTTATGAAATGGATGAATAGTATATCAATGTCATTTTTAGACTTGTTCGTAATTGTATTAGTTAGTGATATTCTGGAACATTCTCATTCAGAGGCAAAGCATAGAGATCATCTCCAAGTCGTGCTTCAGGTACTCCAAGGTTAGAAGTTGTGTGCTAAGCTCTCGAAGTATGAGTTTTGGTGTTGTTCAGTGGTTTTTTTGGGGGGCCATATTGTATTAGATGCTGGTATTCGAGTTGACTTACAGAAGATTGAGGCCTTGAAAACTTGTCCTAGACCTATGAACCTGGTAGAAGTTTGAAGCTTTCTGAGGGTTGGTAGAGTATTAAGGAAGGTCACTGGAAGGATTTTTTTTTTTGCTTTCAGCACCCTTAATTAAGTTGACTTAGAAAGAAGCTATGTATCAGTGGACCATAGCCTACGAGGTATGATTCCAAGAGCTGAGTGATAGATTGACTTCAGCACAGTTCTTACCTTACAAGACGGTCTAGAGGGCAATGCAATGTATTATGATGCTTCAAGGGTTAGGCTGGTTTATGTTCTGACACATCACAGACAGGTCATTGCTTATGCTTCAAAAAAGTTAAAGAAGAATAAAAAGAACTACCCGACCCACAATTTAGAGTTGGCTGCAGTTATTCATGCCTTGAAGATTTTGAGGAATTACTTGAATGTCTTTAATTTTGATATTTTGTTACACCCCAAAAAATTTCTAAGTTGAAGACCGAACCATTCTTGAATTGCGTATAAGGTCGTACCAAGTGATTCTTAATTGTTCTTAGATTCTAAGGTCAATTCATTAGTGTGGGAATGATTTTGGATATCAATTAAGGCCACTAGAATCCCCTAGCACAAAGTTGAGTTGGAAGCTTTCCTACCAAGTAAGTTTTGACCTAAGATTTGACTTAGGTCAACTTCAAAAGATCATATCTTTCGGCACATAATGAGTTCGGTGCTCCATAAGCAATCAACTCGAAGGTCTTTGAGTCCTCCTTCCAACGCCGACAAGGTTTCTAAATTTCGAGTTTGGCATAAAACCTTATGCCCATTTGAGTAAAGTATCTCTATTTAAGGCATCTCATTCAATTTAGAAAAGGGTATTTTGGTCTTTTCCTTTTTCCAACTAGGTTTAGCACATTTTTCCTCACCCAATTAAGGGTCTAATCAGATGCTAAACCACTCTTTGTCGTTCCTAAACACTTAGAAAAAAAATAAGAGAAGATTTCAAGAGGAGAAAGAGCTAGGGTTTCAAGCGTTCTCCAAGATTCATCGATTTCGCCAAGAACTTTGTTCTTCCCAGGTATATGAGGCTTCCCATAGTGATGGACTTTTTCATCCTCACACCAATCATGAAATTCTCTCGTTAATTTACACATATAATCACTTATGTACGTATTCATGAAGAGTTCTTGAGTTTTAAGTTCCAATTTTTAACAATGGAGATTTTGAGTTCTTGAGGTTAGGGTTTTGCGAATGAGTGGTGTTTCTTGATAGAATTTGAGTGGGATTTTAATAATTTCATGTTGGGTTTGTGAATCAAAGAGAATTTGGAAGAAACCAATCGATTCTAGATGAGTTAGGACCCGAAATTAAGATAGAAAATTTATCGGATTTCTAGTTAGGGGGCTGGTGCGGCACGCCACCATAGCGCCAGAACTATTGCTAAGTAGTTTGGGGCCTGGCGCCCCACGCCATCAGTACGCCGGGGGTTGTCTAACCTTTTTCATTCCGAACGTATTCCTTCGAATCGTGACTACGTTCTCTTCTTTGTATTAGCTCCTAAAGGCTTCATTAATCCTTGAGAAATCCTACATGTCCTAATCACATGTCTTAATTACTTTTAAAATTAAAGTGAGTATAAGAGAAAAGTTCAAGAGGTCTTTTTGAGTCATTTTGAGAATTTTTCTGTAATTAACAATGATTTTGAACTAAGTCTTGAGAAAGTAATTATGAGGATGAGAAGAGTTGTATTCACGATTGAAAAAGAGTATAAGGGAATTAAGTAGTCCCAAATGTATCATTTTGTTACATTGAGAAGAGAACTATGATTCATGATTACTATGACAGTCGAGTATGCCATCAATGTGCAAGCAGTATGACATCTAGATATGCCATCAATGTTTATGCAGTATGACTTCCCGAGTCATCAATGATCAGATCACAATAAATATTTGTTTTAAACTATTTTTTAAGTCAAGAAGAGTTTGACTAGAGCCTAATTAAAGAGAATTTTTGAGTAAAGTTTAAGGGAACTAATTGATTCCCGAATGTATTACTTTTACATTGAGAAAGAAACATTGATTTCTAAATGAGTTTATGAGTTCAGAGATACTTCAGAGCATTTACCTCTTTCAAGAGGTTATTTTGAGTAATTACCTCAAACAGAGAAAGAGTATGTTTTATACATTTGAGCATGAATATATTATTGGGAGTAGTATTGAGCACCGATATGGGGATGAGTTTAGACAACTCAAAATCTTCATAAACCATGTCTGCCAACTTGGGTAAAGGATCATACTTTTTAGATGAATCCTTAGTGCCTTCGGGCAGAGCTTAGTGGACCACTTAGTTGAGGTGTTCTATACCTTGGTAAGGTATAGGAAAGTTCTAGCAGCGTTGGCGAGATACTGTATTATCACGTATCTCATAGTGATGGTTGTCGGTTAGAGAAACTCCCTAATAGAGTAAAGAGTACTTCCATTATATTTTCACATACAGTTTTCTTTGAATTATTATATTGTACTTTGTGAAGCTTTAAATGATTTTATCTTGAATCGTGCTTTACATTGAGTTGAGTTAAGTTGAGTATTTCTTTTAGTCTGTTCAGTTCAGTATATGCTATTATTGCATTCTTTCAGTAAGAATTTAAATGAGTTTCTGTCATGATTTATATTATATTTCAGTTGAGTTACTACCAGAGTTTCAGTTCAGTTATTTTGTTATTCAGCTTTATTGCATACTCGTACATTCAATGTACTGACGTCATTCGACCTGCATCTTTTAATGATGCAGATACAGGTACTTAGGATCCTCAATAGGAGTTCCGTTGAGATCACTTCATCCGCTTGTCAGCTTTCGAGTAAGACCTCCTTGGTTCCGGAGGACTCCAGTTTTATAAGTTGTTAGTAGTAGTCTCTTAAGGAGTCGTGGTTCTTATCCCGAGACTCATCTTTGTACAATAGAGGCTTAATAGATAGACAGTTTTGGAGGGTCTTTCAGTTACAGATGTTTTACTTAAAACTTTATGCTTCATACTTAGTATTTTCATATAGTTTTGAGATTCTGTAAGTTTTATTAAACATTTTTTTCAGTTTTGATGCTTGTGTATGCTTGAATTAGTCTTCCGCTTGTAGTCAGCTAGGATGAGGGTTCACCTGGGAACTAGTAATGGTTCTCGAGTGCTGGCCACGTCCAGGGTGTAGACTCGGGTCATGACAAACTTGGTATCAGAGCACAGGGTTCAAGTGCCCTAGGGTGTCAATGAAGTCATGTCAGTAGAATCTTATTTATGGTTGTGGGGGCCCCACTTCTATAAATGAGGGACTTCAAACATTTAAGAAAAGTTTCCTTTCTTTCATACTCTGGATCGTGCGATAGAGTTGTCACCTAAGAAATTTATTCATACTCGTGCGTTTCTCAAATCCATTCGACTACCCCTCATACTCAAGGTAGTTGAAAAGCAAGTCCTAGATCCTTATCGATGAGTTACTCTCAGCAAAAGTCTTCAGAAAGTCATGAGACTGTAAAGGGGCTTGAGAAAAGCCCGTGAATGAGCTTAAGTGTTCAGATTCAAAAGAATGCACTCTTAGTTCATATGAATCGTACGTTAGAGCTAAAAGCGAGATGTACTCATAGACTCTCTTCTCTAAACCTTATTCAGGTGAGACCCTTATGAGGAAGTGTGTTTTAGAGCTTGGGTAGTATTTTCACCCGAAAAGATAATATGAGTGTGGTAGTAGAAGTGCCTAGAGTTAGAAGAATGCATGCAGAGGTATAGTAATCTAAGAAAGGGAGATAGTGATGAGATAAATTACGTTGTTGTAGTCATGCACCCAGTAAGTTATTAATGAGGAGTTTTCCCTTATGGGTAGACTAAGAAGTGATGAGTTTGTGTAGATTTCATAATTGAAGGTAGAGAAATAGTTACCAGTCAGGATGAGTTAAGAGTATACTTTAATGAGAAGGGAGTTTATGTCGATGTGTCATCGTGTTAGTGAAGACTAAGTATAGGTGTTAAATAGAAGAGCAGAGTATTCATTAGGTAATAGATCTAAGATAGGCTTATGATTTTGAGGGTAGAACCCCATGATATTCGAATGGTTATAGAACTAATTAGGCAATGATGTATAGTGAATGAGAAAGTAGTACTTAAGTTGTGAAATGGAAGTGTGTTAGTAATCTGTAAATAGGTAGACTGAGAGATAAAGATTTACTCCTTCTCATGAGATCTTAGTGAGTGAGTGTTTCTTAAGCTTATCTAGTAGTTGTAAGTTAGTATAGTAAGCGAGCAATTATATTGATATCCGTATTTAATAATAGACACTAAGCTTGAATTTGAGATGAGTGTCGTGATCAAAAGGATGGCAACATGAGGGTGATGATGTTAGTTTTGAGATTTGTTCAGGTAGATTTGACTTAGAGCAGGTGAGGAATTAAGGTGTTAGTTGCAATGAATATGAGTGGTACAAGTGTGGTATTATGACTCTTAGATGAGAGCAAGGGAGTGTGGCTAAGCCATTATATTAGCAAGAGCATCAAGAGGTAAACCTGAGATTGTAGGTAGTCATACAAGGTTCCAATTAAGTTAATGATTTTTCATGTGTGCCTAGATAGTATATTTGAGTTGTCTATGTGGAATAGGCTGATGTAAGCATTATTTATTAACCTTAAGAGTTTGGTCAGAGAGATCATATAAAGTCAATGATGAGCCTTTCAAATATAGTTCAAGTTTCCTCCAGTTAGCTAGATATGAACTTAGAAGGACGGTATTAGTGGGCTAAGAAGGAGAATTCAAACTATTAAGAGTTAGACCAAGCATCTTTATAAACCATTAAGAAGAGGTTAAGAGAAGCATCTGAGAAAGACATCTTAGATGGAACCATAGTACTTGCACATAGAGAGTTCAGTAGCCATGAGATAAGCCTTTCCTGAGTATTAGAGTAAATTGAATGTAGACCAGTTTAGAGATGATGGAATAGATCCATATCTTTAAAGTGTCGGCTTCAAACCTAAGGGGGAGATGATAAGATGAGAAACCAAGTCAAGTGTTGAGAATCAGATAGTAATGTGTTCAGAAAGAGTTAAAGTGATATATCGATCCATTCATACTCTAGTGTATTCCTTAAAGTTCACTCGTTACAACATCATGTTGATGTTTCTAATATCATAATTGTGTCCATGACCTATGCTCATACACTTCAGACAGATTCACATCTATGCTAAGTTCCAAGAATGAGGGGCAAAGACTTTAGCCCATTGATCTCAATCTTACTCCATAAATTTATGGATATCAGCCTCATAATATGAACATATGTAGATAAGCACTCATGTCTCATAGTATGCTCAATCTCGCAAATTCATGATTTACTCTCAATGACTAGCAACAAAATGTTATGTCATGCATATTCTTATATCAGATATCTCGAATGAATCGTGCTTATGATCTTTTGCCCTAAAGTTCTTTCAGTAATCCGTTTCAGTTTTGATAGCGATGTTGTCGATAGTAGTTGAGTAATGATAGAAGAAGAGGGTTGATGTTTCTTATTGTGGTAGTGGTGGTGTTCTTATTCCATCTAAGGTTATAATGTGGAGGAGGAATAGGATGAGGTTTTACTATGAGTAATAGTTAAATGAGAGCAATTAGTCGGTTCCTAGTAGTAATGCGTGAAATTTCAGTTGCTAGAAGTGATGAGAGAATAAGGAATTCTTATAAGGATTGGTTAGTAGGAGTGCATGAAGTGGTTATAGTACTAGGCTTGAATATATTAAGAGCATACAGTTAGACTCAGACCCTAGTAAGAGTAGTCATATACCCTTGTGGGAGCCATGAGTTGCAGCCAATGAGGTGTGGTAATCAGAAAGAAGAGTATAGTTGAGAAGTGTTGCTAAGCTTAAGAGCTATCAGTTATATCACTTGAGACAGAGTAGTCTTATTCTTACTTCGTGCCCAGATACCCTTGTTTCATGTCATGGCCTGTGATCTTGAAAACCTTATGTGAGCTTCATGCCAAGTGTGCTCGAGCCTAGTTTCAAAACCCTCCGTATGAATCACTTCTGCCTATGTTAGTAGGCAAGCTCAGAAGTCAAGAGAGGTAGTGATAGTAAATCTTTTCCCTCCATTCTCAGTTTAACCAACATTCAAGGACGAATGATCCCAAGGGGGAGATATTGTTACACCCCAGAAAATTTCTAAGTTAAAGACCAAGCCATTCTTGAATTGCGTATAAGGTCGTACCGAGTGATTCTTAATTATTCTTAGATTCTAAGGTCAATTCATTAGTGTGGGAATGATTTTGTTTATCAATTAAGGCCACTAGAATCCCCTAGCACAAAGTTGAGTTGGAAGCTTCCCTACCAAGTAAATTTTGACCTAAGATTCTACTTAGGTCAACTTTAAAAGATCATATCTCTCAGCACATAATGATATAGGTGGTCCATGATCTATCAAATCGAAGTTCTTTGAGTCCTCTTTCCAATGCCGCCAAGTTTGCTAAATTTTGAGCTCGGAGTAAAAAGTTATGCTCGTTTGAGTGAAGCATCTCTATTTAAGGCATCTCATTCATTTTAGAAAAGGGTATTTTGGTCTTTTCCTTTTTCCAACTAGGTTTAGCACATTTTTACTCACCCAATTAAGGGTCTAATCAGATGCTAAACCACTCTTTGTCGTTCCTAAACACTTAGAAATAAAATAAGAGAAGAGTTCAAGAGTAGAAAGAGCTAGGGTTTCAAGCGTTCTCCAAGATGCATCGATTTCGCCAAGAACTTTGTACTTCCCAGGTATGTGAGGCTTCCCATAGTGATGGACTTGTTCATCCTCACGCCAATCATGTAATTCTCTCGTTAATTATCTCATATAATCGTTTACGTACGTATTCTTGAAGAGTTCTTGAGTTTTAAGCTTCATTTTTAAACAATGGAGATTTTGAGTTCTTGAGGTGAGGGTTTTGCGAATTAGTGGTGTTTCTTGATATAATTTGAGTGGGATTTTGATAATTTCATATTGGGTTTGTGAATCAAAGAGAGTTTGGAAGAAACCAATCGATTCTAGATGAGTTAGGATCCGAAATTAAGCAAGAAAATTCATCGGATTTCTGGGTAGGGGGCTGGCGCGGCACGCCACCATAACGCCAGAACTACTGCTCAGTAGTTTGGGACCTGGTACCCCACGCCAGCAGTGCGCCCCAAACTCTGGTTAGCAGTTTGGGGCTTGGCGCCCTACGCCAACAGTACGCCACGGGTTGTCTGACCTTTTTCATTCCGAACGTATTGCTTCGAATCGTGACTATGTTCTCTTCTGTGTATTAGCTCCTAAAGGATTCATTAATCCTTGAGAAATCCTATATGTCCTAATCACATGTCTTAATTACTTTTAAAATTAAAGTGAGTTTAAGAGGAAAGTTCAAAAGGTCTTTTTGAGTCATTTTGAGAATTCTCTTGTAATTGACTATGGTTTTGAACTAATTCTTGAGAAAGTAATTATGAGAATGAGAAGAGTTGTATTCACGATTGAAAAAGAGTATAAGGGAATTAAGTAGTCCCAAATGTATCATTTTGTTACATTGAGAAGAGAACTATGATTCATGATTATTATGACAGTCGAGTATGCCATCAATGTGCAAGCAGTATGACATCTAGATATGCCATCAATGTTTATGCAGTATGACTTCCCGAGTCATCAATGATCAGATCACAATAAATATTTGTTTTAAACTATTTTTTAAGTCAAGAAGAGTTTGACTAGAGCCTAATTAAAGAGAATTTTTGAGTAAAGTTTAAGGGAACTAATTGATTCCCGAATGTATTACTTTTACATTGAGAAAGAAACATTGATTTCTAAATGAGTTTATGAGTTCAGAGATACTTCAGAGCATTTACCTCTTTCAAGAGGTTATTTTGAGTAATTACCTCAAACAGAGAAAGAGTATGTTTTATACATTTGAGCATGAATATATTATTGGGAGTAGTATTGAGCACCGATATGGGGATGAGTTTAGACAACTCAAAATCTTCATAAACCATGTCTGCCAACTTGGGTAAAGGATCATACTTTTTAGATGAATCCTTAGTGCCTTCGGGCAGAGCTTAGTGGACCACTTAGTTGAGGTGTTCTATACCTTGGTAAGGTATAGGAAAGTTCTAGCAGCGTTGGCGAGATACTGTATTATCACGTATCTCATAGTGATGGTTGTCGGTTAGAGAAACTCCCTAATAGAGTAAAGAGTACTTCCATTATATTTTCACATACAGTTTTCTTTGAATTATTATATTGTACTTTGTGAAGCTTTAAATAATTTTATCTTGAATCGTGCTTTACATTGAGTTGAGTTAAGTTGAGTATTTCTTTTAGTCTGTTCAGTTCAGTATATGCTATTATTGCATTCTTTCAGTAAGAATTTAAATGAGTTTCTGTCATGATTTATATTATATTTCAGTTGAGTTACTACCAGAGTTTCAGTTCAGTTATTTTGTTATTCAGCTTTATTGCATACTCGTACATTCAATGTACTGACGTCATTCGACCTGCATCTTTTAATGATGCAGATACAGGTACTTAGGATCCTCAATAGGAGTTCCGTTGAGATCACTTCATCCGCTTGTCAGCTTTCGAGTAAGACCTCCTTGGTTCCGGAGGACTCCAGTTTTATAAGTTGTTAGTAGTAGTCTCTTAAGGAGTCGTGGTTCTTATCCCGAGACTCATCTTTGTACAATAGAGGCTTAATAGATAGACAGTTTTGGAGGGTCTTTCAGTTACAGATGTTTTACTTAAAACTTTATGCTTCATACTCAGTATTTTCAGATAGTTTTGAGATTCAGTAAGTTGTATCAAACATTTTCTTCAATTTTTATGCTTGTGTATGCTTGAGTTAATCTTCTACTTGTAGTCAACCAGGATGAGGGTTCACTTGGGAACCAGTAATGGTTCTCGAGTGCTAGCCACGTCCAGGGTGTAGGTTCGGGTCGTGACATATTTATACAGATCACAAGCATCCCTAGTATATTTTTAGATAGAAAAAGTGAACCTATGATAGCACAGATGGCATGAATTGCTGGAAGTCTTTGATGTGGATATTTTATATTATCCAAGGAAAACCAATATAGCAGTGGATGCCCTCAATTATAAGTCTATGGGAAGTCTATCACTTTTTAAAGCTAAGAATCGGGAGATGGTCTAAGAGCTCCATCAGCTAGCTGGTCGGGGGTTAGATTTTTACACGCCAATGATACTAGAGTCATAGTTCAGGACTAATTAGTATCATCTCTAGTTGTGGAGGTGAAGGCCTAACAAAACTAGGATCCTAGCTTAGATCAGCTCAGAGGCAAGGCTCAACAACATACGTTTTTAGCCTTTGATAGAGTAGGAGATACAGTCTTCAAATTCAGAGATCAGTTCTATTCTGAACGCCACATGGCTTCTATAGAAAATTATAGGACATGCAAACCATTTTCGCTACTTTGCTCATATAGGATCCATGAAAATGTGTCATGGTATTAAGGAGTTATATTGTCAACATGTAGAGGTAGAGCATCAGAAGCCTAGTTTGCTGACTTAGGAGATAGTTTTTCCATTGTGGAAAGGGGAGGAGATAAATATGAATTTTGTCACATGTTTGCCTCATTCGTGATGAAGATCAATTCCATTTGGGTGATTATTGACAGGTTGACGAAATCAGCCCATTTCTATCTAGTCAGGGCTACATTCTAGTTAAAGGTTATGTTGGGATGTACATTAGAGACATATTTAGACTTCATGGTGTCCCAATATTGATTATTTCAGATAGACGGGCACAATTTATAGAACAATTATGGAGGTCCTTGTTGAAGGGTTTGGGGACTCAAGGTAATCATAGTATGACTTTTCATCTTCAGATTGATAGCCAAGCCGAACACATGATCCATATGCTCAAGGAAATATTATGGGTATGTGTGCTATATTTTAGCGGGAACTGGTATGATCATGTGTCACTAATTGAGTTTGCTTATAATAACAACTTCCAAGCAAGTATTCAGATAGCTCCTAATGAAGTACTATATGGGCGAAAGTGCAGGTCGCCAATTAATTGGTTCAAGATTAGGGAAGTAGAGTTTCTAGGTCCCGATCTAGTCTAACAAGTGATAGAGAAGGTAAAGCTTATTAGAGATCAGTTGTAAATAGCATAGAGTCGGCAGAAGTCTTATGCAGATGTTTGATGGCAAGACTTAGAGTTTGATGTAGAAGATTGAATTTTCTTGAAAGTATTGCCTATGAAGGGTATCATGTGATTCATCAAGAAAGGGAAGCTGAGTCCAAGGTATGTAGGGCAATATAAGATTATTCGGAGGATTGGTAGTGTGGCGTACGAGCTTGATTTGCCTTCAGAATTGAAAGCGGTCCATTCGGTATTCCATGTACCTATGTTGTAGAAGTGCATTGGAAATGCTTTGCGGATTATGCCCGTTGAGGATATTCGTGTTTATAAAGATTTTTCTTACGCTGAGGTGTTATTGGCTATGTTGGATCGGCAGGTAAGAAAGATTTGGACTAAAGAAGTAGTTTATGTGAAAGTGTTATGGAGGAATAACAACGTCGAGGAAATAACTTAAAAGCCGAGGAGGAAATAAGGAAAAGTACCCCCAGCTATTCACGATTTAAGCTGAGTTGAATTTCAATAATTGACAATTATTCCTGTACACCAACTTAAGTGGATTTTAAATAACTTAGAAATGCAATTTATATGGCTTGTGACGAGGTAGCTATACGAAGCCTTGTAATTGAAATTTTCAGAATTGGATTTAAGATTTGCAGATGTAACAAATATAACCTCGCAAATAACACAGTAGCAGCAAAGAAATGCCACCAAGAAATTGTTTGGATCCATTCGCGGGCGAATGTTCTTAAAGGGGGGAGAATGTGAGATCCTGCAGTTCTTTCACATAATATATGTAGCATGGCATGAGTGTATGAGGTATATATGATATGGTGTATCACGTCAGGAGAATAAGGTTGCAAAGGGATTGTAAGACCAAAGAATTAGACTAAAGTTATTGGTCAAGAATGCCCTTAAACAAGTTTGAGTTAAAGAATGCCTCTTGTAACACCCCACCCGTTCGGAAGGTTTAAATTAAACAGTACCTGCGGGGTAAGAATAAGAGTGTCTTATATGCTAAAAAGTATGTTTTATAAGGTAATATAGTCGCGCAATGATCTTAAGTTAAGCTTTGGAAGTCAAGCAAGTTGTGAAATAGAAGTGGGCAAAAGTTAGAGTAAGTTTCTTTGATAAACTTTCTGAAATTTGGGTTAAATGTCTTGGACCTTTTCTCCCAATCTATAAAGCTTTAGAAAGACCCCAATATACCATATCGAAGGTCTACGAGTCTATTTTCCAACGCACTAAACCGTTCATTCATATCACTTCTTAATAGAGAGATATTAACATATTCGTGAGACTGCACAAGCAGGCACGTGAAGGTGGGTCGCATAGCCCCTATGTCGGATTAGCTGTGTAAGAGTGGATATCCCTTCGTTTTATCTCATTTTTTTCACACAAATAAGAATAACAACAGTCCTAAATCCTCTCTAAGGGCTCCCCTACCATCCAAGCCAATATCTATAAGATTTCAACGTGGCTTCACCCTCGGAATGTTCATAGAGATTGTGTTACTTCTTTCCTCCTCGTTGGTTGTGATTTGAAGGATTCTTCATGGTGAAGGAGTCTCATTTTTACATGATTTTTCTTCTGTTTGGACGTAATAATTTTCACTTTTCATTTTATTGAGTGAATCCAAGTTATAGATAAGCTATATAAGCAAGAACACTCGAATAGATGGTTGGAAAATCGTATTTTAATACTTATGTGATGTTGAGCTGTTTTGAAGTATTTTCTTATGTTGTTGTTCCTAGAATTTTTGGGAACGATTTGTATGTGTGAGGTTGTTGTTGGCATGAATCTGGGAGAGAAGAACAAATATAGATGGGTATTGAATTGTAAGATAAATTAGTATAACGTTAGTTCTATTATTGCATTGCGATTTTCAAACGGTATTTTTCTTGGTTCAAGGTCTTGCGTTTGGGGAGATTGTTTGATATTTGAGGAGACATGTTAAAATACTTTAAATTCCATCAAGTTCAAGTTAAGGTTCTGCCCTCCTAACCCGTTATTGCTTATGAGGAGAAATATATGATTCCAAATGTAATTATTGGACGAACTCCAAGATGGTGATTGGAAGCTGTGAGTTCGAGTTATTATAGGTATGTTGAACAATTATAGGACTGGTTTATATATATTTCTCGCTTTAATGGTTTGAGGACTCATGATTGGGGTTTGGTTGTGGTTATTTTGGGGTTCGAAAGGAGGGGTGTGGCGATACACCGAGTTTTATTATTGTGCAGGGATACTCTATTTGGTCGTGGTGGACTATTTCGTAGGCTTCCACTTGTTAATAGCTGCTGCAAAAATGCTTGTTATGTCATTAATTTGTGGTTATAATTTGGAGAAGAAAATTTAATGAAGCATACATTTAAAAAGGGTCCGACGAGCTAATCACTCTCCTAGTAATCTCTAAATTGCTGCTTTGACCCCAACGTGTTAATATTATATCTGTAATGGTTGTGTCACATGATTTTGTGTAGATTACATATTGTAAAGAAGGGGTAAAGTCCGTATTAATACTGCAAGGCCCAGAATCGAGGTATGTTAAGGCTAAACGTTGTACTTCCTTTGAGCATGAATTTTAGAAACCTAAATCGTCAAATGTTGTTTTACTATTTTATTGCTAGAAAGACCTTCTGTGAAAGGCATTGGGATTGCAGCTAAAGTATTTTGTGACTCCATTATGTTGATATTCCACTCGTTCGGTTATATAGGGTACTTGGCGTCTATATGTGATTTTGTCGACTCCCTTGATTATAGGTCTATGTGTATATATTATTATTATTCTTTAGGTGTTGTAACTTAAAAAGGTTATGTAGGAAAATTATTTGCAATCAGTCCTCCTTCCTCGATAATTTATTTTTAAAAAAAAAACTTTAAAATAATACATCGATTTCCAAAACTCTTAATGGGACTCGTATGTTTAAACTACTAAAGGATTCTTTTACAAAATACTAAGGGAACATATATAGAAACTAAGTGAAGCGCCTTAAACTCTTTATGAACATCCTCATGTTTAAGTTATCTTTCTAAATTTGAGTTAAGTGTTCCAATGTAATCTAAAAGCATATAAGGTTCTAAGAGACATTTACATGTGATATGAAAGTGATTACGGGATTTTGAGAACAAGAGTACCAATGGGCAAAGATTGACAACATGATTATGGTAACATAATGCATTACAAATCCATGACATGAAATGCTATGCATTCTACTCCCGAGCTATAATCGGGAGGTATGGGGCCTATTGCCTATATTTATACGTATGAGACACAGATGGCCACAAGTTGGCAAATATGATGTCGGTTAGCTACCAGAAAGCACCACCATTGCTAGAACTTGGTTGGGTATGACATGCATTTGCATCTATATATGTGTATTCACGACATATGATTACACGAGCATACCATGCATATTAAATTTATATAAAGTCGAATGTCAGCCACGGAGGTCTATCAGAGTTTCTGTTTCAAGTGGTATCTTTATTACCCTTTTTATAGCAGCTATTTATGATTCTACTTTCTGCCTTACATACCAGTACATTTTTATTCGTACTGACGTCCCGTTGCCTGGGGACGCTGCATTTTTGTTTCGTGTGTGCAGGTCCAAGTAGGGACTTTGATTGACCCCTCCGCTAGGATTCAAGGTTCAGCTGTGAGTTGGTAAGCTCCACCTCTTCGTGGAGCTTTCATAGGATGTTTACTTTTGTTATACAGTTTAGGTATAGTCGGGGCCTTGTCCCGACAAGTGCTTATGACACTCTTAGAGGCTATTGTGGACATGATATTCTGGGTTTCTTTCTGCAACTTTCAGTCTCCAGCCCCATGGGCTTGGCATGTATATATATGTATGTCTTCAGTTGCGGCCTCGTCAGCCAGCAAGTACTTTATTATTTTTATCTTTTCTACCTTCGTCTATATGACTTCTTGTTATTCAGGTTATGACCTTAATGATCTAGGCTTAGTATTTTAGATGTTATGCTGCTCGACCTTCTAGGTCCACAGTTGAGTCAGTTAGTATGTTTCAGTGGCCTACTCGATTGAATAAGGTATCGAGTGCCAATCACGCCTGCCCTAGTTTGGGGTGTGACAGTTATGTCCTTGATAAATTGTATGTGTTTCATGTCATGTCTAATCACCTCTCTCAATTCTTCTTCGACATACCTTTGTACCTCTTCTAATACCAACTATAGCCAACCTCTCATACTTTCTCACTGAGACCTTTGAGCATCATCTCCAATAAATAGAATGAATAGTATCAAACTGTGCCCGTTTGTGTTAACTTGTAAGTAATTTAGCAACACATTAAATTTCTATCTATGAAGCAGAATGTATAGCTTATCAAGTAGGTTCATTATCTTTTGACGTACTGAAATATTTTGAACTTCTAGAGAACAAGGGTTAGCTCCGCTGCAAGTCTACCCTCAAAACTAACTGCACAAATTTCAAATAAAGTGAAAATATTCGCTATATTATGTAATAGCTCGTATATGAGATCTAATCTATGACATTAAAGGCGTTACACAAGTAGTATAGAGAGGGTCAAATAGTGTGAAGTGCAGACCACGTTATATCTGTTCTTGAGATTATACCATATGTATTCTATTCTCCTTTCTCATTAACCAAAAAAAAATGACAGGAAGAAACATCTGTACAAAATAGGGAAGTCTAGGGTGAAGATCAAATTCCAACAGATGCTGCCTAGATTTGCGGTGACCTGCTTTGCTACTGCTGCTGCTAGACGATACCAGCCTCGAGAAAACCAAAAGCCACATGAAGTTGCAAGGAACTAGCAAGCAGAAAAATGAAAATTTACAGACATTATGTAACAGCTGCCGAAGAGATGATTCAACGAAGTTGATCATGAAATGCCTTAAGCTGTTTCACATCATTCAACCACGCAGCAACATTTTGTCCATCAACAGTAACCCAGTCAACTACAGTTGATGCTGGCTGTTCCCACCATTCATCTACCTGTAAAGATGCCACAATATCACATTTGCATAAGCAGGAACTTCCCAGAACAGAACAAAGAAGAGTGAGAAAGTAAAAAAAGAAAACGAACATTATAGCATCACCAAGATATCCTAGTTACAGAGCTTGAATGTTTGTTTCTGTTTTTATTTCCCATTTTAGACCCATTTTTTTGCTTTCCCCTTTTTGGGCCTAACAGAACTGAAATATCCTTCTAACACCAAACAAATTCAGAAACAAAATCTTTGGATCAATTAGGATAACTCTAATGTTTTCCCAGATCCTTCTTGGCAACTCACATAAAGTACTTTCTGTTCATGCAGTTGTGCAGAAAGATCTTAAAATTCACATGATCCTTGGGCCTAATTCCAAAAGCTAGCTCATGAGGCAAGGACTGCTCAAGACCAGATAAGGATACCCATTCCTCCCTCAACCAATGACTTAACATCACCCAAGGAGGTTAATCAGAAGATATGAAAGATGTCATTTGGCCGACATGAAATGATAAATATCAAAGAAAACAATTTACAAAATAAACTTATATTAAGTAAAATAAAGTCTTATGTGGCGTGTCCTACATTTGTTTTGGACACTCCCACTTCTGTGTCCAGATGGATGATTGACAGCATGTAATACACAGTTGGTTATTGACATTCCACCTCAAAGTATTAAACAGGTTGAACATACCAAGACTGAAAGAAATGTGTAATTCCATTATTTTATCCATTTCTAAGACCAGTAAAATATTACCTTGAACAAACTGGTGAACAAATAAGCAGCGACAAAAATTACTCACCAGGCCCCGAACATACTTGCATTCCTCGTCAAGGCAGTGTTTAGCATTACCAATAGCTACATCCAGTTCCTGTAGCCAATTCTCGGTACCTGTCTTCTCTTGCTCGGCAGCCAGATTTAAGCAGTAGTTTGTCGTCCTACAAAGCACAAACAATAAAACCAATCATTCTATATATTGGTCCAACCAAATGTCCAACAATCATTATTACAGTGTTCAAGGCACTAGAGTCCAATCTAATTTTCTTAAGGCACCCCAGTTTTTGGTTTGAATAAGAAATAGAAAAACTTGTGCATTGCAAATAAGCAAGGATCTGACCCGGGACAAAAAATTAAAATTGATGTGTGACATTTGTCGCACCTTTCATACTCATTTTGTGCCTTGTTAGCATGATCTAATAATGCACGACCACTTTCAACAAGATCCCGCCGTGTGTGAACCAAGTTGATTGCCTTTTCCAAGTCTTCCAATATGGAAGCTTCAGAACCACGAAGTTTCATACAAAGTCCCAAAGATTCTAAAACTGATGCTAAGCCAGCATCCGAGGCATCCAAACCTAAATACACAAGTTAAAAGGAAAAAAATAAGATGTACGTAGAATCATCAGTACATGTAAAAGGTGCGATAGCGAGGAATGCAAACCCAAGCTCAAAAATAGTGAATGCTTGAGCCAATAAGATCCAAGAAAGTCATGGTATGAATATATAAAATTCAATAAAAGCAATTGTGTCCAACAGATCTCATACATATTACAAAAACAACATAACGAACTAAAAATGAGCTCAAGTATTTATGTACCTTATTTCATAACTTGAGGGCAAGGAGTTCAATCCAGTAAATGGGTTAAAAAAAGCCTTACTGAAATGCCTAACTTAGATCCATCTCAAGACTCATTCATATAGGGCTTACTCAGATTGATTAGTCATGATTTAGGGCACCTCTTGTGATTCTTTTATGGGACATAATAATCACAAGCACAGCATAAACCTACATGAGCTTAAGGTGATTCCTATCACCTTAATTGTTTTAAGGTTTGCACATTATCATCCTTCTTGGTCTCTCATTGTTCTACTTGTTGATTATATTGTCGTGTTGTCTCAAATGGTTTTTAAGGGTATTGATAGAAGCTCAGATGTCTGGAAATCCGATCACGTCAAAATTTGCCTCACTGTTTCTAACACTTAGATGGCCCTTGGTCCAATTAGGCAACTATAATTGAAACTATATCCATCTTAAAGTCCCTTTAACCTGCTAGCTGCACCAGAGACTATTGGCCCCTGGCTGTTCTGACCAAACCAGACAAGTCAGCAGACAGCATTTCAATTAACAGAAATTGAACTCTCCTTTCCATCTAAACACCACCTTATGCTACACTTAGATTTAAACACGAATCAACAAGATTAACTTCCAAATGAATATAAAGCCAAAATGTCCAAGAACTGGAAACAAGAAAAGAGGTTGTATTGACCGGAACAAGTCAATAATGTCTATGCTATCCGCTACTGATTTAATGCCTCCACATGATCCTGAATGCATATTTTGCTTTACAGAGAGTTATGACAGAATAAATGATTGAATTCTTCAAGAACACTTCCTAAGGTAATTGGGTTAGTTCCCTTCAACAAAATCAATAAGCTTCTTGATTGATTCCCTACACCTTCGGCCTTCAACAATTAGAATTCAAAAGGCAATTAGTTCTCCACTATTTCCTGAGAGATCAATAGAAAATGATCGTCTGTGCTCCAGCCGCTCTTCTCCTTTTTCCACTCTCCAACTCAGAAAAGCAAGACATGTACATTATGATCTATCATATACTTATAAAGCAAGGAAACAAAGTAGCACCTCTCTGTAGCCCTCCTTTTTCCACTCTTCCGACTCATAAAAGCAAGACATGTACATTATGATCTATCATATACTTACGTCTCATTTGTTTGCACTTAATGGAGGTCTGAAACTCTGAATTTTAATCATTCAGATTCAGCCCATTAAGTGTGTTTGATTTTTAGGTTTGAATCTTAATCATTCAGATTCAGCCCATTAAGTCCATTTGTTTCTTTTTAAAAAAAACTTCTTAATGAATCTGAAAAGATATGGACAGATCAGATCTGTAGGAGAGTCTTAACAACATTCAGACTTATTTAATACGCTTTAAAATAATCATTGTCGCTTCTCTCTCTTTGCGCGGCTTCGCTCTCTCTAGCTACAAACTTTCTTCCTCTCTTTTCTCAATCAAACACCATTTTTTCCCTCTTGAACTGGTAAGTTTTCATAATCTTTACAAGTATTTTTTTATATTAACAATTTTTTTGGAGTGTATTGATGTTTGTCAAGAACTCTTGTTGCAATGATATGTTTGGGTATATTTATGTTTATCAAGAAAACTCAACGTTTTTGAGTGAAAAAACATTAGCCATGATTACAAACAACAACTATGTAAACATATTTGAGGTCTCTTATTAAAATTTTGTTTTAGGCCACTAATTTTAGTGAGACTGTTTGATCATCAAACTCGCTTGTGAGATTACACTACATATATTATTGTTGTTGAACTATACATATATATATACACACACACACTCTTAGAGGTCTTTTATTAAAATTTTGTTTTAAACCACTAGTTTTTTGAGACTCTTTTGATCATTAAACCAGCTTGTATGATCAAACCCGTTGTGAAATTACACTAGATATATTATTGTTGTTGAACTATATCTATATACTTGAGGTCTCTTGCTAAAATTTTATTTTAGACTACTAATTTTATTGAGACTTTTTGATCATCAAACCTACTTGTGAGATTACACTAGATATATTATTATTGTTGAACTATGTAAAGTAAAGCAAGACTCATGAAATAAGGTTAAAATAGCTTTGGAGAACTCTCATGGCTTTATTGTTACCCATAAATAGATGAAGAATCGTTATGATTATCTAAAAGAAAAATATCAAGCTTGGTTGCCAATAACTAAAAAGATTGGCAATATATGAAATTTTCTTTATTATTTGATTAGTTGGATAATTTTTTTATGAAAAGATATTTATGTTGAATTCTTAAAAAATCACGTTACAATAATTTTTATATTGATATATAAATTTTATTTGCATGTCATATAATTTATTTTTTTTAATCAAATGTAAACATTAAAAATATTATTTTTATCAAAAAGTAATTCTTTTTTGTTGAAATGAAGTTTTTATAATATTTTATTGATATAATGTTTAATTTAATATGCACATTCAAACATTGAAAACAAACAGTCTTAATCATTCATTGTTCAAATATAGAGACCACATATTAATATTCAGATGTTTATTACAAAATTAATATTCAGATGCTTTTTCATATTCGGACGTCTTAACTTAATGGAAACAAATGAGGCCTAAGACAAGTCGAAGGTTCTTCTCTAATTGAGAGCCAAATGCTTCTGTCACTATTTGCTTTCTTTTTTTTTTTTTTTGTTTGGTGGTTTTTGGTTTAGAAACTTTTTTAAGTCTAATTTGTTCATGGCGACGAGCAATATCACAAGTGTTAATGGAAATCCTAATGTTTTTCCATTTTTGATAATGGTCAATGAAATGGGTTGAGAACCATGAAGTTTCAAGTTCCCCACGGAGGCAAAAATACTAGGTAATGTTTTCCCATCTATCTAAGTCTTAATGGATAGAATCACTCGATAATTGTGTTGGTGGGAGGCAGCAGGTACCCCTGTAATTAGTCGAGATACGCACAAGTTGGCCCGGACACCATAGTTATAAAAATAAAAAAAACACTCCTACTAATATTTTCATAATTTGTGGGGAAATTCAGAGGTCTAAACTTGTATTCATTCACAATTTGAGCTTAGGAGAGAATGACAAAACTGGACATGTATGTTTAGTGATAGGTTTAAAATAGTCCTCTAAGCATGCACTGAACAATTATGGTCCTTTAGGTTTGTCCAAAAGTAACACTTTTAGTCTGTCAAATATATAACAATTTAGGTTTCTTAGATTTGACGAAAACAGTGAGAAAAAAAATGCAACCATAAACAACAAGAAAGTCCCATCAAATCTTAAAATATGCAACACAAAAATTTGCACTAGACAGTAAAAACAATTTTTAAAAATAGTAGAATTACACCAAAAAATTGCAGAAACTACAAATTGTACCTCTAAATGTGAGTTCGCACTACTTTCCTTTTCTCATAGTTCCAGTCAAATCTACCAGACAAATTCGTTAAATATTTTATAGAGATTAAAAGTGACAACTTTAGGAGAACTTAGAGGACCAAAATTGTTTTGTGCATACTTAAATGACTACTTTGAACCTATCATCAAACGTAAATGACCATTTTTGTCATTTCGAGTTAAGGATATCCAAATATTTTTTATATTTTTTTTTTAAAATGGTAAAGTAGGATATCCAAATATTATGCGAAATAAGTACATATTCAATGCATCTCATCATTGAAGAATAAACTATTCTTCCAGATTTTGGCTCAGTTACAGCTAAAAGAAACTATTTTTATAGTAGGTATTTTAATTCCTCTCAAATTTGATAACCTATAAGGAAACATATTTTCTTTTTATACTCACTTTGGGCACTAGTCCATTTTCATTCTTAAGCCTAATCTTTAAAAAAATAAAGAGAGAGAGTTCAACTCCCTGACAACCAAAAGAGACAGATGCTCCTCTCCCTGGTTAATCCATATTCTCTCTTCTACAAATAGTTTCTTCATGTCCATCTAACCCATCAAATTTATGTCAATGTTAATCATTATTCATATAGCAACATGACCAGATGTCACTTCAAATCTAGATGAATTATAGATCAAGTTTGCCTCAATATCTCTTCTTGGTTTTTGTTGTGGCTCAAGGGTCATATTCTTGTCGAACTAAAGGAGCTATGGTGGCTAAGGTGTCCTGGCAAATAATTTAAATTCCAGGTCCATATAAATAACATCTAAGCTCAACAAAACTTATTCTTAAACAAGTTCATTAATGCATTTTAACAATAGCACCTGATTCAAGTGAATAATAAGTCACTGAAATGAAGAAGAAATTTTTTTTCTCACCTGCAGGATATTGTAGAGCAGCAGAAATACGGCATATAGATGGAATTGCAGATGGATCTCTTGCACCAGCCCTAGCCGTCAATATAGCAGCATTCTTTTCAGCAGCAGCAACAGCTTCTGGTCCAGTAGATCCATTGACACCCATAGATTCCAATAGAGCCTATTAGCATGAAACAAGGCACCATGAGTCCAGAAGAGGAGATAACACAAATGTAAACTCTTAAATATCAACTGATATTGTAGTCATTTCGTTTGTCAAATTTTCAATTATAGTTTTAGGTAAGCCCACCAACTTTGTAGTCATTTCGTTTGTCAAATTTTCAATTATAGTTTTAGGTAAGCCCACCAACTTTGTCTTTCATCTTTTGGCTTACCTTAAATATCCAGACAAAAATAGATAAATAAATAGAAAAATTCTTCACTTTCTTGTGTGTTTGGCAGAGAGGTGAAAAATAAACTTAGTTATTGCCAGGTGAATATATTCTAGTTGTCAACAAAACCCAGACGCTTATATGTACAGACACACATAAATTCATATATACATTTATCTATATATACAACTTATCAGAAAAAAAAGAAGAAAAACATATATCCACATATACATATATCTACATATATACACATTTTTTCTGTATGTACATACATATACCATCACCTCATGACAGATGTCCCTTTTACTAATAAATATTTTGATAATTGCTCATGGCAGGAGTTCTCATGATGAGATATATGTCACGACGAATAAATATCAAGGCCAATGGTGAGAAAATGGAAAAGGTCCCCTCATAGAATTGATAAAAGCTTGTTCGAAAAGCACTTAAACCGTGTAATTCAGTTTAAACCAGGTTTTGAGCTCCACCTCACTTAGGTGGTGTTTTACTTCACGAGTTAAGGTGCTATGGCATGTGCCTAATCACCTATGAACTATGTCTTTAAAAGCACATCACTAGAGAATAAATACAGTTGATAAACTGATACGTTAATTGTAAAAAAGTTGTTTAAGAAATTATAACTTTAGTGAGATAATTAGCTTTGAAAAAACTTCAAGCTACATATTGTGATCTCAACTAAAAAATTAGTTGTTTTTAACCTTGATTGACATGATTTTACTTCGCATAGTTTACTTTGTCCAAACAGGAGTAGCTAATTGTGCCCTAGAATTTAAGGAAAAGAATCAAACGGGAGAACATTATATCAAGTTTAATTTGCAGTAGTATTAGCACTCACATCAATTTATGACAAAGATCTACCTTTCTTTATTGATACCTCTTGCTAAAATAGAAGAGTTTCTCATTGACTTAATTAAAAATGTATGAGAGGTGCTCCTAATATAAGTCTTAGGCTATGTATAATATGGAAGCTATTTGATCCCTATATTAATAAGGAACGAAAATACTCTATATTTAACTGTAGAACATCTTAAGATACCCTATAGAATATTCTACATAATTAAACACATATTCTCTTGATACTCTAACATGCACCCCCAAATTCAAAGTGGGGAACCAGCTTGAGCTTGGTTACTTTGCTAATTTCTTCATGCATGATTTTCTTCCCGCTCCTATGCAATAGCTCGCAACCCACACTAGACAAGCCCGGTGCGACGAGCTCGACCCAGAAGTCAAACCCCTTGCCTTCGCTAATAAGGGGTTTCGAACTTGAGACCTCCAACATGGAAGTCCCAAGCCCAATCCACTGGGCCACCCCAAAGGGTTTTCTTCATGCATGATTAGCACCTTGTCTCCAAAGCATTAAAATATAAATATTAAAAAGAAACAATTAGAACTAAATAATTAGTAATCAGCGTAGCAACAGATTCAATTAGCATACAGTAAAAAAGCTCTTTTCACAAATCTTCCTTAAACCTAGCAGTGTAAGCAACTCCTTTAAATTTCTTCTTGCTGAACCAAAAACACATTTATTAGATTTATAGATTAGTGAAAATCTACAAACCTGGGGTGTTGATGGAAGCATGTAAAGTGTATTATCAGGAGTTTGATAAAATGCTGAAACTTCTTGCTCAATAAGATCTTTTGCACTGTGTGATAAATCAATAAGAACAGTGCAATCAGGGATTATAGTACTCGATGAATACTCCTTTGCAGCTAATGGCTGCTGACTCCAAAATGCTGCAGCATCCTACATAGTGACAGAAAATTTTATGTAATCAAACAATCAATAAATTTCCTCTAAATAGTTCAGGATTCAGGCATAGTTGTTGTCATTGTAGTTGTAAACAATCAATAAATTTACCATATTCTCCAGCTTAAAAGCATAAATACATCAGTGGAACGGCTAATTTGTTAACAAATTGGAATATTTTCAGTGAGATGTACATATATTGGGATGCACATATGTCAAGTATCACATCGATGTAAACCTACTCCTTCCACCCCATTTTGTTAAACCAAATAGTGACCAATAAATAATCCATAAGCCTTTCAAACTAGGTCAAACAACGCATATGTTAAAACTTCAGTGTTCTAACATGTACGACATTTTTGTACTGCGCCTTTGTACATATCTATAAGAGTCTTAGATGAAAGAACATTTCTACAAGAGTCTTAGATAAAAGACTTATCACAACTCACATGTCTTCTACCTATCTTCACTCATTTCTCACACAAATGGGACAGAACTAGTACATTATAACTAGGTTGGGCTGTTGAAGCAATATTAATTATGCTAATAACTTCAGCTTATGGCCCCTTCGCTTCAATATTTATGGCATTCTTACCATTTAGGGATGTCCCACAATATTTACACAATTCCATATCTATACAATTTTTTATTTTTTGAGGAAGGTAACATAATGTACACAACATTTTAAGAATTCAAAATCATTATACTATTCATTTAGCTTTTCAACCATTACTTTAGTTTTTTTTCACTATAGATAATATAAAAATGTAAGTCAAATAAATATCTTAGACTATGTGACCAGACAAATGTTGTCATATAGAATAGAATTGACCATTGAGAGAGTAATAGATAGAGATCATCTTCGCAATTGATCAACATAATTGTGAGCCCTGGGAAATTTCACTGTTAGTTTCCAACAAAAAGTATTTAGATTATCAGCCCGTTTGGATTGGCTTAAAAAAGTAGCTTTTAAGTTAAAAAATAAAAAGTCAAACTTAAATGACTTTTAAATCAAAAAATAAAAAGGAGGGGGAGACTTACTTTTAGTTTTTAACTTATTGTAAGTCATTTTAAACTTATTTAAAGTTATTTTTAACCTTGCCAAACACTTTCAAAAGCTAAAAATGACTTAAAAATAGGTTTGACCAACTTTTAAGCCAATCCAAACAGGCTCTATGTCTAAGGCTAACACATGACCATATAGTAAACTCAAACATGATGGAGTCCCATTAGCATGACTATCTGGTTTTTCGTGATCAATGAGCTCGAGTAAAACAACAATTCAAGTTAGTAGTTCCAACAAACTCCTTAGGCAAGTTTGACAATTGGTGTATCATGACCAAAAAGGAAGTCCCTAGTGTAGGTTTATTTATACTTTCAAAAGGTTGTAAATTATTACTTTGGGAAAAATAACAAGATAGATCTTCAAACCACAACATCATGCAATCCCCCCCCCCCAAAAAAAAACAAACAAAATTTAAAACAGAAGACTGGTTTAATAACACATCGCACCGCTTAGACACATAATTTCAGTCATACCATGCTTGCCTTAAGTAAGGCACTATAAATGGATTCCAGCTCTGATCTGCGAGCATCAAACTCTTCGATTTTCTTCCATTTCTTTCTTAAAGAATCTTCAGCTTCTTTTCTCTCGGCGCACAATTTATTTAAACGTTGTATTTCAGACATCAGTGTGTTCACACTAGCTTTTAATCCAGCTGCTTCTCTTTCCTTTGTCCAGACCTCCAACTACAAAAAGTAGAAGAAAATTGCTAGGACATCCCACACGTACAAAATCAATAAATAGGTCGTACAGGTAATTGAGCTAGAGAAGATTATAAGATCACAGAGAGACCAGCATATTTGAAACTACCAAGAGAAAGCACTATATAAGTACACAAACTAAAGGAAAGTACACAATGTTTTTTTAATGGTGGTGTCAGGACCAGCTTGCAAGACTACTATTTCACAGGGTGCCTGCTAACTCCCACCAATCAGGTCTTAGGTAGATGGGGAGAAGTCACAAAACATTATTTTTCGGTTTTTCCTATGCTGGGAAAAAAAAGGACAGTGTCTTCTCAATGTAAAGCAGCATTTTTGAAATAATTGAACAGCACCAGTAGGCTTAATATCAACACACACCTTTTAGGATACTGTTCCTCCAAAAATAGATTTCCTAAACCTACCTTATCAAAAAAAAAGATAAATTCAACCTTGTTGAAGTTTGTGACCTCATCTAAAAGAGTAAGCTATTAGAAAGAGCATACTTTTACTTACTTATGTCTTTAATACACTCCTTCAAGTGTGGCTTTAATTCTTTTTTATGGGCAAGTACAAATTCTTTTTGATAATGGGTGGGGATGAGACTCAAACCCAAGACTTATGCGTGCTCTAATACCATGTCGAAGTTTGTGACCATCTCATTTAAAAGTTTAAGCTATTAGAGAGAGCATAATTTTATGTCTTCAACAAATCCAAACCTCTTTGACAAGCTTTTCAAAGAAAAAGGGAAGAATATTGTGGATAAGTTAGAATAAAAAATTTCATCCTACACTAAGACATAATCTAAACCAAGATGTGAAAGAATCTGACCAACCCAAGACATTAAGGTTATGGAAAGAGTAGCCCAAGACATCATACACACCTTTGAAACCCCTTAGACAGTCGATGAGAAGCAAGTACTTCTCTAACATCCTCCCACACGTGCATAACAGGACTCTTAGGTTTACACATGAACTGATGGATTGGAGATCTGCTTTTTCCTTAGAAGATTGAAGAGTGGATGGTAGAGAGAGAGATCAAGTTCAACAGTTGAAGAGTGGGCCTGGGGCTAAGATGAGAGTAGGCTCAACAAGCTAAGGCTGGCTTGGATAAAAGCCTCTGGCTGGACGGTCTAAATTGAGAAAGAGAAGCTCAAAGCAACTCCGTAGGCTGAGTTGAGAGAGAGAAGCTCAGAGCAATAGAACATGAAGAGAGAATGTGTTTGTGCATGCAGTTTCACCAAGTTTAGCTTTGATACCATGCGAAAGAATCTGAGCATCCAACCCAAAACCTTGAGGCTATGGGTGGAGGAGCCCAAGATATTATAAATCACTTTGAAAACTCCCGCACAACTGATGAGAGACAAGTATTTATCTAACACAAGATCTTTATTTTCTCCATTTTCTATCTACCTTACGAGTCTATTACCTCACCTCCTTCGAAGTTCAAAAGTTAGCTATGTGCATTCTCTTGGAAGAGAAGATACATTTGCCATGAGTTTATTATAAATAAACTTGGTAGAAGATTTCACAAAATTTCTCAGTTCTAACAATAAGCTAAAATAAATGTTACCTGGATCTTCTTTCCTTAAAGATCATCAATATGAAATGATTTAAATCATTTCTCTGGTAAGTTGTCTACTACACAATACTCTCAGTCTCATATTTAGTGCTTAAAAGATTAACATTTAACCAGCAACAACCAAGTACTTGATATAGTAAGCTAGTAGTTTTACGCAAGCATAGTATTTGTTGTAAGGGTCAGAATAGTTGTCACTCTATAGAGAAACGTGTGAATGAGGATACCGCAGGCAGAACATATCAGTACAGAGGCAACTATATAACACCTCAAAAGGACAATATGCTTAATATTTACATCTATAAACTTAATCAAAAAAAATATGGAAAGCCTTGTAACATTAACACAATGCAACTAATAGTTGCCTAGGCATGACTTCAGGATGTTCTCCAAAGAAATCCAGAAGGTATGGCATCCCATTTTACCACAGGTCCACAGTCTAGAAAGTATGTTTAAGTTTGATAAGAGAAAAGCCAAACCTCAAGTTGCCTAAGGCTGCTCATACTCTTTGATGTTCCTCCAATTACTAGTGAGTGTGAAGAGATTGCATCATCAGTTCCTTGCAGACGCTTTAAAAGCTGTTGGCTCATATTTCTCGCTTCTGCGGCTTTATTCACTGCATCTTCAGTAGCCAAGAATTGCTGAACATGTGCTTTCTGCATCGGACAAAAAAATCAGACCCATATAAAAATGAAAGGTCTTACAACTGTAAACACAAGTGCATAACAATCGATTTACAGCATCCATGTGAAGTCGGCAGTTGTGAAGGAAGTGTAATAGACAGGAAACACTCAATTAATAACCAAGTCAAATTGAAGATCCAATTCAGGTCGAAAGGAGCAACAGTTTACAAAGAGTTCCAAAAGGTTTTCAAGAAACAAAGAACGCAATCCACAAAAAAGCCCAAGGAACTTTGCAAAAGTAACAAGTTGAAGGTGGCAAACTACTATAAGGAATGAAATAAAAAAGACCTGTCTCTCAAGAAGTTGATTTTGACTCCCTCTTGAAGATGTATCACCTCCAATTTTGCCATTGCCATAAAGTTGATAGTGTAAAGGAGATGTTACATCAGGAGAAGAAGCATCCATTACTCTGTCATTCTCGTACTTGTACCTGATTCAAAGTGTAAAATTGACATCGATGAATAGGTTCATCATCATGCCACAATTATCATAAACTGAGTTCAAGCAGATATCACAACTACCAAGTGGAAGCAAAAAGCCGCCATCCCTTTCAAATTGGTTACCTTGTCGGAAAGTACATGTTTTATAAAATACATAAATTGAATTAGTTTACCCTTTCATTTCATCAATCCTTCAAGTATTTGTATTGTATTACTTTGGGGTAAGACACCGGGATAGCAGTTCCACGCACCTTTCAGCTGGGCATACATGCCACTTAGGAGATAGCAACTCTAAATTGTTGAGTGATTAACGGATAAGACGGGAGGTCGATGCATTGCATCATGCAGGTCAGACAAGTGCCAATGCACAGAAGATGGGCAAGACATGTGGAACTATGCTTCAAGACCAAATAATTGGGATCAGCTACATGAATCTTCTGTATGCACTCTGCTCTCACGTCCATTTCGCTCTAATATTAAATGTTTCATCTTCAAGGCAAACCAGGGATCCTCTAAAATATATTCTCTAAATCTTACACTTAACCACAAACAGGTATACAAGTCTAACCAGAATAAAAAGGCTCCTCACAACTCCTAACCTATAAGCATAAGATCAACTACGTATAATTCTAACTAGTTTGTGTCGACTATAGTTGGTATGATACTTATCTCTGATTAGTTTGCCTTTTGATACGTTAAATATGATGAAGGCAACATCTAACCAATTAAACTATTGGTCATATTCCTGAAGTGGACATGTATTTCCTATAAAAACAAAATTTACCAAATCAGGTAACAACTGCAAAAAGAAACAGGAAAATATAAAAATACGAGTTATAGTAAATTTCAGTTGTTCATTCAAATGAGCAGAGAAAAAGGCGATCGGACACCAAGGTAGACGGAATCCAAAAATGAAAGTTTTTGAGATATTTCTAAGAAGATCAAATTACCTTAGGATCTCTGCATCAGCTCTAACGTCAACTTTCTCTATTTCTCGAGTAATTGTAGTCTTCAGCTTTTGAGTATAGGCATTGATTGCCTGTAGCAATTGGGGAGGACTTTTCAGGCAACTAACAATTGCATCTCTTACTTCATCAGGTAAATCACCATCAAGGTCAATACCCAACTTGGCAGCTTGTAACAGAGAATTCATATGGATTCCGTTTCCTTCATAAGCAGGAAAAGAGTTGCGAATCTTTTCAGCCATTTGCATAGCAAGACACTCACATGCCTTCCTGATATTTCTTTCCCAGGTTGTTTCAATGAGAATGACATCCTCTGCACTTTTGGTTCCTTTAAAAGTCGAATAAACATCTTTCTCATTTGCCTGAAAAGTAGTAACCACCTCAGCAGAAGAATCAACACTAGAGCGCTTAACATTCCTTGCTTGGTTAATATAATAACTTAAACGTTTATGGTACTCGGAAAATATTTTAGCAGCTTCATCACACTGTTGATCATAAGCCTCCAGCATTACTTGTTTATGTCTGCATTTAAAAGTATCAATATTAGCTATACTCAACGCCATCCGTGCCAACCAATCTAGACACAGGTTCTTGTTGCTTAGGGGACAGAAAATGCGCGAGTTTATAAATAAAGAAAGGAATAATCCAACCCATGATTCCCACCATCCACACCTTCAGTGAATCAGTTGTAATAGTCATAAGGTTAACTCGGATTCAAATTATCAGAGTGAATCTAAAATTTAGAGTCAAATGAATTTGGAGAGGGTATAGTCTATTATAATTTACACATTTCCTTTCTTCTTCGTTTTTGGATAATCTGTAAATGGCTTGAGCGGAATATAGCGGATTCAGTTAACTGCAAGAAGAACTAGATTTGCCTTTGAACATTACAGCTTTTAGATGAAGAATTGAATTGAAGTAAGATTTTCTTCTACACATAAGCTCATCACCAGAATCAAAATAAAGAACAATACAAAGCTTGTAGTTGCTACTAGCTGAGAGACAATATTACAATAGGCTGATTCTAATTGACAAACCTGTAGTTAGACCTCTCGTCAAGCATGCGCTTACGCTCAGCCTCCTCCCTTGAGACCTCCAACATCCTAGCCTTCAACTCTTTCCGCTGACGTCTCACTATCTGCCTAAGCCTTTCCACCTCTTTCTCTGCCAAATCTCTCTCCTGCAAAGCAAATTCCCTACTATTCTCAGCTGAACCCAACCCCACACTCGAAGAGGATCCCGAACCACTATCCCTAACCACCCCTACCTTCTCCTTCCTCCTCCCTTTACTCCTCCCTGAATCCCCCGCATTAACATTTCCATTGCCATCATCTCGTCCATGTACGAGAATATTCCGGTGCACTTTTTCAACAGTTTTCTCTGATTTCACTCTATTCAAGAGGAAATTCCAAATGGGTATCATATTACCACGGCAAATCTTGCGAAGTGAATCGATAGTAGGCATTGCTGCTTTGCTTGAAGCTGCATATGACCCTAATGGTTGGTACCCCATCTCCTTCTGAAGCCATTCCAGTATGGCTTCTGGTTGTACCGACCCTGCCATTGACCTAGGGTTTCCAATTCTACAATAAATAGCACTACTCCCACTCCAATACCCAGAATCACAAACTAGATTGAAATTAAGAGTAGATAATTGATAACCCCAAAACGAACTGATCAGAAATGGGATTATGTACAAAAATATCAACAGATCTGAAGCCGGCGAGATTAATAATGGAGTAGAAGTAGTGTGGCCGGAAGGATCTGTAGCTCCACTCACTCGCACTGTACAGAATTACGAATTGGAAGAAAGATAAATTAATGAAAGTTCAAAATAGAAGGTCCCGCTCGAAAGCCATGTGGCACCAGATCATTACGCGTGTTTTGTTGCCGCCCGGCCCGGAAAAGCTCCGATGTACTCCAAACAAATCTGCTTCTATTTGTGCATGTCATTGGGATCATAATTTCAAATTTTTTATCGTCACCCATAATTTTATATTTAAAAAAAATATTATTTTAAATTTTATACAAATAAAAATCTAACGTGAACCATATAAAATAATGGCTTATTACTACAATTTTTGATAAGTTGATCTTTATAAGACTCATAACGTAAAGACTTTGATCATATCATGTAAAAGAATGGATAATTACTAGTATTATTTTTTATTAGTTGATCTTCATAAATGTAATGACTTGTCCCAGTCGTTATACGTAGGTCAATGGTAAAAGAAATCGGGCCAGAAAACTTTCTGGGTAATGACTTAAAAATTTTAGGTTAGGCCAGTCTCAACGGAATCTGAGCATGCGAGGTCTAAGGCCATCCGGGAATGGGAGGGATGAAATGTCTAAGCTTGGTTTATATTTTCTAGTAGCTAAAACATTAAGGAACTCGTAGGGCTTTACGGAATCAAATTCGGATGAATAAAGCTTTCGGAGTCAAACTTGGCGTGAAGTGGATAGTTTAGGACGTCAAGAGTCAAAGGTATGATGGAAAAAAGGGACTTTTCAGGGGTACTCGAGTCTCTGAAGTTCTTGCAATCCATTATAGTGGGCATGTGCATGCGTTATAGTGGTGTGACAGCCGCTATAGCCAGCCAGGCTGCTATAGCGGAGCAAGTCGGGATTTTATGTACAAAACGTCTCAAAATCTCATATTTTTTGCAATATTGTTCTTAGGTTTGAGAGGGGCAAATTAGGGCAGTTTCTACTCAATTTCCCACCAAATTCTTCAATAAAGGTGAGTTCATTACTCCCTTATCTTATAAATTGATTCTTAAGCCTTAGAATCTAGGATATTACTCTTGGGGGAGGGTTTTGGCTTTGATTTTTTATTTAATGCTGGAAAAAGCCCTGGGTTGAATAGAATGATCATGAATTAGCCTAGGGTTAGAATTTGATTATAATCCGGGTATATTTAGGTCTTTTTTGATTGAATGTTGTGTTTATTTATTGTTTTAGACTAAGAACAAGCCAAGGCATTGAGAAAAGGGAAGACTCGGATTCTTTAGAGCATTTAGGCTTGATACGAGGTAAGTGATGGTTGTAAGTTTTCCAATTTATTTATGTATGCATATCTACTGCTTTATAGTATCATCACTTGTGCGATGCATGCTAGAAAAACATAAGGAAAAATATGAAATGACTTCATGTTAATAATCCCATGCAATGCAATGCAACACAACTGTTTACTTACTTGTGGTTTCAAGTGTTATTGTTAATTGTGATTGTGATAATGCATGTTGTTTGTAATTGCCGGTTGGCTCGGGTACCACGCCGGTACATGAGTATTAATGATTGGCTCGGATACCACTCCTGGTATAATTACTAACACTGATTGGCTCAGGTACCGTGCCAATACATTAACAGTTTATGTGTGGGTTAAGTGAGAGGACTGAGTATGTGTATTTACGATTCCATGAGAGAATTAGGTATGTGTAATTGTGATCATGTGGGACATGTTCCAGGTATTGATTGATTCAGGATATTGTGACAGGGAGTCTATGTGATTGTGATTGTTGTTATATGTGTTGGCCTGTGTTTACTATGTTGTGGTTGTCTGTTTACCTTCATAATTTGGAATTGGCAGCATGATCCTACTAATACATTGTGGTTGTGTACTGGTACTGCACTTGCTCTTTTCTTGTTGAATACATAACATATTCAGGCTACTAATATGAGACCTCAGATGAAGGAAGCATGACCAATCGAATTCAAGGGTGAACTACTCTTCCAGGCTGTCATGGGTTCTTCTATGTTTTCTTGTCCATTTTTTCGGACACAGACATTTTACTCTATTAGATTTATGTTTCTAGCTTCGGGGTTGCATCCCCATTCTTGACTATTTAAAGTTTTTGGTACTATGACTTTCAGTTTCTAGGGGTTAAATTCCGTAAATATTTTGACTATTAATTGAGTTTATGGGGACTCAATCTTTTGGTTGTTTTAAAATTGTTTTCCTTCTATTTTATATCATGACTTGGGTTTAGAAGATGGTGCTAGGGTTAAGTTTTGGGTTGGTAGTTGGTTCTCCCATCAGAGGGTTAGTGTGGGTTTCACTCACGACGGACTGGGTGGTGTCAATAAAATTACATATATTTGAAAGTTTGTAATTACAAATATTTATTTATAAAATGAACATGAAAATATGTGAGTTATCAATTTGGTGTCTTGGGATATTTTGATATCTTATTTATAAATGATGGTTTGCTTATTTGGTAAGATTGTGTAAGAATTGAAATTTTTTTGATAGTTTTCACAACTTGTAGAATTTTCATGTTTATGAAGATTAAAATACAACTTAAATCGCATGTCCCAAAACAAAAGTCGTTTGGTAGCTAATTTGCATGTGTGTTATGCAGGTGTTAAATCATGCATAAGTAGTACCACGTTTCGTAGTTAGTCAGGAGGTAAGTTATTGATTTATATAATTAAGGGAAAAGGGTCAAAAATACCCTTAAAACTATGTGAAAGGAACAAAAATGCCCTTCATTTGTAGTTTGGTCCAAAAATGCCCTTACCGTCAATACTTTGGTCCAAAAATGCCCTTGCAGTCAATACTTTGGTTCAGAAATGCCCCTATAGTTATTAAATGGGTCAAAAATGTCCTTTTACGAATAAATATATTATTTCTTTTCTTTTTAAATACATCTTCTTCCTAATTAAAATATTATTAAAGAACCCTATTCTTGTTTTCTTTCCTTTAAAATCACTTTAATAAATAAAAATGTAGGAAATAATTTTTTTCTTCTTAATCTCATTTTATCAATTAAAATAGAATAACTTCATGTACCCTTTCGACGGATAATATATGCCATATATATAAGATCATAGTATATCCATCATTAATTTTTAGGGATAATTTCAGAGACCTCCCCTCAGGTTTGGCGTAGTAACATTCACCTCCCTTATGGTTTATAATATTACACTTACCTCTCTTATTTTGAGTTTTTGGTAACAATTCATTTAAATTATTGATTATTAATGTAAAAAATTATAATATGACTAATTTACCCTTTTTAATATATCTTATTTTGTATAGAGCTTCTTTTAAAAAATTGTTATAAAATAACTATTTTCATCTTTCATGAAGAATATTTTTCATCTTCCATTAACCCCATTCTGCTAAACTTATTTTAGAGTTGATGCCACCGATTTGTTGGTCTACTCTTATTGAAAACGAAGAATTTTATATCAAAATGTTGGAACTTTAAAAATGGAGTAAATTTTCATCTCGACTAGAATGCAAACAAATTAACATACACTTTGTTCTAATTTTGATTATTTTCTTTTCTTGTTCAATAATTAAGTCATCTTAAAATATTATATTTTTATCTTAATTGTTGACACTATTATAAGTGATTTTACCATGAATTGTATAAAATTATAAAATTATTTAAACAAAAAGTGTTTCAATGGAAGATGGAAATACATCGATTATCAAGGGATTAAAAAATAGTATATTAAAAAGGGTAAATTAGTCAGATTATAATTCTTTACATTAATAATTAATAAGTGAAATGAATTGTTACCAAAAACTCTAAATAAGGAAGGTAAGTGTAATATTATAAACCAAAAAGGAGGTGAGTGTTATTGAGTCAAACCTAAGGGGAGGTCTCTGATATTATCCCTAATTTTTATTTATATAACGATAAAAAATAATTATAATAAAATAAGAAATATTTTCATTTTTTATTTTTTTCTGAATTGAAGTAGGATAAACATTTGCTAATTTATAAAAATATTATTAGGAAAAAACTGTGTTAAAAAGAAAATAAATAATATATTTATTTGGAAAATGAGCATTTTGACCCATTAAATAACAATAAGGGTATTTTTGGACCAAAGTATTGACGGCAAGGGCATTTTTGGACCAAACTATCAACGGAGGGCATCTTTGTTCCTTTCACATAGTTTAAGGGCATTTTGGACCAAAGTATTGACGACAAGGACATTTTTGGATCAAACTACAAACTGAGGGTATTTTTGTTCCTTTCACATAGTTTAAGGACATTTTTTATCCTTTTCCCTAAAATTAATACAGTGTTTGATTTGCAATTTAGAAACACACCTAATACATTAATAAGTTATGATTAAATTATGTATTATTTAATGCAAAATAAAAAGTGGATAACTAAATCATGCATAATATTAACTAATATCTGCATACAATAATATATAAATTTCCTCATAAACTAATTCATGTATTATTAATACCTGCATTATTCTAACCTAACAATTCGAGCCCGTTTGAATGTTTTAATTGGAGAATTATAGCCTTTTTGCATGGCTAAACTTTTGAAAAGTCGAAAGTTATTTTCTTAAACAATACTACTACTCCCTCCCTTTCAATTTGTTGTATGACTTGATACACTTTTTTAAAAAAAATAAAAAATAAAAAAAGACTCTTTTTTGTGATTTTTTTTAATCTTGTGATTTTAACTAAAAATATGTGAAAGGTACCAAAATGTTGTTTAATATTGTGGTATTAAATATTTTATGTGAAAAGTTGAAATTAAATAGTCGTCAAAAAAGAAAGAGACATTTTTTTTAAAATAGCCTCAAAAGAAAAGTAAGACAAATAAATTAAAATGTATAGTTATTAATTGTTATAGAGAGTTGAGTTGTTTGACTGACTTTGAAGATGAAGATGAGGTAGACATAGTTTTTTTCTTTCTTTCTTAATAGTCAATTTCTTCTCCAAAATAGCAAATCTGGCTATGATACCATTGTGAGTGAGTGTGAATATTGCAAACGTATTTTTTTCACATAAATTTTCCGAAAAAAAAGTTTGGCCAAATGCATCATTAATCCCCTCTTCTTTGTGTTTTTATAATTAAAACTATTACTAAGTCAAATAGTTAAATTTTGATCGTGAATTTCGACATGAAATTTTTAAAATAAAATTTACATAATTGAAAATTAAATTTAAAAAAAAAACACTATAAATCACAGTAATTGATAATTTGTTGTAAACTAGTGTTGGATGTCCATGTAGATAAGACCCACTCATTTATGGCAAACTTCAATTATCCAATATCTTTCTCATCTTTGTGGCAAGGAAACGATAGTGTAGCAATTACATTTGCTCAAGTTTATTTCTTTTCTTAGGCTATAAAGAGCCTTCGTATTTATTAAGTGACATATGAAGAATATACAAGAATAAATAGTTCTCTCTTTCTTTTCTTTTTGTTATTTATTTTATAATACATTGCACGAGTCTCGGTCATCTCAAACAAATACTTTGAAAGCCTCGAAGTTATAAATTTTCCTTCCTTAATTACTTTGGTTTGTAATTTAGAAGCTCACATAATGTAACAATCTTTCTAGTTGTTTTGTGAGCTTTATTGATTTTTCTATTTAAACCCTTTTTGTATCTTTTATTAATAATTTATGACTTGTGGGATTGAGTCACATGATTTTCAAATTAAAAAAAATATTATTTTGTTGCTAATAATAATGAAAAGAATAAAAAGAGAGTGAAGAAATTAACTTTTTTTTTAAAATAGAAAAGGAATTAGAAAAAGAAAAGGAAAAGGAAAATAAAAGAAAAAGAAAAAGAAAACAAGTCACAATATAACAGCAAAATAGAAGCTGCAAGACAAAAAAGAGAAGGAAGGAAAAACGCGGAAATGCAGAAGCAGAAAAGGAAAAAAATACAGTAGAAGAAAAAAAGGAGAAAAAGAAGGAAAAAGGGAAGAGAAAAATTGAGATTTTAATCCCAAAATGTTAAGGTGATGATTCTTGTCTTTTCCATTAAATTTTTATGTGATTATGAATAGAGTTTTAGGGTAAAAATGTGTAGAATTTATGCTGAATTAAGAAAATATAGCCCTAGGGTTCTTAGAACAAAATTTTGATTTGCGGGTCGAATAATGATCCTTTTAGCTGAAATTCGGCATGTGAGTTTATTTTATTATGGATAAAAATAATATGAAAGAAAATTTTAGATTTGAATTAGGGGGCTTGGGGTGACTTTTTGACCCAATTTTCGGGGCCGAAACTAAATATAGCAATATGGGTATCATTAGATTCATATTCTTATGAGAATTATATATTTGAATATATTTTGGCCATTCGGAAGCGTTACAGAAGGACAAATTCATAATTTGACGTTTGAGCTTCGATTTGAGGCAAGTAGAGATTTTTTACTTCTTTGAAGTGTTAGTTTTAATATATTAAATAAATATAAGGGTAATGGGTAATAAGGGTTCTTGTATAAATGAGATAACGAGCATTTATGTGGGTATCAATGTCATAATATGGGGTCTTAAGCGGTTGTTAAAACCACTGAAGAGACCCTTACTATTGATAGCAATCATGCTACTTTTAAATTATTAACTGATAATGATTTGTCCCCTTATAGAGAAAGTTATAGATTCATGCATATTGGCTAAGTCCAGGTGGCTTTTAAACCCCTTACTCTAAGAGGATTACCTGAAAGCTTTATAGCAGGTTTGAGGGATGGTAGAAACCAAAACTGGAAAAAATCTCTTATAGGGACTATCCAGACGAGTCTTGCTTATGGTCCTGTATATTTCAATGCTTATCCTAATCTTCAGATTTCTCTACAGGACGAGAACTCTCTTAATGCTTTACTACTTAATGTTAAGCTTCATGGTTATGATTATATGCCAAGAACTAAAGTTGTTTGCATATGTTATAGGATTTATTATAAGCCTTTACACACTTTAAATCCTATGTGCAAAATAATTGATTTAAAAAATGAAACCATTTTAATAAAAACCAATTTTTGAATATCTAAAGTGGTAAATAGGAGACCAATTCAATGGGATGAAATTGATTTTCCCCAAGAGTGGGTCATTGAAGGTGCAGCCCCACCTAGAAATAATATTAATAGTGAGGTTTCTGAAATTGAACAGTCTGGTGTTGGAACTGGAAAAATAAGATTTTCAGACCCTATGACTTTGACTAATAAAATGGATGTGAATTCTAGACTATCCAGATCTACTTTCTTATATATTTCTCCCGTTGATTATATTGTTCAGATTCCCTCAAGGGCATCTACTTCTCAGATTAGAGAGAATTATAGATATGATAATATTAAAATTGATGAAGATAATATTGCAAAGCCTATGCCAAGATCCAATTCGGACATAGATATTACGGCTTCAGAAATGGGTTTTCCAGATGGACTCACTACTTGAAAATTGTTTTATAATGACAGACAAGCAAATTGATTTTAGCCCGGGATCTCCGGCAAGAGAAAAGATTTCAAAAGAATTCTTTAAATATAGATGGAAACCGTTCAGGAAATGGTTTTTTAAGAACTTTAATAAAAATAAACAAACCAATTTTCAGTAAGAATTTTATAAAGATCTGATAGAATCAAAGCAAAATGCTTTAATTGCTTTTGTTCGGTGGTTTATGACTAAGTTTGTCAATAATTATATCTCGGTCATAGAAAGAGATTACACCTTAAGCAACGGAGAAATTAATAGATCTATTTTCCCCCCATTGCAGTCTTTTCAAATTGAAAAAGAAGGAAAAAGTGTTTATTTTAATGCTTTTGCTAAATTGTTTGAAGATAATACTACTTTTCTTACTACCCAGCATATCAATGTTATGTTAAAATAGATGAATTATCCAAATATTTATATGAGTATTTTAGGAGAACAAATTTTCTCTATTCATGATAGAATTGATAAATTATTCTCTGAGGAAAGGACCAAGGCCAAAGGAAAAGAAAAGATTGCTACTACTAGTGTCCAACCCCCTCCTGACATTAAAGATTTTAAATCAAAAAATTTGTCAAATCTAGAGAATCTTTTAGAATTGAAATTCAAGGGAGTTAATCTTAAACCCTTAAACAACAATGGTCAGAGTGATTCTGAAGAGGGTCATGAGATGAATATTCCAACTGAGATTAATAGGATCTCTGAAAGGTATGCTAGGAAGCCGGTCCAAAGGATGTACTACTACCCAAGGTCAACTCCTCAAGATGTACTATTAGAGGAAAATGAACATATTATAACTACTAATAGTTATAATGGAAAAGAGATCTATGAATGGAATATAGATGGGTATACAGATAGACAGATATATACAACTGTGCACAGGATGCTGATGTATAGTACTATCTATAATGCAAACAAGAACAATGATAAGACGATCACGGACATGATAACCGCAGGATTAACAGGACAACTAAAAAGTTGGTGGAATAATTTTCTAAATTCTGAACAACGGGATAAGATCTTGCAAGCTTTCAAACAAGAAGATTACCAAAACACCACCCAAAATGCGTTTTATACCCTTGTTCTTAATATCATAGAACACTTCTCAAGAAGATGGTCAGATAATAGTGAGACCATAAGAACTATTCTCCAAAATTTTAGATGTAAGACCCCCAACTCATTTAGATGGTATACGGATGTTTTCCTTAGTAGAGTCATGGAGCTACCTGAGTGTAATAGTTCTCATTGGAAATCAAAGTTTATAGATGGACTTCCAGCTCTCTTTGTTGAAAGAGTTAGGAAAGCTCTTAGAGGAGATAACCCCAACATCCATTATGATAATTATACTCATGGAAAACTCATAAGTGCCTGTGTACAGGAAGGATTATCCCTATGCAATGAAATAAAGTTAAATCATCAAATCAAGAGGCGCCGTCTTAATGAAAGACAACAACTTGAAGAATTCTGTGAGCAATTCGCCTTAGATATCCTAAGATCTTCCGCTAAAGAAAAGAAAGTTAAGAAACATTCTTCCAAAAGAGATTATCATAAAAGGAAGAATAAGAGAACTAATAGAAAGGAAAAAAAGAAAAGAATCGTTTAAAGAAACGAGGAGATTTAATAAATCTTAGGCAAAATTCAATAAATCAAATACTTGCCATAAGTGTGGCAGATTTGGCCACTATGCCAGAGATTGCAGAGTCAAGGAAAAAATAAAAACCCTTGACATTGATGATAATGTCAAAGATTCTTTATGTAAGATCTTTCTAAACTCTGAATCATAAGGAATGGATTCAGGGTATAACAATCAAGAAGAGTCCTCTACGGATGAAGACTTAAGGGCTCTCCATCAAGAAGATTGCATGTCCTCTGGAAGCGAATGTAGGCCTTGCCAGCAAGGAGATGACTATGAAAATAATGAAGGAGAAGATGATCTTTATAAGATCTATTCTCAATTCAAAGAATTAAGCATTAATGTCATTGACAATGACAAAGTAATAGAGCTCTTACAAATAATAAAAGATCCAGAAATAAGAGCTCAATTTATTGATAAGGTTGGCGGAGCAACTACCTCCCAGATTGAGAATAATATTCCTACAAAAGAAGGTTCATATACCATGTCTGAAGTTAAAAAATTGCTTCATGAAAAAAGGAAGCTAATAAGCACTCCTACCACCATTCAAGATTTGAAAGAAGAGATTAATAATCTCAAGAGTGATATCCTGTTTTTGAAAGATAAAAATTTAGCCATTGAAAAAAGGATTGATAATATGGAAAGGCTAAAAGAGTCAGATAATGATTCCAGTTCTTCATATGAAGAAGAAAGTGATAATAATAGCGATAGCTTCCTAAAGACTTTAAGTTTTAAAGAAAATAAAAAAGAATTTTTATTTGCCTTAAAGGCAATTACTTCCCAAAAGTTTTATACTAAAATAACTCTCCTTATAGATTATAATTATAAACAGGATTTTACAGCTTTAATAGATAGCGCAGCTGATTTAAACTATATTCAAGAAGGACTAATACCTTATAGATATTTTCATAAAACCACCCACAGTCTTAGGTCTGCTAATGGTAGCAAGATGAGTATAGATTATAAGTTACCTAAAGCTTTCATTTGTAAAGGAAAAAATTGTATTCCTCAAAGCTTTGTCCTAGTAAAGGATATCACTAACCAAATTATTTTGGGAGTTCCTTTCATTAGTGATATTTTTCCACTAACCTTTTGGGATAATAAGAAAATTGTAGGAACTCGGAATGAAAAACCTTTTACTTTGGAGTTTATAACCAGGCCTTTTACCAGGATGATAAATGAAATATCTTCAAAGTTAGTTTAAAAAAACCAACAGATCAGTTTTATAAAAGGAGAAATAAATAGCATAGAGGTTGATAATATTTTAAAAAATCATAAATTACAGAAAAAAATTAATCTCTTGAAAAACCAATTCCAGATTCAGATTTGTACTGATCATCCTAATGCTTTTTGGAATAGGAAAAAGCACTCAGTAGGTTTACCCTATGAGGATAGCTTTAGTGAAAATGATATTTCTACTAAAGCTAGGCCATGCCAAATGAATTCTAATTATTTAGAATTGTGTAAAAAAGAAATTGATTCTTTACTTCAGAAGGGCCTTATAAGGCATTCTAAATCACCTTGGTCGTGTACAACTTTCTATGTTAATAAACATGCTGAGCAAGAAAGAGACGCTCCTAGACTAGTGATTAATTATAAGCCTCTTAACAAAGCTTTAAAATGGATTGGATATCCTATCCCTAATAAAAAGGATTTACTAGACAGAGTTTATGAAGCTATCTTATTTTCAAAATTTGATTTGAAATCAGGCTATTGGCAAATTCAAATTGATGAATCACAAAGGTATAAGACTGCCTTTAATGTCCCAATTGGACAATTTGAATGGAATGTCATGCCATTCGATTTGACAAATGCTCCGTCAGAGTTTCTAAAAATAATGAATGATATTTTCATCCCTTATAGTAACTTTATAATTGTCTACATTGATGATATTCTAGTATTTTCTAAATCTATAGAAACCCATTTAAAACACTTGGACTTATTTTTAAAAATCATTATTCAAAATGGTTTGGTATTATCCACTCCGAAAATGTCCTTATTTCAAACAAATGTCAGATTTTTGGGTCATAATATTGAAAAAGGAAAAATTAGCCCTATTAATAGAAGTATTGAATTTGCTTTAAAATTCCTTATATTTTAACGGATAAAACTCAATTACAAAGATTCCTTGGCAGCCTTAATTATGTGGCTCCTTTCATAAAAGATTTAGCCAAAGATACTGCTATTTTGTATGATAGATTGAAGAAAAGCCCTTTACCTTGGACTGATGATCACTCTAAAGCAGTCATCAAGATTAAAGGAAAGGTTAAAAATCTCCCCTGTTTAACTTTAGCTAACCCAAATTGGGAAAAAACAATAGAAACTGATGCTTCAGATGTAGGGTATGGAGGCATCTTAAAACAACATTGTCTTGGGGATAAACAAGATTATATTGTCCAACTCTACTCTGGAAAATGGAATAAAAGCTAGAAGAATTATGCCACTATAGTAAAGGAAATCTTAGCTATAGTCAAAAGCGTTTTAAAATTTTAAGGTGATCTTTATAATCAAAAGTTTTTAATAAAGACTGATTGCTTAAGCGGCTAAGTTTATGTTTAGCAAAGACTGTAAGCATGATGTTTCTAAACAAATGTTTGCAAGATGGCATGCACTATTAGCCCCATTTGATTTTGAGATACAATATAAAAAAGGATCAGATAATAGTCTGCCTGACTTCCTTACTAGAGAATATCTAAACTAATTATTTATTCTTTATGAACAGATGAGATCCTCATGGCCCCGCCTACCAGGAGGGGAAGAGGAAGATAAAATCCAGGAAGAGGTAATATCCTCGCTCATATGGGAAACCAAAGATTGGTAGTAGCTAATATAGCCAGTACATCTGATCTTAATACGGATCACCCCATGTATAAAGAATTTATGGATTTTATAAAATCCAGACAAGACAGCACAAAAACTTCTCAATCATACTCTACGGTTCTTACTGATGGCGAGAACATAGAAGTATATGACAAAAATGATAAGACAGAGGTATTACTTCAGCTAGAACAAAGCGACCTTAAATGGAAAGAGGACCTGTGGCAAATAATGCACAGGTACCTAGATTCAGTATCATATACTACTCCTGCTTATAAATACTGGATGCATTACGAGATGATACTCGCAGCGACATGATCAGGTGAATTTCAACATTTTTATCCAGCAAATACAAAAAAAGTTTATAACTTTTCAAAATTAATAATTAAAAAAGTTATTTCTACTGAAGAATCGGGAATTAGCACTTTAAAGGAAAGAGATTATACTCACCCAGAACAAAGGATTTCAGTAAAATATGATTATTGGGATTACGTTAATGGATTTCATATAGCCTTGTTATATGAAAATCAAAACAAAAAACACTCATGGTTTATTAAGATTTGCTCGTAGGTATTCAAGCAGCAAATACCAAATTGGTTTAGTCATTGGTGGACTTTATATGGTCCTTCGGTTAATATTTTACCAAAACCTTATAAAGAGTTATATACTCAATGGGTAGACGTTTCACCAAAATTAATAAGTATGGAAAGAGATAATATCTATTTCCAAGGAATGTCGGTAATGTACTTCTTTATAGAATTTTCAATTCCATGGATAATGAAATGGACTATTGAAGTTAATAACAATGAATAAGGATTCTCTTGCCTTCAAAGAAATTTTACTACAAAATTCTGGACTAAATTAGTACAGAAAGACTCTGAAGGCAGATGCCACGAACAGGAGATAATAGACTCCATTATACTAAGTATAAATACATGCGAAAAAGAAACCCCAGTCTCTCAGACAAATGATAATAGCCCATTCAAACAGATCACTAGGAAACTTCAAATGAAAAAGGGGGCTATATCAAAATCCGATATTATAGCATCATATATCCAGGAAATGAAAAAAGATTTGATAAAAAATCTAGAAGTAGAGTTAGGAGATGACTCTTCAATGGCGTCTGTTGGTCATACTACATATGAAGAATGTATAGCAGGAGAAGCTCAGAGTATACAGAGCAATGAAGATATCGACATAGAAACACTCTTGCAACAATTGCAACAGTTAGCGGAGGAATCCTCCAGCAAGAATTCCTACAAGGGAAAGATAAGATATAAGAAGGCCCCACAAAAGATTATTGGGGTAATCAAAACAAAACTACTTTAATAAAGTAGATTCCCTTAATATACCTGGCCAAAATGTTTGTCGGTCACGTTTATAAAATTTTATTTATTTGAAAGGCCAAGTACGATTTAAAAGGTCAAGTACGGTTTAAAAAGGCCAAATAGTGTATAAGAATCCTTTATAAAAGGATTTCATTTTAGTAGTAAGAGGCAGGTTTTAGAAAACCCCACTCTCTCTGTCTCTCTCTTATTGTAAATCTTTCAGCTTATATTAAATAAAATCTTCCAGTTGTCTTGTATATCAAAGTGAATTCAAATTCAGGTACTTATTCTTATACTTTCTCTTTTATCTACAAAGCCTAATGATAGGCTGATTCAGTGTTAAACTATATCATGCTAAGTTATTATAAGAATTGGTAATAATGTCATAAGTTAGCTAGTTCAGATAGTTATGCTATGGTCAGAATAATATGATCCAGGCAAACTATTGAAAGGCTGCTGAAGGAATCTGTTGGATTACCCGATGTTAAGGGCGGACCCGAATAGTAAGAGCTTTCAATAGCTTCTGCCAGGATTGTTTATTTCGTAAAGGTTCCTAGCGGCATAACTATACGATTCGGTTGACAAAATGGACTTATACGATCTGCTTGACAATAGCTTGAGATAGGATTGTTGTTTATTATTATTATTATTATTATGTCCGGCTAAAGATCTCATATCTATGTTGAATATTTAACTTCTCTCTCATAAATACCATGAAAGATCTAGACTCAATCAAAGTATAAAGGAATTTTTATACAACTTTTTGACTGGGTTTCGAGATGGTGGTACAGTCAGATCTAGTACTACTCTTGTTGGCTTTGCCTTAATGGCTCCGTCTAGTAAGCCGGTTGGACTAAGCCGGTTAAGATGTTGAAAAAGGGTATCCTTTCCCGGTTAGAACAACTAGACACATGGGCTCAACAACAATATGTATTAGATCTAGACATGTCCCTTGCTTGGGTAAAAGGGTACCCCTTTCCATATAGTCATAAAGCTCTATGAAATTCTTCTGTATTTCGGTGTATTAAGTTAGCTAGATCTAGTTTATTGCGTGGACTACCACCAGTCTTCACAGATCCTGTTAATGTGGTATCAGAGCCTAGGAACTTTCATGGTAATTATGGAACAGATCTGAAGTATTTAACATAGATATGATATTAGAAGGATGGATTTAGGAGACGGTAGTACCAAAAGTACTAAATTCGAAGAGGTAGATATACCTCAAAACCTTGATTTGTTAAACAAATGAACTATTCCTAAAATTCTTATTAAAACAATTTATTATTATGGTTGGTTTGACAAACTTTCTTCAAAACAATTGATAAAAACTACTGAGCAATTTTTAGCTCTAAACTCGTCTGAACAGACTATTCAGTTGTTAAATAAACATGCTATAAACTTATATAAAAACCAATACAATTATATGCATATTGGTATGGTACAAATCGCCTTTAAACCCTTAAATCTTAAAGGGTTACCAGAGACCTTTCTGGCAGCTTTTAGAGATGCTAGAAATTTAAATTTTAGATAATCTCTGATGGGTTCGATTGAATCAACTGTTGCTTATGGTCCGGTATATTTTAATACCCAACCTAATTTGCAGCTATCTCTTTCTGATGTTAACATTCTTGATGCTTTAACATTAAATGTAAAGACGCATAGGTGTAATTATGCACCTGGATCTGAACTTATTTGCTTATCTTACAGAATTTATTTTAAATTACTATCCACGTTAAACCCTAGATGCAAGTTATTTGATACTTCTGATCAGACTATTTTGGTGGAAACCAATTTTGCAAAGTCTAAGGTCACCACGAGGAGACCGATTAGGTGGGAAGAAATTAATTTCCCAACTACTTCGACACTGAATTCGGTTATATCTCCAAGTCAAATAACTAATGTTGTTACTAACACAGAGTATTCTCATGTGACTCAAAATCCTGATGGTAGGATTTGTATTCAATTTGATGAAAAATCAGCTATTTATAGTAGACATTCCTTTTCGGGTCATAGACTCTTGCCTTCTATGCACCATATATCTCCTATATAACCTGTTTATAAACTAGCTCGAAATCGTGCTGCTTCTTTGCATACTATTTCCACTGATAGCGGTGAAAAACCTATTGAAAAGGTTAAAGTAAACCCTCAGACTAATATTGTTCAGGTAAATGAAGATAAGGATATTCCTTCTGCATCCAAGATGGATTTTGACCCTGATAAATCTTAATGATTCCTCACAAAATCGATTTTAGTCCAGGTTCACTGGCAAGAAAATATATTCAAAAGGAATTTTTTGATCATAAATGGAACCAGTTTAAAACTTGGTTTTTTGATACTTATAGTACAGATGATTTACATAACATTTCTCAAGAGTTTTATGAAACTTGTGCTTTACATAACCCGATTATGTATTTTGTTCCTTGGTTTATATCCACTTATTTACCTTTATATATAAAGGTTTTAGAAAGATCTTATAAAGATGGTAGTGCAAATGTTAATAAAGCCATTTACCCACCTCAATCACCTTTTGTTTTGCCTAATAATACAGGTATTACTTTTGTCGCATTTCAAAAATTTATTGATGAAGATATAGCTTCAGTCAGCATCACTGAAATTAATAAAATAATTATTTGGGCTTATATGTCAAAGTTTTGGGTGAACATATCATTTCCCTTGATAAAAAGCTAGACGAACTAACTATTTTGATAAAGTAAATGAGTACTAACAAAAGATAATCTAATATTGCCTCCACGTCTGAAAGCAAATCAGATACTCACATTGTTCTTACTCATATTCAAAGACCTCATGAGATTCAGGATTTTAAATTTAAATCATTAAATGATTTAAAAGAACTTCTTGATAAAAAGTTTTCTGGCTTAAATAAGAAATCTTCTGGTCTAAATGTTAAACCGATTAATCTTGCAAAACCTTTTGCTGAAAAAATTAAAACTACTTTTGATCAAAAGGATGAGACTTGGTCCGAGTTTAATAAACTCAAAGGTTATTTTAAAGGAAATAATAAATATGCTAATAAACCAAGCATGCAAACTTATTACTATCCTTGTCCAACTCCTCAAGATGTTCTAATAGAAGAAAGAGATTGGAATCAAACTAATACGTCCTATAGTGGGTCCGAAATCTATGAATGGAATCTAGACGGACTAACGGATAGACAATTAACTATTCTGGTGCATCGCATGCTTATGTATGCAACTATCTGTAATTGTGTGAAAAATACAAATAGAACTATTTGCAAAATGATTATTGCAGGTTTTACTGGCCAACTTCGAGGCTGGTGGGACAATTACATGACTACTGCAGAGAAAGCTTCTGTTATAAATGTTATTGCTACAGATGAAGGTGTTGATAACTTAGGCATGACTCTAGTAAAAAATAGAGAAGATGCGGTTAATACCCGTATTCTTACAATTTTAGAGCATTTTAATGGTAGATTTACCAATTAGTATGAGATTGTTCGTACCTTATTAAATGGACTTAGATGCGAAACTTAGGTGAATTTAGATGGTATAAAGACACCTTTATGAGTCGGGTTATGGAATTACCCGAAAATAAGTATGAACATTGGAAAGCTAAGTTTATAGATGGCCTCCCCTCCTTATTTGCTGAAAGAGTCTGAAAGACTCTAAGGGGTAGTTTCGGTGAAATTTCGTATAAAAATTATACTTATGGCAAATTGATAGGAGTTTGCACACAAGAAGGATTAAATTTATGCAATGAGTTTAAATTATCTAGACAGCTTAAGATGGATAGACTCAGAGAGAAAAACTAATTAGGAGAATTTTGTACCCAGTTTGGTTAACCCGAAACATATGCTCATAGCAATAAGAAGAAAAACAAGTATCATAGATACCAAAATCCTGATGGTTCGTATAAAAAGAAGAGATCTAGAAATAGATCCAGAGAAGAACGTGATGCTAGAAAAAGCTATCGCAAGTCTAAGAGATTTACGAAAAATAGATCAAAGAAAGACCTTGCTGATCTTAAGTGTCATAGATGTGGAAAATTTGGTCATATAGCTCCAAATTGTAAGCTTCAAAAATTGAAAACATTAGAGCTTGACGATGAGATGCATGACAAGATTTATAGTTTGTTATACACTTCGGGTTCTGAATCTGATGATAGTTCTTTTTCTGAGTCTGAAGTCGAAGTTGATTTGCTTGATTTTTATGATATTGATAACAATTTTGATAATGCTTGCACTGCTTGCAAAGGTGATACTTGTGCTTGTGACAATGACGAATTTTATAAATTAAGTCCCAATTTCAAGATTTAAATATCAAAACTATTACATTTGACAATGTGATAGAACTTTTGAGGGAAGTTACTGATAATAAACTTCCAGAAAAAAATTATAAATATGACTGAGAATGCAAGTTCTAGTTCTTCAAAACACTTTGAAAATCAGAAGAACCATTTTAATTATCAATCGCCTTACTCTCTAATGGAAGTTAATAACATGCTTATTAATAAAAATACTCCAACAAGAGATTCCTCTTTCGACGATTTAAAGATTGAAATTGAAAATTTAAAAAAGGAGATTAAATCCCTCAAACAAAATCAAATGATTTGTGATCATAGGATTACTCAGATAGAGAAAAATAATTCCTTAGCTGAGTCACCCCATGACAAAGGTGTTTTTGATAAAAACTTTGATAAAGAGCTTGATCCAAAACAAGATTTTTTTTAGGTATGATGCAAATTATTACTGCTCACAAATGGTACATTAAATGTGCAATTATGATTGATAATAGTTTCTCAATAACTAATGTTGCAATGATTGATAGTGGAGCTGATGTTAGCTGCATTCAAGAAGGTCTTGTACCTACTCAATATTTTCAAAAAACTACTCATGTGGTGAAATCTGCTTCTGGACATACTTTAGATATAAAGTATAAATTGTCTAATACGCATATCTGTCAGAACAAAGTCTGTATCCCTCATTTCTTCTTTTTAGTGAAAAACTAGTTATACCCTCCAATTATACTTGGAACCCCTTTTATCAATGCTATTTATCCCTTCACTCACATAGACTCCAAAGGGTTCATGGCAATTTATAAAGATTAAAAAATAGGTTATACTTTTATTACAGATCCCGTAACACGAGACATTAATGCTTTAATTGATATGAAGCAAAAATATGTTGATTCGTTACAATTAGAATTATGTAGCATGAATATATTTGATACTTTAAAATCTGCTAAAGTTCAAGAAAAGATTAAATTGATCTCTGAACAAATTGACGTTGATATTTGTACTAATCACCCCAGTGCCTTTTGGAATCGAAAAAAGCACATTGTTACTCTTCCATATGAAGATGATTTCTTTGAAAATGATATTCCTACAAAATCTAGACCCTGCCAGATGAATTCCGAATTGGTAGAATTCTGCAAAAAAGAAATAGACAATTTGTTACAAAAAGGTTTGATAAAACCTTCTAAATCCCCTTGGTCTTGCACTGCTTTTTATGTTAATAATGTTGTAGAAAAAGAACGGGGTGTCCCCAGATTAGTGATTAATTATAAACCCTTAAATAAATTTTTACAATGGATAAGGTATCCTATCCCTAACAAAAGGGATTTGCTTTCTAGGTTATATAAGGCCAATATATTTTCTAAGTTCGATTTAAAATCTGGATATTGTCAAATTCAAATATTTATAGAACACACTTATAGAACTGCTTTAAATGTCCCCTTCGGGCAATACGAATGAAATGTTATGCCCTTTGGTTTGAAAAATGCTCCTTCTGAGTTTCAGAAAATAATAAATGATATATTCAATCCATATTTAGATTTTATCATTGTCTATATAGATGACATATTGGTATTTTCTAAGACTTTTGAATTGCATATTAAGCATCTTGATATTTTCAAGAAAATTGTTATACAAAATGGTTTAGTAATTTCCAAGCCAAAAATGAGTTTATTTCAGACTGAAGTTTGATTCTTAGGACACCATATTTGTCAAGGAAAAATTACACCAATACAAAGATCTATTGAGTTTGCGTCAAAATTTCCTAATATAATTACTGATAGAACTCAATTACAAAGATTCTTGGGAAGTTTAAATTATATATCCCCATTTTATAAAAAATTATCTCGAGATCTGGCCCCTTAAATGAAAGATTGAAAAAGAATCATAAAGAACCTTGGACTAGCAATCTTACTACTTTGGTTTAAAATGTTAAAAATCGTGTTAACTCTTTACCTTGCCTGACTCTTGCTAATCCTGCATGGGTTAAAATAATTGAGACCGATGCGTCTAATGTTGGTTATGGTGGGATATTGAAACAAATAAATTCCAATGATAAATGTGAATATTTGATAAGATTTTACTCTGGAAAATGGATAGAAGCACAGAAAAAATATGCTACTGTGGCTCATGAAATTCTGACTATTGTCAAATGTGTTTTAAAATTTCAAGATGATTTATATAATCAAAAGTTTTTGATAAAAACTGACGCACAATCTGTTAAATTTATGTTTAACAAAGATTTTAAACATGATGCTTCTAAAATAATATTTGCAAGATGGCATGCGCAACTAGCCCCTTTTGACTTTGAAATTCAATATAAAAAGGGAATTGATAATTCCTTTCCTGACTTCTTGTCTCGTGAATATATTCAATAATGTCTTATTTCCAAGCATTCTTAGATGAAAAAACTTTAATTACCATATTAAGGTAATTCCATTCTCCAAAGATATAACAACTCTTATTTTAGAAAAAAATATTGATTATTACTTAGAAGAAGATTTCTGTATACATGATTATGAGGACTTCTCTGAAGACGTCAGAGAAAACATGACTAATTATGATCTATCCGAATAAAAAGACCTCCTATGTTTGCAGGATGGATTCCTCGGGGGTTAAAGGTAGAGGTAGAGGACGGGGAAGATCATCCCCACAATAACAAAGATCATATTCTCAAGGATCGTCATACGGATCCTCCGCATCAAGCTCCCCAATTATACAAATGGGAAGAAGAAGCCTAGTGAATGAGAATATATCTCAATCTTCAGTTGGTCAATCTATCCACCTGGAAGATAATCCAGAAGATAGTCCGTTATACGCACATTTGCAGGCATATTTAACTGCTCAAAAGCAAAGTGATACGTTTGCTTCGATCACAAAAGAAGATAATGATGATATCAAATCCTATGAGAAATTAGTTAACAAAGAAATTATATTTCTTGTAGAAAATTCAGAGATTTAGAGAAAAGATGAACCATGAAAAATATTCCAACGATATCTACTTAATGGATTATATTATCCGGGTGAGTCATACAAAACCCGTTCATATTATGAGACTATTCTCAAAGAAATAGGTAGTGCAGAATTTCAGCACTTTTCCGGTTATAGCACGGATGAAAACGTTTATAACTTTTCAAAAATCATTATTAAGCTTATTATTTCTATTGAAGACTGGGGAATCTCTACAATGAAAGAAAGACAGATAAGCCTTAACAAAACGCTTATGAATTTTACCTACTGGGATTATATTCAAGCTTTTGATAAAGTGCTTTATTACAACAATGATAAACATAAACACACTTGGTTTATCAAAGTATGCGCAAAGATATTTGATCAAACCATTCCCTATTGGTTTCTAACCTGGTGGTCATACCATGGTCCAACTGTAAAAAATTTACCTGATCCATTTTTAAATTTATACAAAGAATGGGTAAAGGTGTCTCCAGACCTGAATGAATTATATCACGCAGATCATATCTGCTATTTGGAAAAAAATGGATCAGATCTATTTCTTTATTGAATTCTCTATTCCATGGATTCACAAATGGATTCCAGAACTAGGATTCATAGAAGAACAGATCCCATGTTTATACAGAACTTTTTATAACAACTTCTGGATAAATTGATGAAAAGGGATCCTAAAATAAAGATCTTATATGGTCAGGAACTCTTGGATTCCATTGGAATAAAAATTCAAGAGTACTCAGCAGCCCTAATGAAAGAAGTAACTCACGATAGTTCAGTACGACATATCACCAGAAAAATCTCATTTCAAGATGGTGATAAAGATGAAATGATAAAAAAATTTTTAGAAGAAGTAAAGAAAAATTTACTTCAGTCTATTAATCAGTACGAGAAGTCGGACACTTCAATGCAAAGTGAAACAAGCAATGATGATATTGCTCTTGATTCCCAACCTATTGAACCAAAGAAGATGTTATCTGAAGAAACCTTGAAAAAGGCTAAAGAATTATTCGGAAAATCAAAAGTGAAACAGTAAAACTTGACAAAAGATCAGACAAGTAGAGAACGAGTAAATATGCGCTACACACAGTAAATACACTGTTCAGGGACCCAGATGTCGGGACCCACTCTTCCTGTAGATAAAGTTTTTTTTTTTAATCAATAGGATGGTTCATTTTCTTTTAGAAGCAAGTTTTTTTTAGACTCTTTTGTAATTAAGCTCTCTCTCTCCTGTACTTATATTCTCCGAAGTAAATAAAATCTCTGAAGTTGAAAAGCATCTGGCCTTGCATCCCGGCCTAAGAGGTACCTGTTTAATTTTGTTTATATATATTTAATTTTTCCCTCCCAGCCGTGACTATATCCGGCTAAAGATCTCATATCTATGTTGAATATTTAACTTCTCTCTCATAAATACCATGAAAGATTTAGACTCAATCAAAGTATAAAGGAATTTTTATACAGCTTCTTGATTGGGTTTCGAGATGGTGGTACAGTCAGATCTAGTACTACTCTTGTTGGCTTTGCCTTAGTGGCTCCGTCTAGCAAGCCGGTTGACTAAGCCCGTTAAGATGTTGAAAAAGGGCGTCCTTTTCCGGTTAGAATAGCTAGACACATGGGCTTAACAACAATATGTATTAGATTTAGACAAGCCCCTTGCTTGGGTAAAAGAGTTACCCCTTTCCATATAGTCATAAAGCTCTATGAAAATTCTTCTATATTTCGGTGTATTAAGTTAGCTAGAACTAGTTGATTGCCCGTACTACCGCCAGTCTTCACAGATCCTGTTAATGTGGTATCATTCCTCGGGGGTTAAAGGTAAAGGTAGAGGACGGGGAAGATCATCCCCACAACAACAAATATCATATTCTCAAGGATAAACTTGCGATAGCTTTTCCTAGCATCACGTTCTTCTCTGGATCTATTTCTAGATCTCTTCTTTTTATACGAACCATCAGGATTTTGGTATCTATGATACTTGTTTTTCTTCTTATTGCTATGAGCAGAAGTTTCGGGTAAACCAAATTGGGTACAAAAGTCTCCTAATTAGTTTTTCTCTCTGAGTCTATCCATCTTAAGCTGTCTAGATAATTTCAACCCATTGCATAAATTTAATCCTTCCTGTGTGCAAACTCCTATCAATTTGCCATAAGTATAATTTTGATACGAATTTTCACCGAAACTACCCCTTAGAGTCTTTCGGACTCTTTCAGCAAATAAGAAGGGGAGGCCATCTATAAACTTAGCTTTCCAATGTTCATACTTATTTTCGGGTAATTCTATAACCCGACTCATAAAGGTGTCTTTATACCATCTAAATTCACCTAAGTTTCTGCATCTAAGTCCATTTAATAAGGTACGAACAGTCTCATACTGATTGGTAAATCTACCATTAAAATGCTCTAAAATTGTAAGAATAAGGGTATAAACCGCATCTTCTCTATTTTTTACTAGAGCCATGCCAAAGTTATCAACACCTTCATCTGTAGCAATAACATTTATAATAGAAGCTTTCTCTGCAGTAGTCATGTAATTGTCCCACCAGCCTCGAAGTTGGCCAGTAAAACCATTCTCCGCATCAAGCTCCCCAATTATACAAATGGGAAGAAGAAACCTAGTGAATGAGAAGATATCTCAATCTTCAGTTGGTCAATCTATCCACCTGGAAGATATTCCAGAAGATAGTTCGTTATATGCACATATTATTATTATTATTATTATTATTATTATTATTATTATTATTATTACTATTATTATTATTATTATTATTATTATTATTATTATTATTATTATTGTTATTAGAATTATTATTATTATTATTATTATTATTATTATTATTATTATTATTATTATTATTATTATTATTATTATCATTATTATTATTATTATTCAATTCATGATAGAATTGATAAATTACTTTTTGAGATCAAGTTGAACGCTAAAGGTAAGGAGAAAATAGCAACCACTAGAGTTAACCCCCCCACCCCCCCCCCCACCCCCATCCCATCAGAGGTAAAATATTTCAAATTAAAAAACCTCTCAGAACTAGAAAGCTTTCAAGAGAAAAAATTTAAGGGAATAAATCTGAAACCCTTAAGCAATGATGATTTAGATATCCCTAATGATAATCACGAAGAAGAAATCTCGAATGAGATTAATAAGATCCCAGATATTACTATTACTATTATTATTATTACTATTATTATTATTATTATTACTATTATTATTATTATTATTACTATTATTATTATTACTATTATTATTATTATTATTATTATTATTATTATTATTATTATTATTATTATTATTATTATTATTATTATTATTATTATTATTATTATTATTATTATTATTATTATTTTATTATTATTATTTTTATTGTTATTGTTATTATTATTGTTATTATTATTATTATTATTATTATTATTATTATTATTATTCTTGTTAATGTTATTGTTATTATTATTATTGTTATTATTATTATTATTATTATTATTTTATTATTATTATTATTATTATTATTATTATTATTATTCTTGTTAATGTTATTGTTATTATTATTATTGTTATTATTATTATTATTATTATTATTTTATTATTATTATTATTATTATTATTAATTATTATTATTATTATTATTATTATTATTATTATTATTATTATTATTATTCTTATTATTATTCTTATTGTTATTATTATTATTATTATTATTATTATTATTATTATTATTATTATTATTATTATTATTATTATTATTATTATTATTATTATTATTATTATTATTATTATTATATTATTATTATTATTATTATTATTATTATTATTATTATTATTATTATTATTATTATTATGTTTCAACTCCCTTCTATTCAAACATATAACTGTGTCGAATATTTAAAAAGTTATTTTCAATACTTGATGATGCTTATCAACTACTTTTAATCAACTAATCTAAATATGAGCTAATTTGACTAAACAAACATAATCTTATAGACTCAATGTTGTTAGGCTAGTGAATGAATCACTGATGGTAGAGAGAGGATTTTAAACAGATATATTTATGGGAAAAAGAATAAATATACCTCCGAACTATTGTAAATGGTATGTGTATACCCTTCGTTATACTTATAGTACATCAATATCCTTACCGTCCAAATTTTAGAGCGTATATACCCTTTATACTAATGGTGATACATGTATCTTAATCCTATCCGCCGACCCAAAATTTATTAAATTTCTAACAAAAATAAAAGCCCCACCCAAATTAATTAAAAACCCACTCAAATACATGATACCCACACCCAAAAATATAACCCAAATACAGGTGTAAGAAAGGGAATTTCTCAAAAGTGTTACAGAGAATCCACCTGTGCTTCTCTCTCACGCCGCATTAGAAATGAAATCAAGGAATAATCATCACTTCTACTCTTCTTCGAGCTCTGAAGAATCTTTCATCACCAACAAATCGCCACTACTTTTTTACTACTCGTCCCTCCAGCTATTCCTCTTCGTCTTCGCAATCTACTTCGTCGAAATTATCTCCGACAAAATCCCATCATCTACCTCCACATCATTGGAAGATGATTATTACGTTGGTCAATTCAAGAAATTAGACGTTTATGAATAGGAACAAGCTATAATTTCACTTTGAAAAAGCACAGAACCGAAGAGGAAGCTAGGGTTTCACTGTGCACGCCATGAAATTTATCGGCTCTCAAGCCGTCACTAATTAAATCTATAAGTTGTCATGTTGTGCCAATTTTTCTTCTTTTATAAGAAAAAAGTGTCCACAAGTGTCTGTTGGTGGACGTCAAAAAATAGTTGGCAGCTCACAGACTTTTTGGTTTATCCTAAAATTTGGGTGCCCTTTTAGTTTAGGAAAAACTACATAAATGGGCCACAAACCACAAAATAATTACAATTCCATAGCCCAACTCAAACTAATTTAGCAAATACCCACTCGCCCAAAATAAATTATAGTCCATGCTTCCCTTTAGTTTAGACCCAATTTTCCTTCGGTCCCCTTTAAATTTAGGCCCAATTTCACCCCATCCTTTTAAAATTTATGCTCAAGTCGCCCTAACCCAAAACTTTTGTCCTATTATTAATTATTTTTGTTCTTTTTTCTCATTTAATGTTGTTGTCCTATCATTAATTACTTTTGTTCTTTCTCATTAATTATTTTTATTTTTTCTCTTTTATTCTTTCCTCATTTATTATTTTTATTCATTTTTTTTATTTTATCCTTTATTAGAGATACCATTTGGTAATATTTATTAATTTTTTTTGGTTAGTTTATCTTCTTTTTATTTTTTTTCTCTTTCTATATTTTTACTTTTTTAAGAAAATAAAATAAATTACTTTTGTTCTTTTCTTATTTTTATTTTTTTCTCATTTATTATTTTTATTCTTTTTCATATTATCATTTATTAGAGTTACCATTTGGTAACAATTTTATTATTTCTTTCTTTCTTTTTTATTAGTTTATCTTCGTCTTCTTCTTCTTCTTTTCTCTTTCTATATTTTTACCTTTTTAAGAAAATAAAATAAAGTACTTTTTGTTCATTACTTTTTTCCTTTTCTCATTTATTATTTTTATTTTTTCTTTTATTCTTTTCTCATTTATTATTTTTATTCTTTTTTCATTTATCCTTTTTTAGAGATAACATTTGGTAATAAACACATAGCAACGACTCGTTGGTGGGGTTATCGTGCTCTTGATTCAAGTACTTTTGACAATGATAGTGATAATGTAGGTGACGAAGAATCACGAGTTTCTGCAATGTTTGGGCTAAGCTTTTCTTTGCAGTTGAATGTCAACACAACAGAGTTTAATGTTGGAACTCAGGCCGATCCAGTTGTGGGTAGTAAAAACGTAGATAATGTGGGTGGTAAAAACCCTGATAATGTGGGTGGTGGTATCCCTGATGATTTGAGAAGGAAAAGGAAGTTACTCATGGTTGATTGTGATCCCATTGATGAACAATTGAATATATATATTGATTTTGTATCATTGACTAATGAATAGGGTGTGAACAAGAAACCATAATAATACCACAACAATATATATATATATATATATATATATATAGTATCACTGAGTAATGGGTAATTTCTGGACAAGAAACATTAATAATACCACAAGAATATATATATATATACTCTTATAGTATCAATGACTAATGAGTAATTTCTGAACAAGAAATCTTAATGACATATATATATATATATATATATAAAGGCGCTTAGATTTAAGGTTCTTTTCAATAAATTTTTCGAATTTCCAAAGGTTAGCAAAGGGTTTTGATCAAATATTTTGTAAAATCCCACTCGGTACTCTCTATTTCCATTGTCCTTCGTCATATAAGTAGTTTATTTTGTTTAGGTTTTTAGTAACTTCTCCCAAAAATAAATTTTTTTAAATTTTTTTTTAAAACTTTTTAACCTCTGTTCATCTCTTCTTCTCAGCTTAACTTTTAACAGTTATTGTCTCTAACCACACCATGGGTAAATATGTCCTTTAGCACGTCATGGCCTTGGCGGACATTCAACAAGCCCTAGGACTTTACAGGTTAGTCCATTAATACTGTTAAAAACACAGTTCAGAGAACCATTTATTTAGAGATTAAATAGTCAATATAAACTACACAAACATATTTTCATAATCAAACAAACATATTTATACATATTCAAACATATTTTTACATGCAGGGAGATAAGTTACATAAACCTTAAAAACTACTTACATGTCTTAGGACGGAAACAGATTTCCCTTTCGGGAGTCCACGGTGAAGTAAATAAAACTAAACTTAAAAACTCTCACAAAAATTTGAACAAACACTCTCACTCTTTTTTTCTTTTTTTTTTTAAACTGAAAAAATTCACTCAATTAGAAATAAACTTCACAACTCTCTGCTTTTCTCTCTATAACTTGCTCTCTTAGCGGTTTTTCTTTCTTGCTTGTCTTGTTTTTGAAGTGGAGTATTTATAGATAATCTTCAACTCTTCGGACTTCAACTACGGAGTTCAAATTGTAAAAGAAAATTTGCCGGGTGCGCTGTGGGCCCCATCGTCACATGCTTTTCTTTATCAATTTGTCGTTTCCTTTGGTGCTGTCTGACCTCATTCCTTACGTCTTTAAATGCTTTCTTACTATAAATGTTGTCTGACCTCATTGCTTACATATCTAGATTATGTAGTGCAACTGAATCAAAACTCATGCCTGAATCATCATCTTCATTAGGATCTTGGGCAAATTGCTCCATAGCCGGATTATACCCCAGAACTTTCGGAACTTTCAGATTTTTGTCTTGGATGTTCTAGTATAACTTCTTTTGTATTTTCTTTTAAAACCTTTTTAACTGCAGTCTCTATCATATTTTCTATCTTTTTTTTGTCTTTTTTTTCTTAGACTGATTCCTCTGTTCTTTGTCTGAATCATTGATTTTGAAGATGATTCACCTGTCTGGAAACTCGCAGGGAGTATCCTTACACTTTTTGGCAAAGTGTCAGCCATAAACGGGTTTAATTTGTCTTTACCAGTTACCGTTTGAACTGGACTAGCTGTATCTCTATCCGATACAGTGGATTTTTTTACATTCGTTGGGGAATGTACACCCATCTTATCCATTTTTATCGGAGATGGAGAACTCTGATTTTTACTCAATTGGTATAATTCAAAATAAAGAGTCTTTTCTTTTTCTTGGAGGGTATGGATTTTCTCTAGTAACTTTTCTTTCTTTGTTTTGAGTCTTTCATTTTCCTGGTTCAAACGTTTAAAAGCTTCTGTCATAGTTGAACAATGATCACAAAAAATAATTTTGTCTGTGTCTTTTTGTATACGGTATTGAGGAATATTGGTATTTTGTTGTCTGATGGAGGGAGTAATATAGAAATTGGGACCTAATTCTCCTCTAGCATAGTCAAGAGCTTCAGTTAAGTCATTGAAGCCTTTGAATAGAGGGGTAGAAATTTTTTTTATAGCATCTACAACTTCTATCCAAGTCTGGAATACTCCTGGTCTTTGTCCCCTGATTACTGCATAAAACTTAAATTTCTTGTCTTGATTTTTATCAGTAAAGTAATAACTTAGAGCGTTTAAAGTGGAAATGAAATAACTATTGTCTTTAGGATGCTTGTTGTAAGCTATCCATAGATTGTCTATCAAACATTTCTGAGGTTTGTCCACCCTAGTCTCTGGCTTGAGTCTGAAAGTCATGTTACATATTGGATAGTTTAACATACTTTCTGGCCCAAAATGTAATCTTTCTAAATTTTGTTTTTCCAACATAGCTTGAGGCTTATATTGAGTATTTTGCAGTAAACTCTTCAAGTATAAGTCTTTGTATTTGTCTGAAGATTCTCCCATCTTATCTTTGTCTTTCCCTACATTCATACTATAATATAATGGTTAGTTCATTTCTGTATAATTCTACTCAATTGATCAGCCAAATTGTTGTCTTTCCCTGATATATGTTCTAGTTTTATATTGTAAATTGATGTTGCATCCAAAAAATTTAACCATCTTCTTTTACTACTTTTCTTTTCATTCATTTTTTGATGGAATTTTACAATTGCTTCACAGTCTGTTCTTATTAATACTTCAGGTTTATTTAAAATATATAACCTAAAACTATCTAATTCATATATTATCGCTAAAATTTCTGCATCTATGCTTGTTAAATTTCCTTTTTCTCTATATTTCCGACTCTGATATGCACAAATTTTTTCTTCTTTTTTGTCACTATATTTGTTCTTTCTAGTTTTAAGGACAGCACCCCATCCTTCTAGGCTTCCATCTGTTTCTATAATTAGATAGTCTGTTTCTAATGGTAAATCTAAATCTGGAATGGCTTTGACCATTTCTTTTAATTTTCTTACTAATTTTACATCTTCTATATTGAATGTTTTCTGGCCTTTGGTTCTAGTTTTGGAATATAAAGGTCCTGCTATCTTTCCTAAATCTTTTATAAAATGTCTAGCATAATTTAAAATTCCTAAGAATTTTTGCAAATCCTTTGTCTTATCTAATTTATCAGGCATTTCTAATATTTTCTTAGATATATGTGGTTGTAATTTTATTTTTCCTTCCCCTATTATTACTCCAAGAAAATTAATATGACTTTTACATAACTCCATTTTTTTCTTACTAATAATTATTCCATTATCTACAAACAGTCTAAATATTTTTTGTAGGTGTCCTAACTGTTCTTGAATATTATTACTAAACACTAGTATATCATCTACATATACTATAACAAAATTTTTATATTCTCTAAATATATTATCCATTTTTCTTTGGAATATTGGTGTAGCTGTTTTTAATCCAAATGGCATTACTAACCATTCAAAATGTCCTTCTGGACAAGTAAAAGCAGTATATTCTATACTTTCATCTGCCATTTTTATTTGCCAATATCTTGATTTGCAATCGAACTTACTAAAAAATTTTCTTCCCTGGATTCTATTTATTAATTCAGTTTTATCTGGTAACTTATATCCATCCGTTCTTGTATTATCATTTAATCTCTTATAATTAATTACCATTCTAGCCTTCCCTCTTACTATTTTACTATGATTTCTAACCATAAATGCTGCTGATCTATGTTTAGATTTTGATCTTCTTATTACTCCTAATTCTATTAGTTCTTTTATTTGTACTTCAAAATCTATTAAATCTTGATTATTTGCTTCTATTGATGCTGTTCTTACTGTATATTCTGGATTTATTACGTCTAATTTACATTTTATTTTATTTGCTTCCCAATGTTTTAAAGGTTTTTCTCCTATAATTTCTAACTCATCTAAAATATGTATTGTTTTTTCTAAATCTCTTTGGTCTTTTATTATTCCTATCTTTTGTATTCCTGTTTTAAAATCATATAACTCTGTATTTATTTCTATCAAAGTATATTCTTTTTCATTTTCTTCATTTGTTATTATTTCTAATTCTTCATTCATTTGTTCACAGGTATCACATTTACAATCTTTTCCTTTACATTTGTTCTTTTCTTCTTGTTCTTTTGATTTTAATTCTTTTGGTTTAACATATCTAAATTTATTTTCTACAGGTATTGTTACTACTGGTGTCTGAGTGATATTTTTGGATAGAATTACTCCATCCCTTGTTAATAAACAACTTCCATTATTATGTAATAAGAAATCTAATCATAATACAAAGTCTACCTTTATATTCAAATCTCTTACCCAGATTTTTTCTATTTTATAAATAGGTTTATAAAAATCTGTACATGTATTAATAAAACTTATAGTTGCTTTACTTACATAATGTCTATATGTATTATAAGATCCATCCATTTGCATGGATATTTGTGGACTAGGTAATTCTTTTATTAAATTTGGTGGTATAATCTTTTTATTTACTATACTCTTAGTACATCCTGAATCTACTAATGCCAAAGTTTCTACTTCATAATCTTGAATTCTTATTCTAGCTAAAAATTTTATAGTACTAATCTTTTTGTCTTCATTACTTATTAAACTATTATTTAGAGTATTTAACAATTCTTCATCTGTTTCTTGTTGTTCCTATTCTAGTCTTTCTTCTAATTTTTCTTTTCCTTTTTCTACCTTTTCTATTCTCTTTTCTAGGATTTCTACTCTTTTTCTTAACTTTTTTATTTCTTCTTCTAAATCTGTGGTTTTATTTGTCCTTCCGATCTCTAAAGGTTTGGTGATTACTGTGGTTGGTTGTATAAATTCTTTTACCGTCTTTTCTATACATGGTATACATCCTTCTATATAGCATTTACTACATTTTGCTCTTCTATTTTTTCCTGGATACCAATGAAATATATAACATTGATTACTGTCTAATCCTTTTCCTTGTTCAAAATTATGTTCACAATTTAAGGATATATTTACCATATTATGATTTTCTATTTCTTCTCTCTGTAGCTGGTCTAATCCTACTTCATTTATAAATTCTTCTCCTTCCGAGTCTGAAGATTCTTTCTTTTGTTCTTCATTTATTTCCATGCTTATAATTGAATATATACTTTCATTATCTGACATATATTTATCTACATTTATTAATGTTTCTTGGAAATCTTCTATTAATTGTGCATTTCTTGTTCTACTATTATTTCTTTTAGGACAAGTATTTGCCAAATGTTCTTGGCTTCCACAAGTGAAACATTCCAATTTATTTTTATAGTTTCTATTTGTATTATATTTCCTTACATGTCTATATTTGTCTAAATATGGTTTTCTTGCCATTGATTTCCTTAAATAATACTTCCTTCTTAGATAACCATTTTTATAATTCTTCCTATTTTTCTTATATCTCTTTTGTTTATGTTCTTTATCATAATTTTGTGTTGTATATATACTCTTACAAAAATTAGTTTCATTTTGTTTTAATTGTTTCTGTATTTGTATATTTGTACATTTTTCTTGTAATATTGACATAATATGTTGTATTCTTTGTCCTATTGACCATCTTCCTTCTGGATTTTGTATTACACCTTCTCTTTTATACAATTTTTCTTCTATTTCAAAGCTCCTGGTAATTTATTAAATAACTTTTTCCCTAAATTTGTATCAAACGCATTTCCACTTATACTACAATAATAGAAATATTCATTCAAAATTCTTTAATGCTAAACCAATTACTTATACTTAATTGTTCTAATTTTATTAAAGCATTTCTTTGTAATGTTATTAAACCACTATTTGGGTCTTCTCCTGTTATTAAACTATGTATTTTATTTGTAAAATTATAAGGATTTGGTCCCATATTTACCATTCCTTGAAATTCTTCAGGGAATTCTGTTTTATATGCTTCCCATAATCCTTTTGTTGATTCTCCTAAAAATGTCTCCATGTATCTATACATGGTTTCTGCATCATTTTCTTGATTAGTCTGTATATAATCTGCTACTACTATTCCTTTTCATAAATCTATTACTGAATTCCATAATTGAGGATCATGTGCTGCTATATTAAGTATTTTTCCTTTATTTCCTCCCTCTTGGAGTCTAATAAGTTCCTCTATAGGTTGTCTTTTTCCTTTTGGTTTTAAATTTTCAGTCTGTACTTCTGAATTTACTCTATATACCCTGTATCTTGGTAAATTACCAGTGTTTGTCTGTACTTGTTGCATTGAACTAGTTTTTTGAAATGGGCTCGAACTACTCGAGGCACTTTCCATTAATTCTTTTATGCTTAAACTAGTTTCGCTTATTACCAATTCTTCTTCCTCATCTTTTTGTTTTCTGTAATCATAATTATCTTGTCTTAATCTACAAGTTTTAAAATGTTCTTCTACATTTTCAAATTTTATCTTTACTTTTTTACATCCTTTACATCTAGACACTGTATTCTTTTTTTTAGTATGTATTAGCTCTGCCTTTCTTATAGATTCATCTACCTCGAAATCTTCCTCTTCTATTACCTCGATATTCATTTGTTCTTGGTTATCTGATTCTTCTTCATCCATTTCTTTTTGGTTTGTATAACTATAATCTGTGAATCTTATTGAAGTCTGTCCTTTACTATTAGTGTACATTAGATGGTCTTTTGGTTTTAATATTTCTTTTTTACTTAAATTTTCCAAATTCCATTCTAATCCCGCATATTCTTCTGAGTCTATTTTTAATGGTTCCATTACTTTTATACCTTTGTCTCCCATTAATCCTACTACGTCTTCCACTTTTAACTTAAATTTTGTGTTGCTGTTTGTTGCAATCTTTCCTATAAATCCTATACATATTAATAAATTATTTCCTCCTATCATTTCTTCATATCCTTTAGTTTGTATACCTATCTTTATATGTTTTGCAAAATCATTAGAACTTAGCATAAAGTCTGGACTACAATAAAATAATCCTCCATTATTTGTCATATCTACTTCTGTTAAACCTATTATTGATTTTTTTAATTCCGTCCATCGATCATCGTATATTGTGATTAACACCTTGTTTCCTAGATTCTTTCTAGTTAAACCTTTTAGTCCTATTACTATTAATCCCATATGCATCAAGTTCATGTTTGAATTCTTTATTTGTTTTAAAGATTCTGAGTTTATTAGGCTTAAACTATTACTATCTTTCCCTATCACACACATTTGTTCTTCTCTATAATGCTTGCATAATTGTGCTTGTCCTGTGAAGAATCCTGTGTTGTATAATATTTTTGGATTTAATAATTTTAACTTATTTTGTTGGAAAATCTGAATATCTTTGTCTACATCTATTACTTCTTCTAGCTGTCGGCTAGTACTTTGTTTATTCTTTGAAGAGTCTAAAATTTTTGCCAATATTCCTCCCCTCAAACTGTCTTGGGAGAAACTTGATCTTGCTCTGTCTGTTCTTCTTTTAAACGGAAAAATTTCCATGGTTTTCTTTTTATATTTATCAATCTATCTTCTTCAGGAGTGATTTCTATTCTTTTTAATTGCTCTATTATTTCGTCTATGTTTTTCTCCTGTATTTCTTGTCTTTGTTCTGTTATTTTTACTTTAACAATTTTTTCTAGTTTACTATTAATTTCTAATAATAATAAAATTATTGTATTGTTTTGTTTTATTAAAATACCGTCTGATTTCCCTGGAGGCTAATGATTTGATAATCCTTCTGGGTTTGGCTGAATTTGTTCTGTTCTTTTTAAAATATCCTTGTATAATAGATCATTCATGAAAGTACAATTTTTTTTATTTTACTTATTTCTTCTTTTAGTTCCTTTAGTTCTTTTTTATAATTTACTATACCTGAATTTTCTAATTGATTATTACTTATTTCTTGACTTTTAATTTTTTTATCTAAATCTGCTTGCTGTATTTTAAGATATTCTAAATTTTGTTCCAGCTTATCTAATAATTTATTTTGTTTTATTTGCAGGTCTTTTAGATTTTCTAATGTCTTTAATATTTTTTCTTGTTCTATTTGTACTGTTTCTCCGAGATTTATAATTAAGTCTGTAATACTATTCAAATGTTGGTCTGTACTATGTAACAAGTGTTCTCCGTTATTAAAATTACACCTTATTAAATATTCGTCTTTCAGTCTTCTATATTTCTTTTCTGGTGTTATTTTTAAACCTAAATACTCTAATTCTCTTAGTTTAGCTATTGTATTTCTTTCTTAATTCTCTTATATATTTTGCTTCTAATTTAGATATTCTTTTTATATGTTTATTTAATCTATTATTATCTTCTTTACTTTTATTTAATTTTATATATTCTGGATATAATAAATTAATTCTTTTTCTTAATTTTTGTATTTTATCTTTGCTCATCTATCCTAATGGAATCCAAATAGGTCTTTGCTTTTGAAATTTTATTCTAGATCTAGTATTTTCAATTCTTCTTTCTAAACCTAGTATTTCCCAATTTAATCTTGATGTTATTCTTTCTACAACTTCGTCGGTAGTAATAATTCTTTCTATAAACTGTTTTCTTATATCCTGTACTAATAATTCTTCTACTATTTTTATTAATTCTTTTAGTTTCTTAATTTTAAGTCTTGTTTCTTTTATATCTTGTACTTCTCTATGAAAATTCCAATAATTAAATGATATAGATCTACTTAAAGGATGTCTTTTCATATAAATTCTTTTACTTATCCTAATGGGTAATATTTTATTTTTCTCAAATAATGCTTACTAATTCTTGTTCTTACTCCTATGTCGTAATTTATATTATGTAATTCCCAACTTGCAAAACTTCTTACTTGTATTACTTCTGGGTTACTTTTATCAAATTTTTCTTCTATATTTTTATATATCTTTTTAAATTCTTTCCTAAGTTCTCTTAATTTTCTTATTTCTTTTAATTCAGTATATGCTAGTAGATTATGCAGACTTATATATCTATAATATCTATGATGTCTCATATAACTTTAGTCTTAGTAAGTTTAATTGGTCCAAACTTAAATCTTAAGGCTCTGATACCAATATAAAGGCGCTTAGATTTAAGGTTCTTTTCAATAAATTTTTCGAATTTCCAAAGGTTAGCAAAGGGTTTTGATCAAATATTTTGTAAAATCCTACTCGGTACTCTCTATTTCAATTGTCCTTCGTCATATAAGTAGTTTATTTTGTTAAGGTTTTTAGTAACTTCTCCCAAAAATAAATTTTTTTAAATTTTTTTTTAAAACTTTTTAACCTCTGTTCATCTCTTCTTCTCAGCTTAACTTTTAACAGTTATTGTCTCTAACCACACCATGGGTAAATATGTCCTTTAGCACGTCATGGCCTTGGCGGACATTCAACAAGCCCTAGGACTTTACAGGTTAGTCCATTAATACTATTAAAAACACTGTTCAGAGAACCATTTACTTAGAGATTAAATAGTCAATATAAACTACACAAACATATTTTCATAATCAAACAAACATATTTATACATATTCAAACATATTTTTACATGCAGGGAGATAAGTTACATAAACCTTAAAAACTACTTACATGTCGTAGGACGGAAACAGATTTCCCTTTCGGGAGTCCCCGGTGAAGTAAATAAAACTAAACTTAAAAACTCTCACAAAACTTTGAACAAACACTCTCACTCTTTTTCTTTTTTTTTTTAAACTGAAAAAATTCACTCAATTAGAAATAAACTTCACAACTCTCTGCTTTTCTCTCTATAACTTGCTCTCTTAGCGGTTTTTCTTTCTTGCTTGTCTTGTTTTTGAAGTGGAGTATTTATAGATAATCTTCAACTCTTCGGACTTCAAATTGTAAAAGAAAATTTGTCGCTGTGGGCCCCATCGTCACATGCTTTTCTTTATCAATTTGTCGTTTCCTTTGGTGCTGTATATATATATATACATACATACACACACACACACATACATACTTGTATAGTATCATTGACTAATGAGTAGGGTGTTGTCACTCCCCGAGCCTACATCTTGGACGTGGCCGGCACTTGAGAACCATTTCTGATCCCTAAGAGAACCCTTCGCTTGGATGACTACTTAGCGGAAGACTTACTCAAGCAATAATAGGCTTAAAACATAAATTTATCTCAACATGAACTCAACTGGAATGTCTGAAACTACGCAATTTCAATAATAATAATAATAATATGCAAAAACAATCTTTAAGGGAAAGAGAGTACTGAGAAACTCCTCAACTCTAACTATCTATGAAGCCTCTAATTCTAAGATAGATATCAGGACAAGACCCACGACAACTCTAACTGGAAATAAATGTGGAATCCTCAAGAAAGCAAGGAGGCTTACCAAAGCTATCTCAATGAAGTGCATGTTGATGATCCTAAACACATGTGTCTACATCATAAAAAAGATGCAGGTTGAAAGACATCAATACATTTGAATGCAAGAGTATGTAATATGACTGAATAAAACAATAACTGAACTGAAGGACTAAAAGAAACTCAACTAAATCAATACATGAATATGAGGTGAAAACTCTTTAAGCTTTACAATAAGATATGCAATAAAAGAAATATGAAAAATAATATACTTTACTTGTGGGGAGTTTCTCTAACCGACAACCATTACTATAAGCCTAGCAATGCTACAATGTTTCGCCCATGTTGCAAGGGTCATCTTATACCTTGCCGGGGTATAGGATACTACTGTAACTATGGATCCATCTAATAGGCCTTCTCAGAGGCAGTGAGGAGTCGCATGAAGAATCAGTGCTATCATATTCTACGCTGGCTATGTAGCTTTATGGGACCTTTGAGTTATAATAGACTCTTACCCAATTCGGTGTTCGATACTACTCCCAAAATAATCAATATCAATTATGCTCAATTCACCCTTTACGAAGAAAGGGATTAGTACATTACTGAAGTACTTTTCAAAAACATCAATCATACTCTTTCCTTTTTCTCAACTGTCAAATAGTACATATGAAACCATTTGATTCTTTCTTAAAAGACTCTATTCAAAACTTGCATTTAAAACGTATACTTATGGACTTATCTTTCAAGTCCAAAATCGATATATAAAAACTAAAAACTCTTATACTTTTCTGAAAATAGAGCTCTTAAACTTATTTTAGTTTTGAATGTGCACTAATACATGTAATTGGGATATGCAGGAATTTTCAAAGGTAAATGGAGCCTATAGGAGCTAATAAGAAGAAGGGAAGCGTGGCCTCAACTTAAAGGAACACGTACCAGATGAAACAAGAAAAAATAGGCCCAGCGACCCTTGGTGCACTACTGTCGCGGGGTGCCAGGCCTGAAACTTCATACAGCAGGACTGGGCACACTGTTGGCGCGGGGCGTACTGCTAGCGCGGGGCGCCAAGCCTGAAACTTCAGATAGCAGGCCTAGGCACACTATTGGGCATCAGCCCTGGTACCTCCTGGCGCGCCGTCCCATGCCCTTCCCAACATCTCCGAAGAATTCAAGTTAAATTAGGACCCCAAATTAGTTTAGAATTTAGAAATTTCTCCTAAACTCTATTTATCTTTCAAGCCAAAATCAATATATGAGAAACTTTCATGCAATTTCCTTTGAATACATAACTTTACAAGATCAATAGGGTTCATGCGATACTAAGTGTTGCTTCCAATTGCACACGCAAGTGTACGTGGTCGCAGAAGTAATAAGTGACTCTTTAAGAACCGGAATATCGAACCCACAGAGACTTGTCAATTAACTATTTACTAAATTATACTAGTCTAATTATTTATTTAAGAATGTCAAAAGAAATAAAAGAATGCAAGAATTAAATACTAAGATTAACTTACAGTGATTGAGACAATTCCAGGGCTGCAGCATGCATAGGGTTTCATGTATCGCATCTCATGTAATGAATTAACTAAGGTTATCAAATTACTGATTTACAGGGTTGATTTTATGATCATGATCTCTCGACCTCTAATCGCCTACTCCAACTAGCTGTCTAACTACATCGTTGAACGGGGATAGGCAGTCCTAATTAGTGAGCATTTATATTTCATCCTGTTTCGTAATCAAGCGAGGTGTTCGTCCAGGCGTCACTCCTGAACACGAATCTAAACAAAGTTAGAACAAGCTCTTTGCATTCTTTGGTCTATCTACCTCTTTATCTCTCGAGTCCAAGAATAGACAATAGATTTATTTCTATGGTGATCAAGCATGAAATACTAAAACAAGAATACAAAAGTAATTTAAACGATAACCAACATTAATTCAAAACAATCGATGTTCAACAATTACCCATGGCCGCAGCCCCAGAACAAGGGTCTTTAGCTACTAATACCTAAGAAAAAGAAGAAGAAAAGAACCCTAAAAAGTATTGACAATTTTTCCTTACAAAGTGTCTTCCTTCAAAAGTCTTTTCTTTCCCCCCTTTTCTTGAAATAATTATTTCTATGGACTATTTATAGATGTAGAAAACCCTGAATAAAATAACTGAGTCCAAAACAAATTAGGAACCCAAAACCGAAACGGAATTGGATTCCAACGTGAAAGTGCACCGCCTCAAATATAATTGTGGATGTCTTCAAATCTTGACACGTGGCATAATGCCTCTTTCAATTAACATTCGGTACTTTCATATATGTATATATATATATATATTATAATATTAACTTTAATCCATTAAGCTGTTTGCTTGATTTTCCTTCTTCAATCTTTCATAATTAATTCATTTTAGCTCCAAACTTCTTCAACTTTGTACCAATTTAATCCTACAAATAAAATACACTATTTAGCATAATCCATAAAATTCCTGCTCAAAAAAGACAAATATAAATAATAAATATGAGACAAATAATGATAAGAAAATATATTTTTGGCCTCAGATCAACACCCCACACTAAAACTTTTGTTCGTCCACGAGCAAACATTAAAGCTCATCTCAAAAATCATACTAGGAATCCATCACTTTGGTTGATACAAACAATTAGGCCATATTGAAATTTGAAAACATCAAGTACAATTCCCGCTCATTATGCAAGACATCCAAATAAACAACAAACCTCTAACCTCCTAACCTCAAGGAAAGACTCTGAACTCATCAAATTTAAGCTTGCTCACCTACTCTCATCAAAGAAAGTTAATAACATCACCTATCTATCATGAAACAAGTGCCCTCACAAGAAGAAATAGTCCACACACTCAATTCAAAAGTTTGAATATAAATTAAGGACTTCACATCAAAGATCAAATCTCACACTCACCAATAAAATTCACATGTATGCTCAAAGAACCATATGCTTGCCCATTATGTACATCTCCACTAATTAAGCATGCTCGAATAGAATCAAATAGGACTTTAACGGGTTGTAATGTAGGCTAGGGGATGGGTAGGAAAACTATATAATAGTGACTTACACTTCCCTAAGTGCTTTGTATTTTTAGACTTCATCACCCATTATTTTCTTCTCTTTATTTTTAGCCCTCTCTTCAACAATTATTTCACAAATAATTCTCATCATTTCCAGAATGATTCAATCATTTTTTTTTCTTTCAAAACAATATATTTTTTTCTCAAAGAATTTTTTTTTCTTTTTCTTTTTCATGTCACATTCTTTCGAATAGGGCTTTTTTCACCACTTTGTAGCCATCATTGATTTCTTTTTCATTCAACCGTCCCTTTTCTTTTTCCAGATATAACAATTATAATCAGTCTATTCTACAGTGATCAAGGAAGCAAGGTGCAAAAACTAGGGATTCAACAAAAGAGTTAAGGGCAAAATATGGCTACCAACAAAATGCTACAGGCTCAAAAGGGCGAACTAGTGATATAATATCTGAAAAGGCTAAAATTTACAAGACAAATCAAAGAAAGCCTATTATCATCTCCTAAACTGAGCAACACTTTTTATTTCGCTTCAATAACATGCAGGGCAAGTTCTAGACTAAGATGCAAAACATGGAATAAACAAATTCTCACCACACATGGCACAAGTATCAATCAAGATGGATCAATTCCACTTCTAAGAGAAACAGGATCATATCAAACTACAAAATAAAATAAGTTATTTACAAAGTCACAACCATGAACCTTGGTGTCAAAGAGTCTGTAATTTCATTAGCAATCAAGCATTCACAAAAAAGTATTATTCAAAATTAGGCCTAAATAGCAAGTAACACACAACTCAAAAGGGTCTTTTCTTTTCTCTAAAAAAAATAAAAAAAATTTTACTCCCTATAGGTTCAAAGGGACTATCCTCAGGAAAAGTACCGAAAACAAAAGCCGAGGAACCCACCTAAAAATACAAAAAGACTCGATAAAGTAGTAAAAACTAGGAATTCATTCCTCCACCCCACACTTAAAAAGATGTTATGTCCCCAAAGCATCAAATAAAATTTAAAACAAGGGTTAGGAAAACTCCCTGAGGCCTCTAGGCCTAGCTAGTAGCATGTTCTCTTAATTTTCATCAAGGGTCGTCACCCCACCCTTAAGCTCAAACGTGCTCCTTAGCTCCAAATTCTTGGGTACTCAGACTTCCCCTAATCTGCAAAAACAAGACCAAAAGAAAAGAAGAAAAAAAATGACACTATATAAAAAAAAATAAGAATCTACACTACCAATTGGATTGCCTCCCAATAAGTGCCTAATTTAATGTCGCGGCACGACACAAGTAAATTCACTACTTTTCTTTCCACTTTGAACTTATGAATTGTACCCCTAACTTCGCATCAATTTTTCTGCTCCTCTCTAAGGGCGGTGGTATAAAGATAAAAGAACCAAGTAATAAATGTCGCATCTTGCACTTCTTGGCCCTTATGTGAGGAATGTCGTTTTGTCTATGTGGATTAGAAAACATTAGGATGTCGGAGCCTTGTTCCTCATCTATAGTCAAGTGTTTTGAATGAGATCCAAAATGCCTCAACTTCAAAGCAACATTATTTACAACATTCTCACTTTTGTACTCTTTCTCAACATTGACATTAAGGAATAAGGTATAGTTGAATGGTTGGAATTCCTCTTTTTGCTCCACTAGTTGGTCATCATCCACAACAATTGGTGATTGGACATCAGACGCCTCAATCTTTTTGTTCAAGTGAGCCTCCAAGTCTTGAGTATCTGAGCCAAATTGATCTATTTCTTGTGTGAGCTCAACTCTTCCTTCTATCAGTTGGGTTGTCATGTATGTCAGACCATCACGGATAGACTCTTGACACTTTAGAAGTTGAGTATCCAATATTTGCTCACTATCTCTGCTTCTTCACGACTTTCTCTTTGTTGGGATTCAATATCTTCATCTATTTTAGCTAGGACTGCAATTTGCAATCCAATATCGTCAAGTGTAGCTTGCATTTCTCTGATTTTTGATTGCTCTTCCACGCATTCCAACATTTGTTCTGAGATTTTTAAATTAACTTTGCCCAGCATGTCCACACATTCCATAAATGAGTTCACATTATAAACCTCTTGTTTTGCATTATCCATTGTATCACCCCTGCCAACAGTCAAAAACTTGTTGCTGATTTCTGTACTTAGCTTTTGGAACAACTCCTCCTTAGTCATGCCCCCTTGCTTCGCACCTTGATTATTTGGCTGTTGAAATTCTTGTCCATTACCTTGTGGTCTGTATTGGTCCTGCCCTTGAGCCTGATTTTGGTGTTGATTCTGATTTCCACCCCATGAGAAGTTAGGGTGGTTCCTCCAACTAGAGTTATACGTGTTCCCATAATTCTGCGTACCTCCACCTCTTTGGGCATTCCCCACTTCATCACCCCTGTCAACATGAATACAAAAGTAATTTAAACGATAACCAACATTAATTCAAAACAATCGATGTTCAACAATTACCCATGGCCGCAGCCCCAGAACAAGGGTCTTTAGCTACTAATACCTAAGAAAAAGAAGAAGAAAAGAACCCTAAAAAGTATTGACAATTTTTCCTTACAAAGTGTCTTCCTTCAAAAGTCTTTTCTTTCCCCCGTAAGTCTTTTCTTGAAATAATTATTTCTATGGACTATTTATAGATGTAGAAAACCCTGAATAAAATAACTGAGTCCAAAACAAATTAGGAACCCAAAACCGAAACGGAATTGGATTCCAACGTGAAAGTGCACCGCCTCAAATATAATTGTGGATGTCTTCAAATCTTGACACGTGGCATAATGCCTCTTTCAATTAACATTCGGTACTTTCATATATGTGTATATATATATATATTATAATATTAACTTTAATCCATTAAGTTGTCTGCTTGATTTTCCTTCTTCAATCTTTCATAATTAATTCATTTTAGCTCCAAACTTCTTCAACTTTGTACCAATTTAATCCTACAAATAAAATACACTATTTAGCATAATCCATAAAATTCCTGCTCAAAAAAGACAAATATAAATAATAAATATGAGACAAATAATGATAAGAAAATATATTTTTGGCCTCAGATCACTAAGCATGAACAACATTATAAGATTCACATGCCAAAATAGGAATCAAAACCTCAACTGTTAAAGAACCAAATTCAAATATCAAGAACTATGAATGCATCCTTTAGATGTGACGATTTTTTATTGAATTGAGATGTAGGGCGTGAGGAAGAACTAAACCAATACTATAAATAGACTTACATACCTGGGAAGAACAAAGTTCTTGGCGAAATCGATGAAATTTGGAGAACGTTAGAAAACCCTAGCTTTTCTCCTCTTGAATCCTTGCTCTAAGTCTTTGAAGCGTTAAAGAATGTATGATAATGTTTTAACACTGTTTAGACCCTTGATTAGGTGGAAAATGATCGTGGTTTAGGTTTAGAAGGTGTGGAAAAAGACCAAACTACCCCTCTTAATAAATTGTCGAGGTACCTTAAGAGGGAGGTTCACTAAAATGAAAATATATTTTTACTTTGAACTCGAAATAAAGCAAACTCGGTGGCGTTGGAAAAAGAACTCAAAGTCCTTTAATTTGATAGGTGATGGGCTACCTAATTCCTTATGTGCTGAGAGATATGATCATTTGAAGTTGATCCAAAACTTAAAACTGATGGGTGACTTGTACGGACCCCTCTTTAGCCCTTATCAAAGTTCGAGGTGTTACAGGTGTGAACAAGAAACATTAATGATACCATAACAATATATATATAGTCTTATAGTATCATTGACTAATAAGTAATTTATGAACAAGAAACATTAATGATACCACAACAATATATATATATATATATATATATATATAGACGCTTATAGTATCACTTACTAATGAATAATTCCTTAATAAGAAACCTTAATGATACCACAACAATAGCCACCATGGTAATTGGATTTGGTGTAATTTGATGTAATTACATTGTATGGCTGATTTGGTTGGCCAGGTAGTTACTTAATCAATAGGTAATTGAGTGTAATTGGCAGGGGTAATTACACTCTCTAATTCCCAGGGAGGGGTTGTGAATTGCTGGTAATTACATAGTGTAATTACAAGTTGATTACTTTTTGATTTCTTCTTTCTATTTCTATTTTTATTTTTCATTTTAATTTATTTTTAATTCTATTATTTTAATTTTTTATTATTCTAAAAGTTTTTTTTTATTTTATATATTTCTTTTCCTTCTCATCCTCAACCTTTACTTCATGTAATTCCATGCAATTTTTTGTATTATCTATTTTTTATGCCATACTTATTTTTTTTACTGGCATAATTTTGATAATATTTTAATTTTTAAATTAAAGTAGAATTCATTGTTGAGTAAGGTTATAGACTTACATTTTTCTTTTCTTTTAAATCATATTTATGTATGTTATGTTGAAATTTGACATAAGACTAATTTGTTTTGAATTTAGAACTTATGTTATATTTTCAGTTTCATTTATTTTAGAAGTATTGATTTGAGACTTCACATTGCAAGTCATTTATTTTTTAGTTAGACTTGATAGATTACCTTTTTGCCAAATATTTTAATAATTTATGACATTTTATTTATTGTTATGAAACTTTATAGAACAAGAAGAAGAATAAAGTTGGGAGAAGAGAGAAAACTTCTTATTGATATTTAGGGATTCACATATGTGATTTACAATGAAGAGAACCCATCTATTTATTGGGGAAAATTGACTTGGTCCCCAAGTAGGATTCCTAACCATACCCTAAAAGGACTCCACATAGTAGATATTCACTATAACACTAATATGTTTATAACACTCCCCCTTGAATGTCTATTTGGTAGATAATGTACCTCGTTAAAAACCTTACTAAAAAAACTTTAGAAAAAGAAAAACTCTAGTGAAGGAAAAGAGTACACATATCCAATAATACACATCTAAGCCGCCTCATTAAAAACCTTGCAAGGAAAATCCAGTGGGACAAAATCTCGTAAGGGAAAAAGAGTACAACGCGTATTCACTCCCCCTAATGAGAACATCAATCCAGAGACTCGAATCTTCATTTTTCAAGCTTGTGCACAATCTTCTTAAAAGTTGTAGTTGGTAGAGACTTGGTGAATAAATCAACTATAGTATTACTTGAACAAACTTGTTGCATGTTGATATCACCATTCTTGGGAGCTCATGTGTGTAGAAAAGTTTTGACGAAATATGCTTCCTTCTATCTCCTTTTATGAATCATAACTTTAGGATCAAAGAATTCTGCAAGTTCCTTACTTCAACTTCTTTAAGCAAATAATCTATTGCCTTTTGAAAACCCTTCAAGAGTTCAATTCAAGTTATTAACTTGCATAACAATAAGAAAGATTCTTGATTGATTATATATATATATATATATATATATATGAGGATTATAAACAAGTTTTTCAAAAACTTGCATATGTTTCATGTATTTTGAATCCTTCAAATATTTCATATCAATTTTGTCAAGTGACAACATCAAGTATTAAAAGCATGTCATGTTCTAACGTAGACTGCAAGTCAAATAAATTTTACACTTATCAAGATGCATCATTCCACTTTTCACTTGATAATTATTTCTATGTCAGCATGCTTTAATAGACGTAGAATTCATATCCTCATAGCCTTTACAATATTGCGCTATATTGCATCAAAGATATTGTCGATAAAATATTACTTTGTATCGCTTCACAATACGACATAACTTATTGAGATCTCACGACTTCATTATTTTCAGGTACCTACCCCTCTCATGAGGTTTCATGACGTGTTATGTCATAGGCTCTTCAAGATCACATTGCCTCCTTATTATGATTATTTTGATTCTTTCTCCTCCTCCTTTTTCAAGGATTATTTTATTTAGAACCGATTAGTCTATCATGCTTATTCATGCATGTCTTAGACTCTAACCTTTAAGGACATTCAATATGAGCATTTGCAACTCTTGGTTACTTCTTATCTCCCCTTTATGTTAGACAAACTGACATACATCTCAATCTATTTTGGAAAATACATTTTTGTGCATCATGATATATTCATTAAGTATACCGCATGATCTGAGGCCAAAAATATATTTTTTTATCATTAATTGCCTCATATTTATTATTTATATTTGTCCTTTTTTAGCATGGATTTTACGAATTGTGCTTATTAGTGTATTTTATGTGTAGGATTAATTTGGTATGAAGATGAAGAAGTTTGGAGCTAAAACGAATTAAAAATGGAAGGTTGAAGAATAAAAATCAAGCAGACAGCTTAATGGATTAAAGTTAATATTATAATACATATATTATACATATATGAAAGTGCCGAAGAAGAATGTTAATTGAAAGAGGCATTATGCCACGTGTCAAGTTTTGAAGACATCCACAATATAATTTGAGGCGGTGCACTTTTCACGTTGGAATCCAATTCCGTTTCGGTTTGGGTTCCTAATTTGTTTTGGACTCAATTATTTTATTCAGGGTTTCCTACATCTATAAATAGTCCATAGAAATAATTATTATTGGAGATACTTTGTAGGGGGGGATATACTTTGTAAGGAAAAGTTGTCAATACTTTTTAGGGTTCTTTTCTTCTTCTTTTTCTTAGGTATTAGTAGCTAAAGACCCTTGTTCTGCGGCTGCGGCCATGGGTAATTGTTGAACATCGATTGTTTTGAATTAATATTGGTTATCATATACATTACTTTTACATTCTTATTTTAGTATTTCATGCTAGGCCACCATAGAAATAAATCTATTGTCTATTCTTGGACTCGAGAGATGAAGAGGTAGATAGACCAGAGAATGTAAAGAGCTTGTTCTAGCTTTGATTAGATTCGTGTTCAGGAGTGACGCCCGGACGAACACCTCGCTTGGTTACGAAACATGATGAAATATAAATGCTCGCCAATTAGGACTGTCTATCCCCGTTCAACGATGTAGTTAGACAGCTAGTTGGAGTAGGCGATTAGAGGTCGAGAGATCATGATCATAAAATTAACCTTGTAAATCAGTAATTTGATAACCTTAGTTAATACATTACATGAGATGCGATACATGAAACCCTATGCATGATGCAGCCCTGGAATTATCCCAATCACTATAAGTTAATCTTAGTATTTAATTCTTGCATTCTTTTATTTCTTTTGACACTCTTAAATAAATAATTAGACTAGTATAATTTAGTAAATAGTTAATTGACAAGTCTCTGTGGGTTCGATATTCCGGTTCTTAAAGAGCCACTTATTACTTTTGCGACCACGTACACTTGCGTGTGCAATTGGAAGCAACAAGTTTTTGGCGCCGCTGCCGGGGACTTAGAAATTAACTATTCTTCTAGATTATACTTTTTCTTTTTTATTTATTTATTTATTTATAATTTTTTTAGTTAATTTTTTTTTCTTTCTACACAATTAAATTTTTTTTTCCTTTTGAATAATTTGGTACTCTTATTGATATGACTGATTGGGATAAATCGTGGTTGGGTGAGAAGTATCCTTGTAATTTTGGTCATTGGAATGGTTGTCCTAACTCTTATTCCCCTCCCCCTCCCTCCTATTATGATTCTTCTGTTATCTGTGATGTTGACAGGGGTGATAAAGTGGGGAATGCCCAAAGAGGTGGAGGTACGCAGAATTATGGGAACATGTATAACTCAAGTTGGAGGAACCACCCCAACTTCTCATGGGGTGGAAATCAGAATCAACACCAAAATCAGGCTCAAGGGCAGAACCAATACAAACCACAAAGGTAATGGACAACAATTTCAACAGCCAAATAATCAAGGTGCGAAGCAAGGGGGCATGACTAATGAGGAGCTGTTCCAAAAGCTAAGTACAGAAATCAACAACAAAAATGAAGAATACTATAGGAAGTTGGGAGAAGAGTTGAGAAGCACCCAGTTAGCGCAGAAAAGTCTGGCAAGGCAGTTCGCACAATTGGCTAATGCAGTCAATGTGCGTCCTCCTGGAGGTCTTCCGGGTGACACGGATCCTAACCCAAGGCAACTGAATGCGGTGAGCACAAGGAGTGGATTACAACTGGAAGAACTAGCTCCAAAGAAGAGAAGTTCTGAGACGGTGAGAGAAGAAAAGAAACCCGAAAAAGTGGTTCAAGATGCGAATGTTGAGAGGATTGTTCCTCAAATAAAACCACCCCCTCCGTTTCCTCAAAAGTTCAAAAAGCAGAACGAGGACGAATGCTTCGGTAAGTTTCTGTCTCTCCTTAAACAAGTTCACATTAATCTCCCTTTGGTTGATATTTTGCAGGGAATTCCTAAGTACGCCAAGTATGTGAAGGAGATAGTGGAGCAAAAAGAGGAATTCCAATCATTCAACTATATCTTATTCCTTAATGTCAATGTTGAGAAAGAGTACAAAAGTGAGAATGTTGTAAATAATGTTGCTTTGGAGTTGAGGCATCTTGGATCTCATTCAAAACACTTGACTATTGATGAGGAACAAGGCCCCTACATTCTAAAGTTTTCTAATCCACGTAGACAAAACGATATTCCTCACATAAGGGCCAAGAAGTGCACGATGCGACATTTATTACTTGGTTCATTTATCTTTATACCACCGCCCCTAGAGAGGAGCAGAAAAATTAATGCAAAGTTAGGGGTACAATTCATAAGTTCAAAGTGGAAAGAAAAGTGGTTAATTTACTTGTGTCGTGCCGCGACGTTAAATTAGGCGCTTATTGGGAGGCAACCCAATTTATAGTATAACTTTTTATTTTTATTTTTTTAGTGTCATTTTTTTCTCTTGGTCTAGTTTTTACAGGTTTTGGAGAAGTCTGAGTACCCAAAAATTTGGAGCTAAGGAGCACATTTGAGCTAAAGGGTGGGGTGACGGCCCTTGATGAAAATTAAGAGAACATGCTACTAGCTAGGCCTCAGGGAGTTTTCCTAACCCTTGTTTTAAATTTTATTTGATGCTTTGGGGACATAACATCTTTTTAAGTGGGGGGTGGAGGAATGAATTCCTAGTTTTTACTGCTTTATCGAGTCTTTTTGTATTTTTAGGTGGGTTTCTCGGCTTTTGTTTTCGGTACTTTTCCTGAGGATAGTCTCTTTGAACCGATAGGGAGTAAATTTTTTACTTTTTATTTTATTTTTTTAGAGAAAAGAAAAGACCATTTTGAGTTGTGTGATACTTGCTATTTAGACCTAATTTTGAGTAATACTTTCTTGTGAATGCTTGATTGCTATTGAAATTGCAGACTCTTTGACACCAAGGTTCATGGTTGTGACTTTGTTTATAGCTTATTTTATTTTGTAGTTTGTTATGATCCTGTCTCTCTTAGAAGTGAAATTGATCCATCTTGATTGATACTTGTGCCATGTGTGGTGAGAATTTGTTTATTCCATATTTTGCATCTTAGTCTAGAACTTGCCCTGCATGTTATTGAAGCGAAATAAAAAGTGTTGCTCAGTTTAGGAGATGATAATAGGCTTTCTTTGATTTGTCTTGTAAATTTTAGCCTTTTCAGATATTATATCACTAGTTCGCCCGTTTGAGCCTGTAGCCTTTTGTTGGTAGCCATATTTTGCCCTTAACTATTTTGTTGAATCCCTAGTTTTTGCACCTTGCTTCCTTGAGCACTGTAGCATAGACTGATTATAATTGTTATATCTGGAAAAAGAAAAGGGATGGTTGAATGAAAAAGAAATCAATGATGGCTACAAAGTGGTGAAAAAAGCCCTATTCGAAAGAATGTGACATGAAAAAGAAAAAAAAAAATTCTTTGAGAAAAAAATATATTATTGTGAAAGAAAAAAAATAAAAATGATTGAAGCATTCTTGAGATGATGAGAATTACTTGTGAAATAATTGTTGAAGAGAGGACTGAAAATAAAGAGAAGAAAATAATGGGTGATAAAGTCAAAATTGCAAAGTTCTTAGGGAAGTGTAAGTCACTATTATATAGTTTTCATACCCGTCCCCTAGCCTACATTACAACCCGTTAAAGTCATATTTGATTCTATTCGAGCATGCTTAATTAGTGGATATGAACATAATGGGCAAGCATATGGTTCTTTGAGCATACATGTGAATTTTATTGGTGAGTGTGAGATTTGATCTTTGATGTGAAGTCCGTAATTTATATTCAATCTTTTGAATTGAGTGTGTGGACTATTTCTTCTTGTGAGGGCACTTGTTTAATAATAGATATGTGATTTTATTAGCTTTCTTTGACGAGAGTAGGTGAGCAAACTTAAATTTGATGAGTTCAGAGTCCTTCTTTGAGGTTAGGAGGTTAGAGGTTTGTTGTTTATTTGGATGTCTTGCATAATGATTGAGAAGTGTACTTGATGTTTTGAAATTTGTGGATGGCCTAATTGTTTTGTATCAACCAAAGTGATGACATTCCTAGTATGATTTTTGAGATGAGCTTTAATGTTTGCTCGAGGACGAACAAAAGTATAAGTGTGGGGTGTTGATCTGAGGCCAAAAATATATTTTCTTATCATTAATTGCCTCATATTTATTATTTATATTTGTCCTTTTTGAGCATGGATTTTACGAATTGTGCTTATTAGTGTATTTTATGTGTAGGATTAATTTGGTATGAAGATGAAGAAGTTTGGAGCTAAAACGAATTAAAAATGGAAGGTTGAAGAATAAAAATCAAGCAGACAGCTTAATAGATTAAAGTTAATATTATAATATATATATTATACATATATGAAAGTGCCGAAGAAGAATGTTAATTGAAAGAGACATTATGCCACGTGTCAAGTTTTGAAGACATCCACAATATAATTTGAGGCGGTGCACTGTTCACGTTGGAATCCAATTCCGTTTCGTTTTGGGTTCCTAATTTGTTTTGGACTCAATTATTTTATTCAGGGTTTCCTACATCTATAAATAGTCCATAGAAATAATTATTATTGGAGATACTTTGTAGGGGGGGATATACTTTGTAAGGAAAAGTTGTCAATACTTTTTAGGGTTCTTTTCTTCTTCTTTTTCTTAGGTATTAGTAGCTAAAGACCCTTGTTCTGCGGCTGCGGCCATGGGTAATTGTTGAACATCGATTGTTTTGAATTAATATTGGTTATCATATACATTACTTTTACATTCTTATTTTAGTATTTCGTGCTAGGCCACCATAGAAATAAATCTATTGTCTATTCTTGGACTCGAGAGATGAAGAGGTAGATAGACCAGAGAATGTAAAGAGCTTGTTCTAGCTTTGATTAGATTCGTGTTCAGGAGTGACGCCCGGACGAACACCTCGCTTGGTTACGAAACATGATGAAATATAAATGCTCGCCAATTAGGACTGCCTATCACCGCTCAACGATGTAGTTAGACAGCTAGTTGGAGTAGGCGATTAGAGGTCGAGAGATCATGATCATAAAATTAACCTTGTAAATCAGTAATTTGATAACCTTAGTTAATACATTACATGAGATGTGATACATGAAACCCTATGCATGCTGCAACCCTGGAATTGTCCCAATCACTATAAGTTAATCTTAGTATTTAATTCTTGCATTCTTTTATTTCTTTTGACACTCTTAAATAAATAATTAGACTAATATAATTTAGTAAATAATTAATTGACAAGTCTCTGTGGGTTCGATATTCCGGTTCTTAAAGAGCCATTTATTACTTTTGCGACCACGTACACTTGCGTGTGCAATTGGAAGCAACACCGCACATCAAAATTATTAGATGAAAAATATTTGGTCCTAGACCATAAACCAATTGAGAGAAAAATTGATCATAATTTATTGGTCTAATGCATTCAATTACTTTAGTATGCAATACACTATATTTTAATTAGATCATGAAACATTGTTGTCATAAGCAATGATTGACTATTTATCTAAGACATTTAATGTCACATCAGCTTGAATATTCATCAATACTAACAAGATAAATTATCTTGATTACATATTCTGAAAGTTGTGCTCTTAACTCAATTATTTTGCACAAACAATTTTGCGAATGTCAAACTGCATGTTGACAATAAACGCTCATGTGATTATCTTATAGATGTATCTATTTCACATATCACATGACAAGTGAACAGGCCCATATTCACCTTTTATGCTTTTCAGAATTTAGGGATTTAGTCCCAACATTAATTGATCCAATCAAGTTATTATGAAAACGCGCAATAAAAATAATTCTTGAAGAATCTTCTAGTTCTTCAATGTATGTCTATTACTCAGTATGCACATCTTTGGGATGACCAAATCATTCATGCCAACTAATAAAAATATTAATACTGATAAACTCCAAGTTTACTATGATATGTAACTTTTGCTTTAGTAAATTTCCAATTTACTATTATATGAGCAAATTTCAATTTTATTACTCGGGGAGTAAATTTCAAATTTATTTATTCTCGATTACTCTTCCTTTTATGGAGATGAGTCGTGATCCCATCACTTAATAGACTAATCTGATTATCAGAAAAATATGCATGTAATCGCATTATTTGTACCAACAATTTTGTAAAAGCCAAGTTGCGAAGTTACAATAGGCACACATGAAATCATCTAGAAGAAACATCTATTAGGACCATGAAGTATCTAAAAGACCCACTAGGTGGGTGAATAGGTCCACAAATATCTCCATATATGCATTCCTAGAATGCAGGGGACTCAATCTCAACTTGCCTTGATAACAAGCAATACAAGAAAATTCACCATTTAAAAGAATCTTTAGGTTCTTTAATGAATCTCCATTTGAATTTTCTATAATTCGTCTCTTCATTATAGACTCATGCATGATGTCCCACACAATCATGTCAAAGTATGAAAGTAAAGAAATTAGTAAACTTCTAATTTACTATATCTTGTGCCTCAATTGCACTAATTCTTGTCCAATACAAACTTGAAGATAAAGTAGAGAACTTTTCTATAACACATGTCTTCCCAGAGACATTCTTGGTGATACCACATCCACGATCAAAGGTCACAACCTTTTCCACGCCTAGCATGGTGGGCTTACACCCTCCATTCACTTCAAAGAATGGATCTATATTTTTAGCATTTATCAAAAGTTCTCATTCTTCATGAATGGAACACAATCTGAGCATATCAAATTTAATAGCTTTAGTACCTCATTCCATGTTCATGTGCATTATTCAATTACTTGTCTTCTTTAAGAAGACATTCACTTTAAGGAATAGAGTAGTTTCAATGGGATAGGTTTCATGACTAATTTTCATCAAAACACATTATTTTGTCTTAATCATCATTATATTATCAATATGGTGCATTGAGACTCAAACCCAACGTCTTATCCATATAAAAACGTCTTAGGCCACAAATCAATGGGACATGAACCCAACATCTTTCATCGAGGTGCATCAAGACAAGAACATAATGTCTTACCCTTTTAGTGTGATAGAATATAAATCCATCATCTTATTAAAACTCTGTCCCAAGCCTTTTAAAAATATTATGACCACTTTTAGTGATAATATCAATTAACTTGATTATCCGAACAAAATAAAACAAAGCTAAGAATTGAACGGCACAAAAAAACATATCATATCTTTATTTATTCAGTAGGTTGTGCAATATTAAGATTAAGAATTAGATTATTCTACATTGAGAAGTTTAAAATTAACCATCCATAAAAGAAAATCAACATGTCAAGCTTTTTATAATATATTATATGCACATGGACAGATCTAGTAGTTGTTGGATTAACTGCACCTAATTGTAACACCAAGATATCATACAAACAAGGAAAGAAATGTGTTACCTCTACCTTCCCACAACCGGCTATACACAAAAACTTTTACCATTAATATTCAGGCTGGTTTGTATATTACCTGACGTGATAAACGATTACCTATCCATCTATCTCAGTTGGTTAGTCTCGTGCAGATAACGTGTTATGAAACTTTATAGAACAAGAAGAATAAAGTAGGGAAAAGAGAGAAGAATAAAGTAGGGAGAAGAGAGAAAACTTCTCCCTACTTTATTCTTCTTCTTGTTCTATAAAGTTTCATAACATTTATAATATTATTCTTTTTATCAAATATGCATTTCATGATGTTTATAGAAATCTTGTACTTTTAGTTTTTATGATTAATTCAATTGAAATATATTAGTTTGAAAAATATAAATCAATTAGTTTTTCATAATATTAATTAAGAACATATGCTTATTAATTAATATATTTTCAAAAGACAATATATATCTTAAATATTTAATTTTATATCATTTATAAAGTTTCTTATTTGTCTAATATAAATTTTAAATAATTAACTTCTATTTTTAAAATTTAATATAATCTTATAATTGCAATTGTGCATCCAAACAGAATATTTGTAATTACACTGTGCCAAACAAACAGGTCAGCGTACTTACTAGGCTGTGTAATTACCAGGCTGGTAATTACACCAATTCCAATTACGCGGTGGCTTTCCAAACAGATCCTTATAGTATTATTGACTAATGAGTAATTTCTTAACAAGAAACATTAATGATACCACAACAATATATATATATATACTTGTATAGTCTCATTGACTAATAAGTAGGGTGTGAACAAGAAACCTTAATGATACCACAAATATATATATATATATATATATACACACACACTTTTATAGTATCGTTGACTAATGAGTAATTTCTGAACAAGAAACCTTAATGATACAAATGCAGTATATATATATATACTGATTTAGTATCAGTTAAGTGAAATTATCAGCTTTAATGATACCAATACTATATATATATATACTGATTTAATATCAGTTAAGCGAAATTATCACTTGGGGCATCTATTGTAATTATTTAGGGGCATCAATGTAAGGAGTATATATTTGTAATTAATTTGTATTTATGAGACAGGTTCTTAGTTTCCCCTATATCATTTGTGTTGAAAGTTTATGATCCTAAATTTGAGAATTTTATTGTAACACACCATATGATCAAGGACATCTGATTTAAATTAAAATTTGATAAAATATATTTTTTTCTCTTCCTAAATGTCTTAATATTTATAATTTTTTTTAGCTATGATATATATGTATGTGTATTAAATTTCACAAGATTATTTTGTAATTTATTAGTATTTTAATAAAAATATTAAGTTTAGTTGTTGTTGTTGTTGTTGTTGTTGTTATTATTATTATAATAATAATAATACTAATAATAATAATAATATTAGATAACATTTATACGAAATAATTTTTTGTTTATTATAATAAGTAGAAGTAGTATTTTATATGGAAAAGGGTCAAAAATGCCCTTAACGTATTTTAAATGACTTAAAAATGCCGTCCTTCCACCTATTGGATAAAAAATGTCCCTCCTTCAAAAATAATTGTTATTTGATTATTACCCTAATATTTAGGATTTTGAAATTAATTAAAGTTATAACTATTACATATTTACTTATTTCTAAAAGGTAAAAACTCCAAATATTTAATACTTTAAGCTTAATTAAATTTTTGCTTCTTAAATTTTTTTTGAGCTATATTAAAATTTCTAACATTTAAAATTTTAAAATTAATTATAATTGAAAAAAATTAAAAACTGCTGCTTATTATTGTTTATATTAGAATATCACGTGTTTTCATTATTTAGGTTTAGAGTTGATCACTTAAGGCTTAGGAAGTTATTGCTATTAAATTTTGGTAAACTTTCAAAAATAGCAAATATTAGGCATTTATAGCTACAATTTGCTTATTTATTAATAATAGCAAAATGTTAGGGGAGGAGGGAGGAGGGAAGAGAGGGGCGGGCAAGGTCTGGGAGAGAGAGGAGTGGGTGGTTTTTTTTTTCGGATTTTGGAGAAAAAATACAAATACAAACTGATTTGTACCAAAATGAATACATATTAAAAAGAGAAAGACAAAGGAGATCGAGAGAGGGAGGAGAGATGATTGTATTTTTTATTTATTTTGTACCAATTGTATTCGAAATACAATGAATACAACTATATTTATCCTCTCTTTGATTGGATACAAATACGTTTGACAGAGATGATGAATGCATGTTGTCTTCGTACGAATACTAATACAATTGATACAAAAATACAAAATACAGTTTTTCGAATACAATTGAAATAAAATATAAAACTCGAAACAAAATACAAAACTCTCACCTATATTTGATTGAATAAAATTGATACATAATACATTTAAATAGATTTCTTCTTATTACACGAGAGAGAAAAACAGAGAGAGTGAGAGGAGAGGGCAAGAAAGAGGGAGGAGACGCGAGGGAGAGAGAAGGGTACCGAGAGAGAGGGGAAAATTTTGCTATAATAACATGCTCTTTTTTATAATATTTTTAAATTATAGCTATTTTCCATAAATAAGTTATTAATTTTGGCTAATTCCATTTTGTTTTTCTTTGTTTTTATAAGTAAAAAGCACCATCAAGCCCTAACGTCTTTTTACCCCAAAGGCCAAAACCCTTCTTCCTCCTCCAAACTTCTCACAAAAGCTTCACTTTTGCCGATCTTCAACAATGAAGAAGAGACTCAGAGAATCCAAAATCAAACACCAAACAACCATTATTGACACCACTTTAACACAAGGCGGCACTTCTCTGATAAAGCATTTAGCTTCGTGTAACGCTTCCATTAGGTCAAAATCATTCGCACATCTTCAAACATGGCTTGTAACACAAACCCAACTCGATGATGATGATATGAAGAAGTTGTGGAAGGGACTTTTCTACTGTCTTTGGCATTCTGATAAAGCCCCTGCTCAAGCTCTACTCATCAGCCGTATCTGCTCTATGGTGAAAAATCTTGATTTTGGTCTTTGTTTACATTATTTTTCTGCTTTCTTGATAACCCTTCGTCGTGAATGGAGTGGTATTGACCATTTAAGATTGGACAAGTTTTACTTGCTTATTAGGAAATTTCTTAGGGCTGTTTTTGAGTTGATGAAGAAATATGATTGGGATTTGGAGATTATGGGAAAATGTACTGAGATATTGGAAAATAATGCTTTTCTTGCTACAGATAAGTTGTTGGGTCATGGGGTGAATTATCATATTGCTTCTGTTTTTCTTGACGAGTTAAAAGGGTGTTTTATTCCGGTTCAAGATGATGTGGTTGTCTGTTTGTTTAAGCCTTTTTTGAGTGTATTGGGGAAGTCTGAGGATAAAATTATGGTTGGGAAAGTGAAAAGTTGTGTGCTTGAGGAGTTGTTAAAGATAGGGAGGAGTTTGCTGGAGAGGAGGAAGGAAGGTGTGGAGGGGGATGAGAGTTATGGTGATGTAGCATTTGGGGTTATTGCATTGAAAACAGGGTTTTCAGGGAAGCTTTTTGAGGTTGGTTCGTCCCTGGATTGTGTTCAGGGTAATAGGAAGGTGGTTTTGAAATTGCATGAGGAGTTTTTGAGGTTGGAGAAGGAGTTTGAATCTTCGGGGATTGAATTTAGTCTGCCTGAGACGAATGAGGTTGTTGATGATGGTGAAGAGGTGCCTCAGTTAATACCCATTGAGGATAGTTTGACTGGTAAAGTGGGTGACTTAGAAGTGGCTAAGGATGAGAATGATGAAGGATTTGATGATGAGGCTGTAAGGAAATGCAAGAAGGTGAAGAGAGCAGAAGATGCAGGCAGTAAAAAGGCTAAGAAGAAAGAAAAGAAAAAGAAGGTTTCTGAGAATGACACTTTGGTTGAGGAAAGTGAGACTAATGAGCTCGAGAGTACTAAACAGGAGAAGAAGAAAAAGAAAAAGAAGAAGAATGGGCTTAGTAATGGTGACATAAAGGAGAATGTGATTACTATTAATGGTGATAGTTCCAATTACGAGCTGGTCATTGATAACAAAGTGACTTTTAATGAAGAGGTGATTTCAAATCTTCAGATGCAGTTTGAGAAGGTTGCTGCTGAAGTTGCTTCAGACGATGACAATGATCCATCTCACACACCTACAATTTCTATGAAAAAGAAGAGAAAGAGAGCAAAAATTGCTGAGGGAACAGAGTCTTGTATCTATGTTGTGAGTAGTGAAGGGGATGCTGGTACAAAGAGCACAGAGAAAAGTTCAAAGAAGGTAAGGTTTGCTATGAAGAACAACCTGGTATGGAAGCCAAACAGTCCAATGCCTCCACAAAACTTACGGTTGCCACCCACTCTTACTCCCCGAGGTAGTGCTTTGAAGAAGGGGGTGCCTCCCGGCCCCATAAGAGAGATGCCTGTCTCCATGAAGAAGATGAAACAGAAAAAGAAAGGCCGCAAGATACTAAGGACTGTCTCCCCTGCCATGAAGCGACTGAAAAGGATGAAAGCTATGTCTACTTAGTAAAGTTTAAGTTGCAGGTGCTTGTTCGTTAACTATTTTTTTTAAAAAACTGTGTTATTTGAGATTTTCTTAATTCATTTCTGGGACTTCACATTTCTTCTGCTTAGGATTTTTGGTTGCCTTACTTGGATTAAACTCTAAAGTTTCTTTGAAGAAATTTGTTCAAGCAGAGTTGGTCTTTGAATTACTCTATTGTTGTATGACCATCGTGTAAATGCCTTCATGCTTTTTTTCTTGATTCTGTGATTGGAAACTGGTATATCTATTTATCCTCTTATTGATTGGGATGTATCCTCTATGTTCCAGCCCCACCTTTTTGGTGCTGACGTGATACAAGCCTTAACTTTCTTCCATGCTTTCTCACCAAAGAATATACAACCTTCTATAAGAAGAAGTTGACTTTAAGGACATTATAAAATTCAAGTCTGACGCTTTGTAATTTCGGTGTAAGTTTGAGCAGGCAATTCTTGTTTTCCTGTGGATGGAAACTTATGTACAGATAATATTACAAGGAACTAAGCCGATAATGAGAAAATCAGCTTGCAATAGTGGATTTGTTAGCTAAACTTAAGAAAGTAGGGAGAAATTAAGAAGAAAAATTAGGTTGCAGATTTATGTTCTGGCAGGTCATCAAAAGTTTAAGATTTGTCAAGGCATTTGGTCTTTAATGATGAAACTCAATTTAGATTTTGTATTGACAACAAATATGATATTTACTCTTCTAAGCATGAAATTTGTAGAGAACGATATGCAAGGGAGGAAGTCTCTACTCATCATTCTCCTGTTTAAACCAATAGAAAAAGAGAGAAGACAGAAGAAGCTAGTGAATGGATGCCACTGGATAATATCTGCTAATCTGTATTGAGAACATGCTTCTAATGTTAGATTAAAGCATGTTTCTAGTCTATTCACACTAAAATTTGCTTGAGAAGGACAGAGTAAGGAAACGAGATGAGGGGACTTTCCAAATGGGATGCATGTAAGCTTCCTGTCAGCTCGTGTTGTCCACCTTGAAGAAGGCAAGTAAAGTGCTTCACCTCCTCTTGCCGGTCCAATTTAGGATAAGTTGGAAAAACTGACATAACCTCTCCATCCCTTACATCTCCTCTTTCACTTCCTTAAGAATCAAGAGAATTAATTCATGGTTGTTGAATCCATTAACAGTAGCTAGTACAATGTACAACACATTTTTACAACTTCAAGTTTCCAAGATAATGCCTAGGAATTGAGGAGTGAGGACACTGTTAGACAGGTGTAGGTTATATTCATTTCCCTCAACTTTCTGGTCTTTAACCTAAATGAGCAGTTTAATTTCTCTTTGCCTTCAATATTCTAGAACTTTGTGGTCTTACCAAAGGGGATACATAATTAGCTTGGCTTCCATTTTTTGACTTTTAGACGTGGAGGAGTAATTTGTTTATTTTCCTTTTCCTTTTCCTTTTTGAGTTATCCTTGAAATTGATGTACCGTTTGTTTCTTCCTTCCCTATATTGCAATTTCTCACTTTTGAAATGCTAGAGAGCGGCTCTTCCCCGGACCGTGTGTGGAAGCGGGATGCTTTGTACACCAGGCTGCCCTTTTTCGGAAACAGCCTCTCTACCTCCACGAGGTGGTGGTAAGGTCTGCGTACACTCTACCCTCCTCGGACCCCACTTGGTGGATTCCATTGGGTATGTTTTTTGTTGATATTTTATAAGGCGTCAGTTCATTGTAATTGTCCTCTTCAAGCAGAACAAGATTGCCTATTGGGTGTTCGGTATATTATATCTGATTGCGACATGCTATGCTTTGTGGAACAAACATAGGAAGTTAAAGAAAGATGCCAAGGAAAATCGAAAGAAAATATATGTTTGTTATGTAAGAAAAAAATAACTATAGACACAACTGACAATTATACAGGGTAATTGAGAAGACTATAATTAAGTATTTATTGTTGTGTCACTCTCTTCTAGATAGAGTCTTGGTGCCTGTAGTGGAGCATTCTCCGTGTGAGGTAAAAGCTTAGTTCAAGCTCACTGGCTTTTGAACTCAAAGAAATCCTCATTTGGGTTGTCAGCATTAGTTGAACTACTTTGTAACGCTGCATCTTCTTGATGTATTTTTAATATTGTTTACTACTAACCAAAAAAAATTAAGTGGATCCTACAGTCCTTGTGAATGGAAGTCTCTTAACATGTTTTGGGCAAAATGCACATTCCTTCCTAAGGCTCAGTAACTTGCTAGCTTTTCAGTTTATGAGCACGAGTGTTTGTTATTTGCTTTGGCATACCTGTATGAGAAGACTGTTTTGACATGGGTCTCTGAATATTTCATGTGGATTTTCAACATAAACTAGTAATTAGCAAAAAACTGCATGTACCAATACCAGATACTTGTTTTTATATGAAGCTGGGACGATGTAAGATAAGGATTTCTTTGAGTTCAGAAGCAGTGAGTTATGTTGCAGTGCAGTCTGGTGAAGAAAGAAAGCTGCATGATTATCTTTTAGATAATAATAATAATACTCATATTTATGTTTTAGGTCTGCTTTTAAAAAAAACAGAATTGACAGTTTAACTTACCTGTATTGCTCATGTGAAGCTATGGTTTCTGCGTTTGTTGGTGTCCTTCCAATAAGGTAGGGGTGAAGTTTCTGTATGAGTTACTCTCTCCAGACCTCACTTTGTGGGAGTTCTTTGGGTACGTAGTTGTTATTGGCACCCTTCCAGGTTGGTGTTTATGTAGAATAAAATAGAGCTAGTTGGGAAGTATGTTCGGTGTTCGGGGTTGGGGTTCGAGTTTGGGTTCCGGGTTCAGGTTCAGGGTTAATCAAATGACGAAGTCCTTTTAAGTTTTAACCTTTATTGGTGTTTTTGTATGTTATTTCTATTTCCTTCCCATCTCTAAAGAAAAAAATGAAAATGTCTGTACAATTTTCTTTTTCTTGTTCTCAAATAATATGAGGTCTTCATTGAGTTTCTCATTCAATAGGATGCAGTTTTTCATATAATACTTGACTCGGCTCTATCATAATGCATTAGAAACTTTACTTTTAAGAGAGTATATCTCTAGTCGGGTTGGAACGATATTTTGTTGAGATAAATACAAAAATGTTTCAATTTCGAATTGGTTGACATTTGACCTCATTTGTTGCATTTAATGAAAGTCTTAATTTTAATTATGCATATTTCAATCATTAAATCTGTTTGTTTTTAAGGTTTAAATTTTAACCATTCAGATCTTAATCATTAAGTATGTTTATTTTTCTTATTTTATCACCACTTAATGAGTTTGAATAATGAAGATTTATAACAAAGTCTGCATATCATTAAAATGTCTATTTACAATAATTTTTACAAAGATGACAGTTCATTGTTACTTCGTGCACTTTCACCAACCACCACAATCGCTATTCAGCTACAACTATCACCATCGTCAATCACCACCACCACTTGCCAGTCATAACCACTATCCCCAGTTCAATCACAACTATCATTATTGTCGATTATCAAAATCAATTGTCATCATCATTAAACATCATTTGCAATCATCATAATCAATCATTATTACATTTACTAATCATTATCCATAATTACCACAATTAATTAACATTACATATCGCTAACAATTATCATTATTCACATAGCCATTAGCTATAAATATCATTCTACTACTAATTATCAAATGTCACCACCATCCATCATTGTTAATCACTACTGTCAACCACTATATCATAAAATACTATCCACAACCATCATTATCAGTCAACACCATATCAAATCGACACATACAATTATCATCTCTAATAATCATCATCACCAATTGTCATATAATTTTTTTAAAATATTTTATTGATTTAATATTAGATCAATTTATTATTTTATTTAAATTTTAAATTTATTATTTTTAAACAAAGATAAAATTTTATACATTCAAATGTTGAGAAAATAAACAGTCTTAACTATTGAGTATTTAGATCTTAATACTCAGATTCAGACATCTAAATCTTAATGCACACCTTAATATTTAGATGTGCATTCAGATTTAAACGTATTAATCTTAATGAAATAAATGAGGTAAAAGTCGTTACATCATGAGCTTCACTTGATTTTTTTGTGATAGTAAAAATTAGTAAAATTCAGTGTTTCAATTGAAATATTTTTCAAATGAACATTTCAAAACGGGGGAAAAGGTTAATTTACTCTTATATTTTTAGATATTATTTACATTTACCTTTTGTTATGCTATCAGGTCAAATCTACCCCTACTACTATATTATATGGCCAACTTGCTTCTAGAGCTTAAAACTTTTAAAAATTACTCTAAATTCTAATTGTTGGATTGGGACACCATACTCGGTCGTTGTTTGATTGGGAATTCTATATTAATATTCTTTTTTTCATTATCATTGAGCAATAATTCTTTCCCTGATCAATGAATTTAAGAATATTTGAACAATTACACTTTAAATTTTAAAAACTAAGCATTAGAGGAAATGAAGAGAAAAGGTTGTCGATTAATGATGAAATTAAATATGGCTATGTCATTATATTTCCTAGTGTGGTGACTCGCCATGTTATCATGTCACTTACGCACCATTTAGGCTATTTTAACCGTGCAGGGGAGCACATATGTACAAGAAAAGTAGCACATGAGAGAACATGCTAGAGACATGGAGATTTTCTTTTAAAATCTTAAGATTTCATGGATTTGCATGGAAGGTCCTTAGAACACTCTAATTGTGAAGAAAATTCTAGAATAGACACTTATGTTATAAATATGAGGGACTTGTATTCAATTTGTATTTGCATATTAGCCCTTATTAAAATGTATAAATAGGAGGGTCATTCATTTGTAAGTCATTAATAAAATCTTCTAATTCTTGAGCAATATAAGAGCTTCATTAACAATTCTATCATGTTTTTCTTCAATTTAGTGTTCCCTTAGTGATCTAGTGTTAAAAAAACTTACTTGAGCTTGCTAGATCATAAAATATTTGTGAGTGAGTTATCAAGTGCCGTGCAATTTGCTTAGTCTAAGTCCATGACACCGTGATATCAGACCAAAGTTTAATATTAGAGGAATGACAAACGAGGAAGACATTAATGCTTCTAGCACTGTCAATGTTAGACAGGATGCTGGGGAGAATTACCAAAAGGGGAGAAGAATCATAAGAGGAATGAGAAGAACTGTTGTTCGACCCTACACCATGCGAAGCACTGATATCACTGTCACCTTCGCCAACTGAGGCGAGTGATGACGAATAGGAGGAGCTGCCCATAGACGTTACGCCTGGAATAGAATGGATCACAAGGTTGACATGGAAAGGAAGGTCATAGAGATTTTTGGCAAAAAATTTGAATGAGGTCGATGACAAGTTCAAGACTCTTGAAGACTTCACCCTTGAGGAGAATGACAACATTCAAAAAGAGTTGGAGGGGCACAAATATGCAGAATTAGAGATGTGGGAAACCATCACTTTCTTGGAGTGTAGGTTCATGGAAGCATTCAACACGATTGAGATCATGAAGGCCAAGATAGAGACACTCGAGAGGGAGATTGATGTTGGAAGGTCTGCGACATCCGACAAAGATAAACAGGCTGAGGTTGAGACAAGCCAATAATGTTCAAAGGTTCTTGTGATGCAGAAGAGGTAGAGATTTTTTTTGACATTTAGAGAATTATTTCAAGTGCAACAAGGTGAAGAGCGATGAGAACAAGATCAACACCGCCGTATTGTACCTCTCGGAGGTGGCCATGCTATGGTGGAAACGAAAGGAGTCCAAGACGGAGAATGGACTTTGCACCATCAATACATGAGAGAAATTTTCAGCCGAGTTCGAGAGGGCTTTCTTTCCCAATAACGTCATTTATAACATAAAACACAAGTTCCGAGAGTTGAAGCATATGAATAGCATACATGAAGGAGTTCACCACTCTCACACTTCAGATTCCCAACCTCACAAAAATGAAGGAATACTATTCCACTTCATGAACAAATGGCAAAATTTGGCCAAGACAAAGTTGTGACACCGACATGTTAGTACTATTGATGAAGCCATTGTACATGCCAAAGCTTTGACAGACTTTAGACATGACAAACATGACAAAAGTGAAGGCAAGGAGATGAGGAGTAGCCACACCATCAATAGAGAATGAATTAACATTTCTATTCTACACTCGACCTCGTAGTTTAACAAGATGGAAATCGTCATATTGGCAAGTTTTAACTTGTCCAACTAAGGAAGATTGAACCATCGTACCTGCAAGTAACCTGCCAAGCGATGTATGTTCAATTCGAACTCCTTGATTGGCTAAAGCCTGAATACCAATAACCATATGTCGTCTTTCAGTAGCGAATCAAGCCAAGCTACCATATACTTTCTACTCAAGGCGTCAGTCACCACATTTGCCTTTTCAGGATGATGTAAGATAGTAAGATCATAATCTTTAAGTAGCTTTAACCATTGTCGTTGCACCAGATTTAAATCTCTTTACTTGAATGAGTATTGCAGACTCTTATGATCAATATAGATTTCACAAGGCTCACCTTAAAGATAGTGATACAAAATTTTGAGTGCAAATATGATTGCGGTCAATTCCAAATCTTGAGTCAGAAAATTCTTCTTATGAATCTTTAGCTGTTTGTTATCGAGAAGAATATGCCATCACTTTACCATTTTGCATTAAGATATAACCCAATACGACTCGAGGCGCATCACAATAAATGGTAAAACCACCCTCCGTCGTAGGTAAGGTCAAAATCAGAGTTGAAGTTAACAGTCTTTAATTTCTAAAAACCTTCTTTAAATTCATCTGACCACTAAAAAGCTACACCTTTTTGAGTTAAATGTGTCAATGGAGCATCTATATCTGATAAATCCTCCACAAACCTTCTGTAATATCTAGTTAGTCCCAAGAAGTTGTGTATCTCAGTATAAGTACTAGGTTAAGGCCAATCTCAAACTTTTTCTATCTTCTTTGGATCAACTTGAATTCCATCTCGTGACACCACATGACCCAAAAAAGGAAAATGTATCCAACAAGAACTCACATTTTGAGAACTTGACATACAATTTTCATTCTCTAAGTGTTTGTAGAACAATTCTCAGGCGTTGCTTATGTTCTGCTTCACTTTGAGAGTAAATCCAAATGTCATCAAAGAACACAATTACAAAATGGTCCAAGTATTGCTTGAATATCATGTTCATGACGTTCATAAATGATGCAGGCGCACTAGTTAGCCCAAAATACATCACCAAAAATTCAAAGTGCCCATAACTGGTTCAAAATGTTGTCTTTGAGATATATTTGGTCTTGATTCTCAGCTGATGGTAACCTGATCTCAAGTTAATTTTGGAAAAGTGAATAACACCCTATAGTTAATTGAATAAGTCATCAATATGAGGTCATAGATTTTTATTTTTGATTGTTACCTTATTCAACTACATGTAGTCAATGCACATTCTCATCGTGCTATCTTTCTTTTTCAGAAATAACACAGGTGCACCCCATAGCAGTACACTAGGACCGATGAACCCCTTATCAAGTAGCTCTCAGAGTTGAACTTTCAATTCTCTCAACTGAGTTGGGGTCATACGATATGGAGAAATAGAGATAGGTTGAGTCCCTGACACTAAATCAAAATGAACTCAGTTTTCCTCATCGAAGGTAGCCCGAATAAATCTTCTAAAAACACATCAGCAAATTTCTGATCAACTAAAACACTGTCAATAGTAACATTCTCCGCTCAAGTATTATGAACAGTAGCAATAGGGGTTAAGAAATAAGTATTAAATATTCAAATAGTGAATGATTTTATAACAATAATTTTCATTATCTTCTCATTATATCTACTAATCTTACCATATTATTGGTTCTTTATTGAGACATAATTACTATACTTCTCAGACAAAAGGATTCTCTAGCAACATATGTATGAGTTACAAGCCAAAGAGAGCACACAATAATAAGAAAATTCAATACCTAATTATAAAGTCTCTACCGCACTAATTTTCTATCACTATCTGTGAACTCTCCAAAACTCTTTTATATGAGATGACTTATTTTCTCCTAAAAATTAAGGAATCAATTACCCTTTAAACTCTCTTTACTATTGTTATTTATTTATTTTGAATAAAAATTATCAATTAACCTTCACTAATACTTGGGCTATTATAATCTCATGTGGATTTTAAATTGGAATAATTTAAGATTGTTGTCATGGGTCTTAGGAAGTTGAAAATAGAGTTTGCAGGATTGTATCACTTTGCCTGAAGAATATTCAATAGATTTTTTATTCCTTATAAGAGCTTTGACTCATTAACCAATGATGTCAAACCAAGGCAGTTGATTCTCCTGCAAATAATTTTAGCTTTTACATTTTTCTGTGTTATCTTTGTTTTCTTTCTGTTGCAATATTGGAGTTGATCTCTAAATTGTAGCTTCTGTTTTTCTTATGTTTATTTCTTTCTAAGACCTTTGTTTGATTTATTTATTTATCCACTAGTTGATAATAGTTTTTGGTAATGAAGTTAGATATTAAGCGAGGGGGGAGGAAGAAGAATTTATATGTCCGATCTAGGACTAAATGGGATGCTTTGACACCTGTCCTATCCTGTGTAATCAGAGAAAAATTAACTGCGATGGGAGCTTGGATGAGTAGTGGAGATGCGAAAAATATGTGGAATAAGATAACTAGTTGCATTAGGAAAGTAGCTAAAGAGGTGCTAGGGGTATCAAAGGATGACTTTGGTGGACGCCGAGGGAATTGGTGGTGAAATGAAGAAGTTCAAGGAAAAATGAAAGTAGTGTATGCAAAGTAGGTGAACTGCATGATCGAGGACGAGAAGTGAGTGAATAAGAAAATTTATAAGGAGGCAAGGATGGAAGCTAAGTTAGCGATTACAATAGCTAAGACGACAGCTTTTGAAAGACTACTGTATATTGAAATAGGGGATAAGGGCAGAGATAAAAAATTGTACAGGCCCATGAACGTGAAAGAGAGGAAGGCCCCCAGACTTGGATCAAGCTAATTAAGTACATCAAAGATGAAGAATACAAGGTGTTGACATAGGAGATCCTCATTACACAAAGATGGAAAGCGTATTTCCACAAACTATTGAAAGAAGAAGGGGCAAAGACATTATACTGGGTGAGTTGGAACACTCGGAGAGACATCACAATTTTGGGTACCGCGTATTAATGTTGAGGAGGTGAAGTGTACTATTAGTAGGATGAGTAGAGGAAAAGCGACAGGACGAGATGAGATCTCGATAGAGTTTTGGAAGACCACAAATAAAGTAGGTTTGGAGTGGTTGGCTAGCTTGTTCAATGCCATTTTTAAAACGGCTAAGATGCTCGAGGAATGAAGGCAGAGTACAATGATTTCATTGTACAAAAATAAGGGTGATATCCAAAATTGCAATAACTATATGGGTATTAAGTTGTTAAGTCATACTATGAAAGCTTGAGAGAGACTGGTGGAGATGAGGGTGATGAGGGGTGTGTCTTTTTCAAGAATCGGTTTGGATTCATGTTAGGGAAATCAACCACATAATTCATCCATCTTGTGAGGAGATTGATGGAGAAGTATTCGGAAAGGAAGAGAGACTTGCATATGGTGTTTATTGACCTTGAGAAGCTCTATGAAAATGTTCTGAGGGAAATCTTGTGGCGATTCCTGGAGGCAAGAGGTGTACTGGTGATATATAGTATAGATATAAAGACCATGTACAAAGGAGCTAAAACGTGGGTAAGAGCGATGGGAGGAGACTTATACTAGAGTACTTTTTGGTAGAGATAGAATTACATCAGGGATCAACTCTTAGTTTATTTCTATTTGCCTTGGTGATGGATGAATTGATGTGAGACATACAAGATGAGGTGACTTGGTGTATGTTATTTGTGGATGACATAATACTTATTGATGAGACACGCAAAGGATTTAATGATAAGTTAGAGGTGTGAAGACAAACTTTGGAGACTAAAGAGTTCAAGTTGAACAGGACCAAGACAGAGTATGTGGAGTGCAAATTTAATGATGTAATGCATGAAATAGGCATGGAAATGAGACTTGACACACGAAATATCCCCAAGAGAGAAATTCAAGTCCTTGGGTCATAATTCAAGTACCTTGGGACAACGATGAGGATATATCACACATCATATTGGGGCAGTGTAGATGAAATAAAGGCTTGCCTCTGGAGTCTTGTGTGATAAAAAGGTACCACCAAAATCCAAAGGTAAGTTCTATTGAGTGGTGGTTAGACCGACATTGTTATATAGGACGGAGTGTTGACCAGTAAAAAATTCTCATGTTCATAAGATGCATGTTGCGGAGATGAGGATGCTAAGTTGAATATCTGATCATACTAGGAGTGATAAGATTAGAAATGAGGATATACATAATAAGGTGGGAGCGGCCTCCGTGGTTGACAAGATGAGAGAAACTAGACCGAGATGGTTTGGACTTGTGAAGAGAAGATGTGTGGATGCACAAGTGAAGAGGTGCAAGAGGTTGGTTATAGAGAGTATGAGGAGAGACCAAGGTAGGCCGGAAAAGAATTGGGGAGAGCTGATAAGACATGATATAACGCAATGTCAAGTTACCGATGACATGACCATAGATAGGAGTGTGTGGAGGACACGTATTATAGTAGAATATTAGTAGGTAGTGTAGTGTTGTCTTGCTTAGGGTGGTTGATGTTTGCCATTGTACTAGTTGTATTACTGCAATTCTTATTTTGATATTCATCATTTTCGATAATTTATATCCTAGTATGTTGTTTATTGTGTTTTGATTATCGCAGTATTTTGTTGTTGTTGTTGCCCTTTCTAATAAACTTTTTCTTATTACTTGTTATATTTTCTTCACTCTCTCCTTCTTCTTTGTATTTGAATTTGCTACACTTGAGCCGAGGATCTTTCGAAAACAGTCTCTTTACCTCCACGAGATAGTGGTAAGGTTTGCGCAGGGGCAAAGCTATTGCCACCCCAGGATGTCCAATTGGACACCCTTCGTCGAAAAATTACATTGTATAAATATGTCAAATTCTGCATTTAAAGGATATATATTTAAACTTGGATACCCTTGACAAAAGCTATGCCTTTGGCGCAATGGTAATGAGTGTCCATTTGAATGAAGAAGTTCTGGCGTCTTTGAACATTCTACCCTCTCCAAATTTCACTTGTGGGGTTTACTGAATATGTTATTATTGTTGTTGATAATGATTTTGATTTTAGTTTTTTTAAGAAGTGTTTTGGCCCAGTTTTTAAAAAGTACTTTTAAGTTTATTTTTTTCAAAAATAATTTTCAAAGAAGTATTTTTGGAAGAAAGCTATTTCTTTAGTTTTTGAAAGAAGCTTATGTTATTTTCAACCCTTATTTTTCTCAAAAGCTTGGTCAAACACCTTATAACTTTTTACAAAAAACACTTTTAGGAGAAAAAAACACTTTTGACTATTAGTCAAGTAAGAGTAATTTTTTACATTTATGATCAATAAATTAGAAAAAGTGTTATAAAAATATCAAAATATTGAAGATGATGTATCATAAACTAGAGGGGAGATCATTATAATAAAAGCAAACATGAGGGGAGGTTAGGGCTGGCAAGGGGACGGGGATGGCGGGACGGGACTGGAAGAAGGGGGCCGGGACAATGGTTGACCGGAATTCAACCGGTCTCGGGATTAACCAGGCCAGCATTCGTGGGACAATTTGACGTTTCATCCCGTCTCACTATATTAACGGGATGAGATAGTGTTTGACGGAACGGGATGGGATGCGAGATTTAATATTTTTTTATATATTTATTTAATTATTTTGAAGTTATATCATTTTGAATAACATTTTTAATTTTTATTGTTTTGAATAACCTTTTTTAGCTAAGTAAGAATGCTTAAGTTTTGAAAATTTCAAATTTCATATGTTAAATTTCAAAGTTCAAAATTCAAAATTCAAAATTCAAATTTTATATTTCATATTAAAAGTTTAATTTAAAACTTGAAAGTTCAAATTTGAAATTTCATCTTTTAAATTTCAAAGTTCAAAATTCAAATTTTAAAGTAAGTTTTGATAAGTAAAGTACTGAATTAGTGTGTATATATATAAAAGACAATAGTTGTATAAAAAAGTTGTATACAATAGTTGCAAGACAATAGTTGTATAAAAAAGACTTGAATAAAGCCTTTAAATTTATTCAAATAAAATTTAATTGCAACTTACAACTTACAAGTTACAATTTACAAATATTAGAGGAGTAACTAATCTACGCAACCACCTTCTAGGAAGGGTTCTGTTTCAAAAAGTTCTCATATATAAATCTAATATTTGTTACAAATATTAGAGGAGTAACTAATCTACGCAGCCACCTTCTAGGAAGGGTTCTATTTCAACTAGTTCTTGTATGTAAATCTAATATATGTATTGTCCAATAAAACTTTTTTCTAACTCTCGTATCAAATCGACGGAAACATCCTCCGAAACTGGCAATGATGCTTGAAACTCTTGTGCCTCTAATTCATCGTCATTGTTAGATCCAATTGTTGAATCTAAATAAGATTCCTGTTTGGAAGTTAACTTTGGCAAATTATAATTTATTCTCTCGGCGTTGACCCAATCTCTAAATAAAACTGATGTCTCCAAGCTTTCTTGTACCAACGAATGTCTGTGATCTCCAATTTGAAATTTTGCCACACTGAAAGCAGCCTCTGAAGCAACTAATGAGGCTTGAATAGCTAGAACATCACGAACTATTTTGCTAAGAGTTGGTAATGCGCTGCCACGTTTCCTCCATCAGTCTAATATTTGTATGTTGCCCTGCTCGTCGGTAATCGTTTCCAAACTCTGATTGAGATATTCTTCAAAATCATCACTGTTAGTAGAATCAAGATTAAGAAAACCTCGTATATAATTATCAATACAATCACTATTGTTAGCATTAGAAGTTTGAGCAACATCTCCTTCATTATTATCCATACTTATATATTTTTCATACAAATTTTTGGCTTGCACTTTTATGCTAGACTTACAAAATGGTAAACTTGAAACTTTTTCTAGTAAAATTTCTAAATTTTCATAAAAAGTTTCAACAAGTGCTTGTACTCCTCGTAATTTATTTCGAGGGAAAGTCGCAGTTAAATAAATTTGAGGAATAAAACATATATATTTTTAAAATTTTTCAATCATAGCTTCAATTGATGGTCTAAATTTTTTAATTTGTTTGTATTTAAAAATTGAATTGAAATAGCACAAATATTTACTAAGACTGATGAAATAGTAGGATAATAAATTCCAGATAACATGGTTGTAGCCTTATAAAAAAGTTTTAAAAAATCCAATAGTTTTTTAGTTTCTTTCCAATCTTTTTCACAAATTCTTTCTAGTGGATCAACATTATGTGCATTAAAAATCATTTGCATGGGTCCTTGATATTCGTGAGCAATTGAAAGTATTTCATAAAAAGAATTTCACCTAGTTTTAACATGTTTTGAAACTTTTCGTGGTGGAAGATCACATAATAAACAACGTTCATTAAATTCCCTAATTCTAGAAGCTCTATGAGCATAAAAAATCCATAGAACAACATATTCTATTTTCATACAACCACAATCAAATAATGCAATACCATATTGTACAATTAAATTAAATATATGCGCAACACATCTAACATGGAAAGAGTTAGTATCAATTGGACATAGTCTAGTCTTTAATATACTAGCAGCATTGATATTATTAGAGACATTATTTAATGTGGCATTCATCACTTTATCACAAAGCATATAAAAATCTAAAATACTTAAAACAGTTAAAGCTATATAAGCACCAGTTTTTTTCTCCACACATTCTTTATAACTTGATTTTTTTTTTTGTTGCAAATTCTAGTTATGATCAATCCAATGTATTGTAACAGTTAAATAATCATGTCCATTAATACTACGACCCATGTTAGAAGTTATAGCCACTCTACAATCTAATATGCTAAACAAACAACGAAGAAATTGACAATATTTACCTTGAAATTTAAAAACATCAGATTTAACTATATTTCTAGAAACACCGTTAAAAGAAGGATTATAAGTATGTTGAATATATTCAATAAAATCGGGATGTGAAGGAAAACCAAAAGACAAACCACAAACAGAAACCATCTTAGCTAAATTTTTGCGATCTCTTTCTTTATTATATTTACGTTGTTTAAATGTACCACCAGGATTAGAAGTATCCAATGTTCCTTGAACCATATTAGAATTCTCTACCGATTCATTAACATTAACATTAACAACGACATCAACTTCTTTACCTCCCTTTTTTAATCGGCTAAAGCTTTAGCTGCCTTATATTCAATCGGTCTACAAGATAACAAATGTTTATTTAAACCCCCCCGTCCCACCATTATCTTCACCGTGTCTATGTACAAATGGTTGTTTACACTTATTACAAGTAGCAATAGAGTTTATAGTATCTAAAGTCATAAATTGCCATACAACAGAAGTTTTAGGGCATTGATACTTCACCTTTCCCCTTGTAGGAGGCACAAGGGAGGGGGGGGGGGGCGGAGTTGACTAGCTTCCTCAGTTGGACTTGGACTTGGAATTTGAGTTGGAGCTTCCGTCGCCGGACTGGTAGGTTTATCAATTATCATCCAATTCATCTTCTTCCAAATCAACTTCTACATCTTCATTTAAATCTTTATCAAGATTAGTATTATCATAACGTCGTTCTAAAATTTCAATATTTGTATCTATATTAAAATGAGGAGTGAGTAGTATCATCAACATAAGTAGAATCATTTGTATTAAATCTAACTCTAGGCATTGATTTAGAAGAAGAACCACCACATTTACTTTTATTTTTTTTCCTTACTATTTCTTTTAGAAAAATTAAATATATTAAAAATAGTGTTTGTTACTTTTTCCTTACCGATATTTTTTTTATTAGAACTCATATTTTAATAAAATGTGAAATGTAATATAAAAATAATAATAACACAAAAACTAATTGCGAAAAATTTAATAAATAAAGAGATGGAACGAATGTACCAAACATCTGCGTAAATAGCAGACAGTTATAACTAATTCTTGAAGCTTGCTCCAAAAATATTGTTGTAAGTTGTAGCTTGTAACTTGAATACTTGATAGCAACAATATAAATTATAAATATTATGATATTAATTGAGAATTGAGAATTTAAGATTAGTGGAATCAATAATCAAGAATGAGAGAACATAGAATATAGATGAGAGAGTAGATAATTTGTGAGAAATAGTGATGAATAAAGGGGTAGTAGAAGGGTGTTTCGGTGGTGAAAATAGAGTTAAAAGACTGATATAGCCGTTGGAGGGTCCACTAGACGTTGCCCCAACGGCTATAATTTTTAAAATAAAAAAAAAATAAAAAAAATATATATATATATTCAATTCATCCTGCGAGACTGCCCGGTTTAGCCGGGACGGGACCGGGCCAAACCGGGTCGGGTCGAGTGGGACAAAAACGTGAACCGTCCCATCCCACGTCCCCTATCCCCCTATCCCCCAACCCACCTTACCACCCGGGACCAGGACTGACGGTATGGGACTCGAGCCGGGCCATCCCGGTCCCCTTGCCAGGCCTAGGGGAGGTGTATGATAAAGAAAATTGCAACAGAATGGTGATGAAACCAATGCCCATTATGATGCCTAACAAAACTCCCATCCTCGTAAATACCGTCTTCCACCCAACCTTACATGCATACCTCTAATACCTCACTCTCCTTTGTCCTCTTATGTAACCACTTCCACAATACCAACAAAAACACACTTATTATTATACATAAATAAAAGCATGACTTCTCCCTTTTTATATACTAGCTAGTTAATTGTCATAACTCATAACTAAAGTAGTTGATAGTGAAGAGCAAACATGTCTGTCTCAAGTTTTGTAGCTCCAATTGTTGGATCAACTTATCTTGGTTTAAAATCAAACAGCTCCAACCTTTTTCCTGCTAAGGATACAATCACTTGGAGTCAAAAGACCATCTCCAATGGCTTTAAAACTTACTGCATGAAGGTAAATTAATTAAGGACAATTTTCATTAATTCTCTTCATACAAATTATAGCTAATTTATTTGGGGTGATTTTGACTTCCTTTTAATTTTGAATCTAAGGTACATGCATTAACAGTGTAAAAAAGTGTTATAGCAAGTTACATGCAGCAAGCCAGCAAAATTCAAAATTCAAAATTCAAAATTTATGAGTTTTAACCATCTTTAAAGTTATGAGTTTATATCTATTATTTATTAGTATAATTTTAATAGAAATTTATACATATAAATTTATGTTCTGCATCAAAAGTATTGAATTCAAATAAATCTGGTGTGATAAGTTACTTGGAGTACCATTTATTCTTGATTATCAAAATGATTATAGTTTGTTTGGTCTAAGTTTTCAAAATTTGCTTATTTAGAAAAATATTTTTTGTCAAAAGTACTTTTTTGAAAAAGTACTTTTTGATGCGTAGCAATTTGTATTTGGCATCAGCTTGAAGAACACTTTTGCAATATTATAACACCAATTTGTGTTTGGTCAAAGTTCAAAAAGTATTTTTTCTAAGGAAAAAATTACTTTTTTCAGCTTTTAAAAAAGGCAGAATGGTTAGGGAGGCCCTTGTACTTAGTTTTGTTTGTAAGTTGGACCGTTATACTTATGACTTTGCCAACTGAACCCTTAAACTCACTGAAATACAATATTTTAAATCTTTTTCTCATCTTAGGTGTGTGCGTGCAGTACACTCGTTTACAGGTGGAATTCCACGTCATTTTTAATGACACATAAGAAATTAAATGTTAAATAAATAAAATAAAAATAAAAGGCATATGCTGAAAATTTTGGATATTATGTTCTCCATTTTTGCTCTCAAATTGAGCACCAAATTTATATCAAATGGGTGGAATTCTTACATATTTGCCTTGAATTTCTGACTATTGGTTCACAAACACAAACCCAACAAATCTCCATAATAATTTTAAATTTATTCAATAAGTTTACAAAACCCATTTGTTACTCTTGAAGCTTCATCAAGTTTATCAATGAAATTTTTCATTTTTCAATACCCACTATGACCAAAAAATACACACGAAGTTGAGATTTTTGAAACTGGAAATATGGCAAAATGAAAAGCACTATGAGTGACGTTGATTTGCAGCAAAAAAAGAAATTTTGAAAAAGTATTTGGGGGTGGGACAGTGTGCGGAAACGTTAAGAAGAAGAAGAAGAAGGGAAATGGTGGGTGCATCCAAATAAGAAGGAAAGGAGTGGAATGGACTGCCGGCTATGAACTTTGAAGAAGATGATGTTTTTTGCGTTTTTCATTTTTTTTTTTTAATTTTAAAGTTTTTTTAATTATATAAATATCATACTCACTTGCTATAAAATGCGTGGAATCACGCATCATTCCAAGTCAGCAATATTAATGCCACATGTGTTCGGTCAATGGTCAGAGATGTTTAAAATATTGTGTTTCAGTGAGTTTAAGGGTTCAGTTGGCAAAGTCGTAAGTATAAGGGTCCAACTTACAAACGGAGCCAAGTACAAGGGCCTCCCAGACCATTCTGCCTTTAAAAAATAGTTTCTATTATTACTCAAAAACACTTATTTTTTCTTAAAAATTTAATCAAACATCTCAACTCTTTAAAATAAATAATCACATTTTTTTTTTTTCCAAGAGCCTATCGAAAATAGATTATTTACCTACATAAGATAAGAGTATGGCTATGTACACACTATCCTCCCCAAATCCCACTTGTGAGATTACACACTGAATATGTTATTATTGTGTTGAATCTCATTATCTAAGTACTAAATTACAGTTGAAGTATAATTATCTAAGTACACACCTCTGCCGGCAATGAACTTTGAAGAAGATGATGTTTTTTGCGTTTTTCATTTTTTTTTTTAAATTTTAAAGTTTTTTTTAATTATATAAATATCATACTCACTTGCTTTAAAATGCGTGAAATCACGCATCATTCCAAGTCAGCAATATTAATGCCACATGTGTTCGGTCATGGTCAGAGGTGTTTAAAATATTGTGTTTCAGTGAGTTTAAGGGTTCAGTTGGCAAAGTCGTAAGTATAAGGGTCCAACTTACAAACGGAACCAAGTACAAGGGCCTCCTAGACCATTCTGCCTTTAAAAAATAGTTTCTATTATTACTCAAAAACACTTATTTTTTCTTAAAAATTTAATCAAACATCTCAACTCTTTAAAATAAATAATCACATTTTTTTAAATTTTTTCCGAGAGCCTATCGAAAACAGATTATTTACCTACATAAGATAAGAGTAAGGCTATGTACACACTATCCTCCCCAAATCCCACTTGTGAGATTACACACTGAATATGTTATTATTGTGTTGAATCTCATTATCTAAGTACTAAATTACAGTTTAAGTATAATCATTTGTTTAGGAATATCTCTTTCTTGTTCTTTTAACTGTGTTTTACTTGTATGGAATGAACAGACTTGGAATCCGATTGACAATAAAAAGTTTGAGACACTGTCATATCTCCCACCTCAATCAGAGGAGTCCATTGCAAAGGAGGTTGATTACATGATCAAAAAGGGTTGGATTCCTTGCCTTGAATTTGACCAGGTATATATCATCATTTACATGAAAATAGAAAAAACTTAGAATTATATGCAGCAATCAGTCATATAAAAAAAATAGTACTCCTATTTAATATCCAATTTGAGTTTGTCCATATACAAATATGGATGGGTTCACTCAAAGTTGACTTTGATTTTCATTTTGATCATCTCAACTTGAGGTCGATACCTATTGAACACAACATGCTGACATGGAAAAATATCGATGCAACTCCACCACCTATCCTTCTCAAACAACGGGTAGTAACGCTAGCCGAGGTACAAAATATCATTCATAAATTGTTTGCTACAGTATTTTGGTGGTGGCGACGATAGGGGTATAGTGATTGAGGGATGGTGGTCTTATAGTGAAGCCACTTCAAGCTTGTCCCGGATATCCTCATTTATGATCATATCACTTCTAGTATGCCCACACATTCATCTCAGCATCTTCATTTTCGCAACTTGCATCTTCTGAACATGGAAGTGAAATTCTTGATTGGCCATGATGATTGGAATAAAAAATTTATAAAGTGCCTTATTTGAACACCTATACTTAAAATGTATCACTTTTTAAAATAATTTGTTTGTCTATACTTCAGACATGTGGTGTTTGAAGTTAGACTTTATATAAAAACCGCAAAAAAGGTTGAAACTCAAATTGAATTCAACCACATATGATTGAAGTTCAATTAAAAATGGTTAGACTTCAAGTGTGTGTATGTGCCTGAAGTTCAGGCACAATGACATAATCAGTCGTGTCTGAACTTCAACCATGACATTGTCAAGCCTAACTTCAGACACAACATGGTTGAAGTCATCCCAATGTGAGTATGGTGATCCCAAAATTGGGTATATGGCATGCGGACTCTTGAGCAATGAACGTGGAGACCTAGAAATGTACGAAAATCATTTGGTTCATACACCAATTATGTGAGAAATACGCTTGAATTATTTACATCTGTTGGTGAACAAGGCTAACTTGTCAAGTAGATTTTTCATAGGGTTAGAGCTCAAGGATTTTTCATATGTATTTTTTGAGATTATAATCCTACTTCACATGTAACCGTTTAGGTCAACTGATAGTATGACTGACTAATGTTTGGTTTGTGTGTGCGGTAGATGGGATATGTACATAGGGAAAATAGCAGCATGCCAGGCTACTATGATGGGAGGTACTGGACACTCTGGAAGTTGCCCATGTTTGGCTGCAATGACTCTTCCCAAGTTCTCAAAGAAATCCAAGAATGCAAGAAAGTTTACCCAAATGCTTTTATTCGTTGCTTGGCATTTGACAATGTTAAACAGGCACAGTGCATGGCCTTCCTCATTCAGAAACCTGCAGCATAAAAGTTGCTACCTCTAGTCTCAGTCCCCCCTCCTTAAAACTTTTGTAATGGTCTTTCTGTTTGTTCGGAAAACAACTGAGCTTTAGCATTAGAGAAGCAAGATTTAAACTCTGGTCCTAAAGGTTTATGGTTGGAATCGTATTTCTTAGTTTTGAAAAATAATGGAATGGCTAAATGCAATTTACAACAAGATGGTAAATGGTAATAGCTCTTTAAGGTACCTTGCAATTTTCGAGGAAATTTAAAAAACAAGCTTGTGTTGAAATAAATGTTTAAGATTTCCATAGTAGTGTTTGGTCTCGTGTTAAATTTGTTGAAAGGGGAATATGTTACTTCAGAAAGGGTACTTGAAACACTGAATAATAAAGTTTCCCAGGGAGTAAAAATGACCTCTTTGATAGGGAACGCTAGCTCTGGAGACTGGATGGACAGACCCCTAAAACGACAACAATATTAAACAAATAGCAGGATATACCAATTTTTCCTGGCCAAAAAAAGAAGTGAACTAGCCTACTATTATAAATGTCTTTGTACCTGCAAATTGCAATGATGTTGCAGATGGGGGGAAAAAAGCATGGCTGAACAAAGGGGAGTAAATGGAGATGGTCGCACAACTTTATTGCCCTAGCACTAGAGATAACTACCCTAAGGCCCCCCAAGCAAATCCCTTTTCTCCCTATTGGCCTAATTGTTCCTTCTAGTTTGATTATGAAGACAAGTTTTATTCATTAGCATACAAAGAACAAAACACCCAAAACAAAATGAGGAACTTCATTTTGGAAAATGAGAAGATGGTGAACAGTAATGTAACAAGGTTTACCTGAACTGTTTAGTGCTCATTTAATCAGAAATCTTGACTGGCTAGAAAGGTACTTAATCCACTTGCAATGACATCCAAGAATGTTTACTCATTTTACACTTATTTTTGGACGATAGGGAGGCATACCTGAGAAGAAATCAAGGTTTGGGTTCCAGCCCGACCCTATCTTAAGAGATACTGTAAATATTAGTTGTCCTATTTACTTAGTTTTCTATCACTTAGGGCACCAGAGAAAAGTTCAAGTAGCTCCTTTGTGGCTTCATCGATGATGTAATTTATACACCCTCCATTTCAAATTAATTGAAATGGAGGGAGTATTACTTTATAAATCAACACCGAACAAATAAGAATTTCTAAAAAGAAAAGGCCAAATCAATCATATGAACATGAAAATTAGCCAAATGAGGATAGTGTTCAAACTAAAACAAGAAATAATTTCAACTTAGTTCAAAACTATCCATCTACACAACTGGGTCATGTTGATCACTTCTTGAAGTCACCACCTCCCCCCCCCCCCCCCAAACCACCACCACCACCCCAACCCGAAAGAAAAAGGTTTTGGAGAAAAAAACACAGAGTTAGGAACCCTTTTTCACGAAAACACGTCCGTTCTCTTTCTTTCCCTGTCAAGACTTACTACTCTGTAAAAACCTCATTTTCCATTATAACTCCATACTGAAGTGAACAATCAGATATCATGCACATTACCCCACCTGAGTTAAAAAGCTTATGCCCCAAAACTGGGTATGATTCTGTAACATCAAGAAACAAATTGGCAGAGTTCACACCATTGGAACCAAGGGGGCGAATATCAATAAAAGGTATCAGAAAGTGATCAATACAAGACTTGAGTGTGCATAGCGAGCAACAGTATAGCCAATCCAAATGTAAGCTGATTTATGAAGAAGTGCTTTTCATTCAGGAGAGATCTTAGAACACATAAACACAAGATGTGATGGCCAAATGCACGTTCACATCAGTAACCTCAATGAGATAACATATGGTGTTTAAGAATGACTGCTTTAAAGGGAGAGAGGGAGGGGCACTTGATTAACCAGCTAACCATTTGACAGGACCCTGAATTAACAGTGCATCTGTTACTGCTCGTCTGCAGGCTGCAGCAAACTGTGAAACTATTGGAGTACTATTATCATGAAGTTCTGAGAAATATAGCACATTACTACCTAAACAGACAATTGAAAATATCTTACATTGTCTCCATTACTTGGACAAAGGGACAAACTCATATAAGAAGCCTGGCAGAAACTGCATTTCCATCTGCAGATAGACCGAGAATCACATTAAAATCATTATTTGTTCTAAGTAGCAAAAATAAGGAACCTTAACATGTAAACGCAGAAACATAGTGAAATAATTGTTCCAACAAATAACCCTATATATCGAAAATGCTCATTCCACATTCAGGAGACATGCAATTTTGAACAAACAAACTTCCAATATCAGACCACATGTTAGCAACACTCATCACAATCTATCCAGCCATAGAACCTTCCCCATGAAAGCAAAGTCATTTACCTAGAAGCTTCCTCACTTTCCACCCTTGATTATATCACAATACCTTCTAACACGAAAAAAACTACAAAATGAGCTGGGTAAGTAAATTTCCTTTAGAAATACTCCCTCCATCTCATTTTATGTGATGCTGTTTGACTGGGCATGGAGTTTATGAAAGAGACTTCTGAAACTTGTAGTCTAAAACAAGTCATAGATATTTTCATGGCTATAAATCATCTCATTAAGGTAAAATGAGAAGCTTAAAGTTAAACTGTTTCTAGATATAGAAATGTATTCATTCTTTCTTGGACAAACTAAAAAGAAAAGTGCATCACATAAATTGAGAGAGAGGGAGTACCATTTTGTTATCACTCTGTAAGAGGCAATTTCTCACATGTTATTGGAACGTTTATCCGATGAAAGACTATGTTCTTTTTTTCGTCAGTAATATCACATTTCAGTAAGCTCTCAAAAAAAGAGTGCTTCCAAACTTTTGATTGGTTGAGAACAGTAGAAAGACAGCTTACAAAAGCCAGTAAAAGTGTTTAAGAAAAGAAGGATTGCCAGCAATAATCTAACATCCAGCTACAGGATTAAAAGGACCTTATCTCCCAAAATACAAACTGTTCTTGATGCTTAGTCAATCAATTGGAGAAAGAGTCAAATTTATACAGTAATAATGAACAGATTGCAGCAGAAAGCAGAGATTCTTGGAGGAGAAATTGGAAGTATACCTACTACTTACCTTGGAATGCCATTAAGAGCAAGGAGCAAATCCAAAGAAACTTGGACTGGAATTTTAGAAAGGTGTGAGAAAAAATTGACAAGGTGGAAATCACGGTATCAATCCTTGGGTGGAAGGGTGACCCTAATCAACTCTGTCCTAGATGCTCTTCCTACCTACAATGTCTCTTTTTCCTTTACCTGAAAATGTGGAGAAGAAACTGGATGCATTAAGAAGGAATTTTTTATGACAGGGCAATAAAGTGAAGGATTCCCATCTGGTCAGATGGATAAAGGTGATTATGGAGGTTCACTAGAGAAGAACAAGCATTATGGGGAGGTGTGATACAAAGTATGGGAAGGAAGGGTACTGGATGACTAAAGGGGTAACCACTCCATATGGTGTCAGTGTATGGATATCTATCAGAAATTTGTGGTGGAACTTTAGTGAAGAACTGAGATATAACGTGAAGGATGGAAGGAATTTTTTATGACAGGGCAATAAATAGAAGAAAGATTCCAATCCGGTCAGCTGGATAAAGGTGATTATCAGCAAAAGAGATGGAATCTGGGTATGCGGAATCTGAAGAAACAAAAAAATGTTTCTTAATGAAGTGGCTATGGAGGTTCACTAGAGAAGAACAAGCATTATGGTGTCAGTGTATGGAGATCTATCAGAAAATTGTGGTGGAACTTTAGTGAAGAACTGAGATATAATGTGAAGGATGGAAGGAATTTTTAGGACTGTGCAATAAATTGAAGAAAGATTCCCATCTGGTCAGCTGGATAAAGGTGATTATCAGTAAAAGAGATGGGGTCTGGGTATGAGGAATCTGAAGAAACAAAAAAATGTTCCGTAGTGAAGTGGCTATGGAGGTTCACTAGAGAAGAACAACCATTATGGTGTCGGTGTATGGAGATCTATCAGAAAATTGTGGTGGAACTTTAGTGAAGAACTGAGATATAATGTGAAGGATGGAAGGAAAACTTTGTTCTGGGAGGATTTTTGGCTGGAGAAAGGTAAGTTGAAGCAGTTATTCCCTGATTTGTTTGGCACAAGTATACAAAAGAGTAAACTTTACAGGTAGTTTGGTCCACACAAGGCTGGACTCCAACATTCAGGAGAAGATTGCAAGATTGGGAGATGCCAAGAATATTAGAATTCTTCAAAACCATGGAACAGAGGAATGGCCTACAGGAGGGTGCAGACACCTTAAGATGGCCAAAGCATAGCAGTGGCATTTACACAGTCAAGTCAGACTATAAAGATCAGAATCAGGCAGACTCCCAACTCACATTGTGGCCCTGGATACACATTTGGAAAGTCAAGATACCACATAAGTAGCATGTTTTAGACGGCTGGTGGTTAAGAAATCTGTTGACATAGGATTATCTTAGAAGGAGGGGAATGCAACTATGTTCAAGATGCTACATGTGTGGACAGGATGCAGAGATAATCAGCCATCCGTTTTTACATTGAAGGGTTACTAGACAACTATGGAACTTGTTCACCAGTCTCATAGGCATCAGATGTGCAATGCCAGGTAGACCTTCTGATGTGTTGAAAAGCTGGAATAATTAAGGCAACTCATGCCATAAAGAACAAAATGTAAAAAATATTAATTTATTTCTTTGAGCTAACCATTTATGCATACAGTTGTAATCGCACAGACAAAAGAGTATTGATCTTCATAAAGACAGAAATGGAAAGAGAGAAGACTTATCAATTACCCTTTGAGCAACATCAAATATTTTCTGGATATTTACTTCTACTTTTAATGTGTAATACTGGGGAAAAATCTGTGTTCTTGTTTTTTTCTATTTATTCTTCCTCTGGTTGTTTTAGAAATAGAAATCAATTTTTTGACCCTAAAATAAAAGGGTTGATCAAAATAATGAATTCTATTAGTTTTGAGGGGTAAACATGAGCTAGTCCACTCATTTTTGAAAGGCGCAATTTTGGACCAAAACCAAATGGAGGGCAAATTTGTTCTATGTTCCATAGTTGAGGGGCAAATCTGAACCAATCCACCAGTGATAAGGCTATCCAGACTAAAGTCAAAATAAGGGTAATTTTGCTCTATTTCCCATGGTTGAGGGCATTTTTGGCCCTTTTTCCTTCTTAAAATTCAAAAAAGTACTTTTGATGAGAAGCTAGCTAAAAAGTACTAGCATAAGGAAGAGATTCTATGGATAGAAAGAGGCCCTTTCTGTTTTGGAAAAAAAAAAGAAGAAGAAACGCAGCACTTTTGGCCTTGGAGAAGCTTGGCCAAATAGGCTATTAATCTGGAAAGGGACTAGCACAAGAACCTTTCAGTAAAATCAGCCTATAATATGCCAGGGAAGGAAAACGACTAAGAGCCTATTTGGCATTGCTGCTAAAATCTGCTTATTTTTAGAAGCACTTTTTTAAAATAGCTTTTCAGAAAAGTGTGTTTGAAAAAAAGCAGTTGGCGTTTGGTTAATTTATTTGAAAAGTGTTTTTGATAAGCGAATCGTGTTTGGTTAATTTTTTTCAAAAAATACTTTTGAGAGATAAATTATGAAAAAGGACAAGTATCAATGCACTTTTAATATTAAGATTATTTTAAATATCTATTATAAAATTTTTAATTAAAAATTTATTTTTATTAAATTAAAATGTACATATTCAAAATTTCAGTCTATATTATGCATAGATGAATAAAAAAACAAATGTAATATTGATATATATTAACATGATAATTTAAATATAATTAAAAATATCAAGAAAATTAAATTTAAAAATTATTTCACAAACTAAATCATTACATACGAAAACCTCATCACAAAAATAAATAAATAAATAAATATAGGAGATATATTGGTAAATATGTATATATGGTAGGGATATTTTGGTCTTGCCAAATATAATTTTTTGCTTCTGCTTTTTTTAAGAAGTAGAAATTTTTAGCTTCTTCCCAACAGCAGAAAAACTGCTTCTGCTTCTATCTAAAAGCAGTTTTACTCATTAGCCAAACATCTTGTTTTTTCAAAATAAGTGTTTTTTACTTAAAATAAGTGTTTTTTGCCTTTCAACAACAATGTCAAACAGGCTCTAAGTGGTGTTAGTAATGAATAGTTGTTCAAAAATGCTCCAAGCATGTTTTTCGAGAACTTTCTCTTTCCTACTTTCTAGGGCGGTAGAATACACCTTTCCAACGAGACTTCGACGGATTTTAACCTTTTTCATTAGCCAACAGTAATCACCCACTGTGATCACTAAAACATCCGTTTGATTAGGTCTTACAAAACAATATGGGGGAAAATAGATTTTTTTTTTTTGAGGATTGGAAAATAGAGGATAACAGAGGAAGAAACAGAGATCTATTTGCTGGCAAACATAGCAACAGGCACATGGGCTCTGTATTCAAAACAACATCTGGTGTGCGCCTGGGATCACATGTACACAAGGAAGATTTTAATTTAAATGAAATTGGGCCGGTTTTGGGGAGAAAAGAAATGTCTAAAAGAAAATGGCTTTCAGTTAAGGGAGGCCCAACTCCACTTAATGAAGCCCCTTTTTCTTTTTAAGGAAGACCAAATCCTGGAGCTTTATCAGACAAAAGAGGCAGTACATATTAAACTCGATCCTATGGTGATTGAACTCGAAGCAAATTTACCTGAGGGGAAATTTTTTGACAGCATCGTTGGAGCCAACCACAGAGGAGCAAGAGACTTTACTAACCAGGCTAGAGTGGGGAATTCGTTGATGCAATAACAACTACAGATGATGAAAGACCCAATTTTTCTCTGATTGACTCTCTAAACTTATGGCTTTTGGCTTATAAGTCAAAAGCTAAAAGTCAATCCAAATAGGCTCTAAATCTAGAATTATGGTTAGTGAGAATTTATACAGACGACTCCAAATTGTTTAGTACTAATGTATATGTCTTTTTCTTTTTTTATGAATAAGTATGTTGTTGTCTTTTTTGATTTTTTACATTTTTTCTGCAACAAGTGTAGATTATACAATGCTTCATCTACCTTAGACTTCTAATAGCTTGTTAGGTCAAGCTTCTAAAATCAGCTTATATTAAAAAGTGCTTTTAAAAAAAAATATTTTTGGTGAGAAACAGTTTGTGTTTGACTAATAAATTTAAAAATCACTTCTGAGCTATAATTAATGTTTGACTAGGTTTTCTAAAAAGTGCTTCTAAGTGTGTTTTTCTCAAAAGTGCTTTTCAAAAAAGTACTTTTGGGGAAAGCTATTTTTCAGCTTATGAAAAACAGTTCTTTCTATTGTCCCATCATGTATATGGTGGACAGTATGGCTAGAGAAGAACTAGAGATGTTTTGAAGGAAAGCAGAGCAACATACAAAGATTTAAGCTTAATTGTTTAGCTCTGTATTATTTTTTGGTGTAAACAAGTAGTCTTAGATAGCTCAGAGGTAATCAGCACTACCATAGACTGGCTGTAACTTGGTAGTTATAGGATCCTATGTAATTACAACACTTTTGGAGGGGAACTACACTTTTGAGGTAGTATACCTGTGGATATATATAGACTAACTGTTACTTTTCTCAAAAAAAAAAACAGCTCTGCTTCTTTCTAGCAGTACTTATTTTCTCCCGAAAGCTTGGTCAAACACCTTACTTTTTAAAATAAGCCCTTTTGGGGAAAATAAGTTTGGCCAAATAGGCTATAAGTATCTATCAGTAAACAATAAATGCTACACCACGAAGTCCGGAACATTTGCACTAAACCATTACATAATTTCTACCAACCTCTTCATGTAAGACAGAGATGACCATAAGGAGAATTCATCAAATAATAAGGAACATAAGCCTAGTCTGGTTTAGTATGTTACCGGGAAAAGTACATTGAATGACGGACTCACAAGCTAATTTGCTCGGACTCTTCACTTCCTGTCGACACGACGTGGTGTGGGTGTGTAATCCTTACCTGATCTGGTCAATTAGTTTTAAGTACTTTGACCACATTCGAGGGAGAAATTATGGACAAATTCAATGATTTCTATAAGCAAAACAAAAACTAAGGTGAAATTGAAGAAAATGAAATATCTTTTATATATAAATTTCTATTGTCACTCCCTTTCCTTTTATCTCCTATCAAGATTCTCCTCTTGATCAATATTTCTCCTCAAGTTTTCCATGTAATATTTCATAATTTATCCTATATATCTCTATTTTTAAATATTTGAATTATTTTTAGACGAATCTGTAATAACCCTCCAGGTCATTGCTGTATTAATGCCTTCTGTCTGTCGTTTAGAGCGTTCCTGTAGCGACCCCAAGTCATTTATGACTTGCTGGCACTGACTGTTCGGTTGCCTGGTTGTTCGTTTGGATTTTATACCTATTTTTTTGTTTTAGAGCTTTTGAACCATGACAAGTTGATTTCGGTAACTTCAGGTAAACGACCTAAGATGAGGATTTTGACGGTTCCATCAGCTCCGGAGCGGCCAAATTAGGCAAGAAGCATGGTTTGCCCAAGTCCCAGGGTTCCCGGTGTGATTTTGGGGCCAGTTAGCTCTTTAACCTTTGAAATTTGGTTTAAGGTTGACTTCGATCAACATTCTTGGAGAACGCACTCAGATGGAAATTCTTACAGTGCGGTTAGTTTCGAAATGCCGAGTTTGGTCTAGAATGACCTTTCGAGAATTTTTGACCTAATTTTGAAGCACCCAATAGAAGTTGGCTAAAATGACTCATTGGGTGTGGGACCCACTTTTTGTCGAAATGACCTCGTATGAAAATTTCGACTGCGCCATTGAGTCTGGAATGTCGAATTTAGTGAGGTAGCATATTTGATTTATTTTCATCGGGTCCCGAACGAATTCCGAGGGTTCGTTCGGACACTTTGAAAAATAGCAAAAATCTGGTTGCTGGTGCAGACCTTTAGCGACCAAAATTTACACTTTTAACGACCATAAATGGTTTTTAGCGACCACTTTCAAGTTTTATAACCTAGAAATTGCAGCTTTCAGCCCTCATTTTCAAATGGCGATTTCTCCCTCATCCGAGCTCTGATTTGAGTGATTCGAAGTCCTGTATGATCGTGGAGATTGTGGCTACGTGGTGGAGTGATCGGATTGTGTTGGTGAACCCTCGTTTGAGGTGAATTTCAGCTCAAAGTTGTTTCCCATCATCTTTTTGGTGATTAATACATGATTTCTTCATTTTAAAACTTCGATATCTCGAGCTTTGATTTGGGTGATTCGAAGTCCCAGGTGCTCGAAATCTTGTTGGCTTCGTGGGTTTTTGGTCTTTTAGCATTGGGTGTCTCTCGATTTCCGTAAATTCGAGTTGTAAGTTGCTTTTTGGCCTAATTGTGTAAAGTTTTGTTTTTTGTTGTTGTTGGCTGTTTGGAGTAGATCCGAGCCCTGATGGGTGATCCGTTTTGGGATTCAAGTTCAGGGAAGGATTTGTGACCTTTTCACGGAGTGATTAACTGACAGGGCAGCTGGATATATGATTTTCGGGGTCCTCTTCGGAGTAGACATAGCCCACGCGCTCGTCTGGCTGGGACAAGGCCCCCGGAGTGTTAGAAGGTTCACTCGTCTGGCATGGGAAGGGCCCAGGGCAAGGCCCCCGGAGTGATAGCCTATTGGGCAGTTGGATATCAGGTTATTTGGAAGGGGCGGCGTACCCCTCCCCCCTCTTAGCACTCGACTGGCTGGGTTCATGCCCCCGGGGTAGCTAACAGGATTGGCAAATTGGTTTGGGGAGTCGGACTTGTGATTGGCTCAGTGTTAGGTGATCGAGCGGGTCGGTGTTCTGGTTTCCTTGATCCCGGAGTTATAGCTCCTCTGTGTACCTGTCGAGCTTATGGGGGTCCATTCGGGTTTTATTTCAACTTGTGCACGAGTGTGCCCAGCGGGTCTTATGGGGGGCCCAGCTGGGTTTAGCTTAGCTATACTCAGTTTACTTTTCGCTTTTCTGTTTCCGTTTTGTTGTTGTTGATTCTATCTTGTCTGCCTATTTTTACCTTTCTTGCTCAGTCGGCCTATGATGCCTACTGGGTACCTGTTGTTTTGGTACTTATGCTACACTCTGCATCTATTTTCGTGATGCAGGTCCGAGTACCAGTTATCAGCGTTGAGATCGGGCCTGCAACTGTCAGTTCAGGAGACTAGGGTGAGCACATGGCGTTCTGGGATTACCTGTCTCCTTCTGTATTTATCTTTTGGCTTGTCTTTTGTTTTCGAGACTGTTGTTTCTATGGTCCACTTTTGGGACTTGTACTCTTGTTAGTGGTTCTGTGCATGTGACTTTCAGGTTTTGGGAGGTGTCTCGTATATATTTAGTTTGATTTCGTTTCAACCTTCGTTTATGTGTTCTTATGGTATGCTTCCGCTTGGTTAAAAATTAGTTTCCACTCTTAATCTCATTATTGTTAAGTTTCGGGGTGGAGTTTGGCTTGCCTAATGGTGGGATGGTAGGTGTCATTATAACTTGAGAAATCGGGTCGTGACAAATTGGTATTAGAGCGTCAATACGGTCATTCAGACACTAAAATCAACAAAATCAGAGACAGACTAATTTTGGAGTCAAATCGGGCAAAATGGGACCCGCTCCGGATATTCCGGCATTAACTCCATGAAAAGGTCCCAAATTCTTCCCTGAACTTGAATCCCAAAACGGATCACCCATCAGGGCTCGGATCTGCTCCAAACAACCAACAACAACAAAAAGCAAAACTTTACACAAATAGGCCAAGAAAGCAACTTGCAACTCGAATTCACGGAAATCAAGGGATACCCAATGCTTAAAGACCAAAAACCCACGAAGCCAACAAGATTCCGAGCACCCGAGACTTTAAATCACCCAAAATGGAGCTCTAAAACTCGAGATATCGAAGTTTTAAAATGAAGAAGAAATCATAAATTAATCACCAAAAAGATGATGGGCAGCAGCTTCGAGCTGAAATTCACCTCAAACGAGGGTTCACCAACACAATCCAATCACTCCACCACAATCTCCACGATCATACAAGACTTCGAATAACTCAAATCGAAGCTCAGATGAGGGAGAAATTGCCATTTGAAAATGAGGACTGAAAGCTGCAATTTTTGGGTTATAAAACCCGAAACTGGTCGCTAAAAGCCATTTCTGGTCGTTAAATGTGTAAATTCTGATCACTAAAGGTCTGCACCAGCAACCAGATTTTTGCTATTTTTCAAAGTGTCCGAACGAACCCTCGAAATTCGTTCGGGACCCGATGAAAATAAACCAGATATGCTACCCCACTAAATTCGACATTCGGGACTCAATGGCGTAGTAGAAATTTCCATAGAAGGTCATTTCGACAAAAAGTGGGTCCCACACCCAATGAGCCATTTTAGCCAACTTCTACCGAGGGCTTCAAAATTAGGTCGGAAGCTCTCAAAAATTCTCGAAAGATCATTCTAGACCAAACTCGGCATTCCGAAACTAACCGCACTGTCGGAATTCCCATCCGAGTGCGTTCTCCAAGAATGTTGACCGAAGTCAACCTTAAACCAAATTTCAAAGGCTAAAAAGCTAACTGGACCCAAAATCACACCGGGAACCCCGAGACTCGGGCAAACTATACTTCTAGCCTAATTTAGCCGCTCCGGAGCTGATGGAACCGTCAGAATCCTCATATGAGGTCGTTTACCTGAAGTTATGACTGAAATCAACTTTTCAAGGATCAAAAGCTCTAAAACAGAAAAACAGGCATAAAACCCAAACGAACGACCAGGCAACCTAACAGTCAGTGCTAGCAAATCATAAATGACTTGGGGTCGCTACAGAAACGCTCTAAACGACAGATAAAAGGCATTAACACAGAAATGACCTGGAGGGTCATTACAGAATCCCCACACCCATATCCATACAAGAATCTGTATCCCCGAATCTTAAAACTTAGATCATGGAGGATCAGACCTCTAGATCCTCACCCGCATCGGACACTCGCACCCGAGTCCGAGCAACTTAGCTCACAAGCACCCACTACTGTTAAAATTTAGTTCAAATATTAAGGTGAACTTGAGAATCTTGACTATTGATCCATAACTTGTGTCACAATAGTATAAATATGCATCGACAGAGCATTAGTGTTCCTATGCACTCTCAATTTTGCTAATGCACAAACGGTTTCCCCTCTTTCCCATGACTACCAGATCTCTTGCACACTTTTCAAAGTATACCACCAAAATCAGCAAGTAAGAGCTTCCCAGACAGTTGATTCTTTCTAAACAATCTTTTCATGAACATGACAAAACACAAGGACAAAGAGCAGTGCCACAATCTACAATGAGGATAATTTTAAAAGAATCGCTTTTTGGAGGGAATATTTAGAAGGGATAGCAGAATTAAATCTTGAAAACAGCCGCTTCTGCAACCAGTCCACTGAGTCAAACACTTTGTAAGAATGTATTTGAAGCCTAATTTAACGCACATAAGGTTAAACGTGCACATACTAATGCACTCAAAACTTCAAATGATAAACACAACTTACTAATACAGTAGGTTTTCACTGTATTGCACTGTCTGCCTTTTTCTTCATAAATCTTCAAACAAATCCAAAACAATGATACATTGCTGATATATTTCTCCCTAAGCATATAACATACAAGCTCACTACCTTTTATCTGCCCGCAAACATAATAATTCTGCTCGAAATACTAGAATATGCATACAATCAACTCTCCAATACTCAAAATTCCACAACTAACCCCAAAGTAAATGTACTAAGCTTTTGGTTTTATAGAGAAAAATAGAACCCTAACCTGGAAAGCTCAGCGGTTGCACTCAGCAGGCAAGGGCCTATTGAACCCACCACGCCTATTCATGTACTGTCGAGGCTGGCGTTTGGTGACTTTTCTTACAGCACCCACATCATTTCCTGCCACTGGCTTTCCTTTTGTAGAATCAAACCCTACTGGTATCCCAAATTTCTTCATCATCTCAATCTCATCCTCATCCATCATCTCTTCTCCTCCTTCACCAACACCCCCACTCCCATCCTCCTTCTCCTTCTTCTTTTTCTTCTGTTTTTGTTGTTCTTTCGCTATCCCATCCACAAAATCGGAAACTTCTCTGCGTCTTTCCCTATCCCTATCCCTTTCCTTATCCCGTTCACCATCATCTTTGTGTCTTTTTCTTGGAGGACTTTCAGCTGAGGGACTCCTGCGGCGATGGTGACGGTGGCGACGGTCAGCAGGAGAACCGGAACGAGAGGTAGAGCGGTGGCGGTGACGGTGACGGTCAGTGGAAGGGGAACGAGTACGGGAGCGGGTATGCCGAGTAGTTCTGTTATGGTCAGGGGTATAAGAAGGTTCACGATCTCTCCGATCACGGTCATCCCGGTCTCGTTTCCGATCTCTGTCTCTATCCTTATCCCTTTCTCGGTCACGCTCACGATCCCTTTCACGGTCTCGAGTTCGATCACGGTCCGCCATCGTTCCTTGCAGAGTGAGGAGTGGACTAGGAGGGGTTTTTTCTACAAAGAAGGGATAGTGTTCTATTCGTCTCAGCCCTGTTGGTTGGTAGGTTTCTAACGAGTTAAAATATCTTGTTTCGCTCAATTTATATATAAATTAGTGCTTGCATTAGTTATACATTATATTTGGTATTAGGGTCGTTTGGTAGAGTGGATAAGCGATCGTTTCATAGATTGTATTAATAAAAAATAATGTATGTATTAATTTTGTGTATTAGTAATACTTTGTTTGGCGAAAGCCCCATTGCCCCTTAAAAAAAAATTTGGAATTTTACCACCATTATTGTGAAGGGCATCTTTGTAAGTAAATATTTTTATGCAATGTATGCTATTTTAATACACAAAACTAAAAAATGCATAAGAAATAGGCGGAACCCATCGGTGGCCACCTAAAGTTGGCATCAACTTTTACTTGGACACTTCAACTAGAGTTTGTTCATTTTAGACATCTCATATCAGGTCACGCTGTGTTATTTTGACATTTTTTAAACAATTAGTCAAATATATAAGGTATGTAACACATTCACTGATGACGTGTCAAAATGACGAATTAAATGAAAATATTTGTCATTTGTGCCCAAAATAATTCTTAAATAATAAATTTTGAGTAGAAAAAAAGTGACCAATGGTTCGATGACACGTGACATGTTTTAGCCGAATAATTTTTAAAAAATAATTAACCCCAACCCCCTCTCCACCCAGATTTCTTCTCCGACCCCTCCATGCAAGCATTATTAATACACTCTATTTATCATTATTCTTATATACCCTACCAAACGACCCCTAAAGAAATGTTAAATAGAGTATATTAGTAATGCTTGTATTAGTTATGTAGAAGATTATTTCTAATGCATTATTTGGTTTGGTGTATTAAAAAATATGGATTGCACAATTTTTTTAAAAAAATATATTTATTTACAAAAATAGCCTCCACAAATATGGTTAAAAAGATGTAGAAAAAGTTTTTAGGGGCAATGATGTCTTTAATCATGCTCATAAATGCATTAAAAGCCTTTGCGTTACTAATACCATGGATTTCTATGTATTAGGGGTTAAAGCGTATTAGAAGAAATAATGGATGCATTAGCTTTATGGTACCTTGTTTGATATATTTTTTCAACCTATGAATAACTAATGCTAACATTAGTTATACTCTATTATGTATTAAGAAGTGTATTACTAATACATGGAAATTCATGGTATTAGTAATGCAAAAGGATTTAATGCATGCATTAACATGGTTAAAGACCCAATTGTCAAAACCTTTTTTTATTTTTCCATCATATTTGTGTAGAGTATCTTTGTAAATAAATATTTTTTTTTTAAATATCCAATGCATGCTACTTTTTGTACACCAAACCAAACAATGCATAAGAAATAATGCAAGCATAACTAATGCGAGCATTACTAATGTAAACATTGTTAATATACTCTAATTAGCATTATTCTTAAATACCCTACAAACGACCCCACAGTGTATAATTAATACATAAAAATTTATGATATTAATAATGCAATGGGTTCTAATACATGTATTAACATGATTAAAGACATAATTATCCTTCAAAACATTTTTCATATCCTTTCTACTATATTTCTGGAGGATATTTTTGTAAACAAATATTTTTTTAAAAAAAATTATGCAATGTAGTTATTTTTAATACACTAAATCAAACATTGCATAAGAAAATTTTCAGCATAACTAATATTAGGATTACTAATACGTCATATTCTACACTAATATTATACACTTTACCAAACTGTATTGACCCTCTAGGTCTTTTTTCTTCTAAATTGCGGTATTTTCGACATTTAGAACTTTCCTATAGCAACTCCAAGTAATTTATGACACAGTTTGGTCACCCAATCATTCGCTTGGTTTTTACGTGAATTTACGTATTTTGAAACTTTTGAAACTTGAATGGTTGACCTCGTCAAAACTTCAAGTAAACAACCTTAGAATGCAATTATGATAGTTCTGTTAACTCCGAAATGTCGAGTTTGATTTAGAAGGACCTTTGGTTCGGGTCTCGAGATTTCTAGGCCCATTTCGAGCTACCTTGTGGATTTTGGCTAAAACAAAGCTTGGGTGAGAGACCCACTTTTTAACGAGATGACCTCAGTTGGAAGTTTTGACATCTCCGTCGAGTCCAGAATGTCGATTTTGGTGGGATAGCATAGTTCATTTGTATGCACGGGTTTCCAAACCAATCCCGAGCACCCGAGCGGAGTCTGTTGGGACTTAGCAAAATTTTGCTGGTGCAGCTGCTTTAGCGGCCCTGGCACCACTTAAGCGGTAGCCACTTTAGCGGCCAAGGACCCGCTTTAGCGGGCCTTGCCAGCGAGGGCCTAAATGCTTTAGCGGCCAAGGCATCGCTTTAGTGGGGCTTCTTAAGCGACCAAGTAACCGCTTTAGCGGTCATCACTGGTAGTTATATTCGTTTTTCATCCTTATTTCCCCCAAGTTTTAATTCAAAGTTTGCATTTGGGAACTCAATTTTCTAGTTTTTGTGAGAATCGGCTGAGGAATTGCTTCGGGAGATTGTTAGGCTCGTTGATTACGTGAGTAAACCCATAAGTTTCCTTCCCTCTCCTCCGTTCTTAGTCTTCAATGGTGAATTGTTGATATTTTAGGAGCATGAACTGATTGTGCTCGACTTTGAGCTCAAATTGTGCCCGTCTTTGTTGTACAAGCTCCTTGAACCGAATGGGACCTATTGACGGAGTCAACTCACGATTCCTCACATGGGTTCCATAAGATCATTTTGGACTCGTTTCTAGTCCCGTCTTTAACTATTGAGAAGTGGGCGTCAAAGTGTCTATATTGACGTCGTGATCTTTCATTTGTTATATGGCAGCGATCAGAGACGATTCAGAAGGGTAAAGCTCCAAATTAGTTGATTTGGAGTGTGCGTGATTATCTTTGAGGTGGGCTACAACTTACCGATCTTGCTTGTGTTTCTATTTACATGTTGTTTACCTAGTTCTGGGAAGGTTCGTAACATGTTTCATGTTTAGTTGATAGAAATTCTACCTTAGCCTTCATTTCGGGTAATTTCGGAGTAATTAAGCATGCCTACCTTATTTGTAATGTTGTACCAATCCATGTTGTGAATTCATGTCTTTTTTTTGCTATACGTGACTTGTTCTTGGCCTTATCCTAGGCTTAGGCTAGTGATTGCCTTAGACAGGTTCTTTTTGGAGCTTTTATGCCTTAAAAATCCTCCGACATCGTCTTGAACAGTTCTAGCTCCCTCTAGACTGATATAGAAGACTTGAGTCTCATAGTACGGGTCCTTAGCTCATTGTCAACTCCTCTCTTACTGGACTTTCATCTATAACTCCCTATGCCACGACCCTTGCGTGTTTCATTGTAATTGCGGGCCTTAATTGTTACATTGGATCGGGACTTGAGTTTTGAGCTAGAATGGGTCCCTTGTGACTCCAGAAAAGGTTTCATTCTATGGTTTATTCCCGCATAATAAAAAATGTGTGATTATGGAGTCCTATGGAGTATTTTAGCCACGATTCGAGGTCCGAGCGCGCTTCTACTCACCATGGTTCGAGGTTCGGGCTCATCACTACTAGCTGCGGTTTGACGGGTTAGACTCCAAACATCTTGGTGTGATTAGAGTTCTTTGGGGTGCCTTCGCGATATTTTGAGTCCAGGGTCGGCCATTTTAGTTCTGGGTTATACTTAGTCGTAGCTAGGGATATCGTTAGCTTTTATGTGTACTCATTGGGTTTATGGGGGTCTGTTTGGGTTATTTACCTTTCAATTGCGCAAGAGTGTACCTTCTGGGATTATGGGGTTCAATTAGGTTTTAGTTCGCTACTTCACTTTATCACTCTGTTCCTGCTAGATTATCGAGGTGTATAGTTAGATTTTCCACTGTTGTTACATTCATATGACCCTTAACTACTGTTTATTTCTTCATTTTCATTATGTATTTGCTTTCCAAGCTCAGTTGGCCTATGATGCCTACTGGGTACCTATTGTTTTAGTTCTCATGCTGCACTCTGCATCTGTTTTTCCTAATGCATATCGAGCGCCAGTCGACAACGTTGATTTCTGTGCAGCAGTGGGGGCTTTCAAAGATAGAGTGTGAGCTAATGACGTCCTAATTTGACTCATCTTTGTTTGTATATAGTTTTTTGGCTAGTCTTTTGTATTCAATACAGGTTTGTACTTATTTTTTTATTTTGTAACTTGTACTCTCTTTAGTAGTTTGTACCATCGTCCACCTAGTCGTGGGATTGAATTTTGTACTATTGTATATATATATTTATGTAATTCTTTTTTTCCGCTATCTATTCCTATTATGTTGTTTTCTCTCAGATATTTTATGGCTTCTACCCAATATGCCCGTTATTCGTTATTCTGGGATATGGGTTGGCTCACCTACAGGCGGGTTATGGTAGGTGTCATCATAACTCGAGTTTTCTAGTCGTGACAAAGTTGGTATCAGTGCCCTAAGTTTGCAGTGTCGTTGCTATAATGTTAATGTCTAGTAGAGTCTTGTGAATCGGTGCGGAGACATCTGTATCCTATCTTCGGGAGGCTATATGACATCTTTAGGAAGATTCTTTCTTTTGGTTCATTATTTTGCATTTCATTGTCTTTTTCAATTTCTAGAACCTTAATTGTTTCACTCTTTCGTAGGATGGCTCGTACGCGTAATGCGGCGGCTGGGGGTAACGCTCTTGGGCCAGCAGATAGAGCCCCAACTAGGGGTAGAGAGAGACTCCGAGGGCGTGCATGAGCTGCAACACCTTCTCAGGATCGGGTCAGAGACGTGATGCCTGATCTAGTTGTGGAGCCATAACCAACTCCTATTCCTCAGCAACTGGTAGGGCTAGGACCAGCCCAGTCGCCACTCGAGCCAACTATGGCACTAGAGTTGCAGGCGACTATCACTCAATTATTAGTCGTGCTAGAGGGCATGCAACAAGCCCAATCTCCATCTACGCTAGCGTCGTAGGTTCAGCCAGCAGTAGTGGCTCCTCAGGTTGAGGTACCACCAGCTCACATCGCCACTCAACCAGTTATCTCACCAGGAGCTATGCCATTAGAGGAGCAAAAGATACTCGGGGTGTTTTTGAGACTTACTCCTCCAAAGTTTTCTAGGGTTGTAGGGGAGGATTCCTATGAGTTTCATATGACCTACAAGAAGAGATTATACACCTTAGGGTAAGTAGAGTCGAGGCGAGCCGACTTTATCGCATATTAGCTTGACAGACCTTCCTGGCAATGGTGGCATTTGTATATGGAGCGTAGACCAGCTGGGTCACCTCCTGTGTCTTGGATTGAATTTTCAATGCCTTTTTGGCTAGGTTTATACCGAAGAGCATTAGAGATCGACTCTAAGATCAGTTTTCTAGATTGGAGCAAGACTCCATGACCGAGTCGGAGTACGAGGCTAGATTCCACGAGCTCTTTAGATATGCTACCCCAATTCTACCTACAAAGTAGGAGAGAGTTCGTTGCTTCGTCCAAGGTTCGAGGCTATAGTTATTGATATTGAGTCTATGGCTTTAGCGCAAATCTTTCTTAGATGCTGTTGATCACACTCGTACTATGGAGGAGCTCCATTGCTAGGCCCAAGGGGGCAATGGCAAAAAGGCCCGCCACCAGTACATCTACAACAACTCCCCTTAAAGAGGAAAATACTCTAATGACCGACCTCGCCAGTGCTACTTGTATTAGGGCTAGTCTAATCGACTTGTTCAGGCGACACTCCATGCCTCAGAGGGTGGGCAATATAGCTGGGGTGATTATAGTTTAGGTCAGAGTTTGAGAGGCTCACATTCGGGTTGTTCAGGCAGTTATGGTTGATCTTCTAAAAGTCGTGCTTCCCAGGGTTGTTTGATTATGGTGAGCTTGACCACTAGTCTAGAGAGTGTCCTCGACGAGGGATGATTATGCCTTCTCCACAGACAGCTTAGCAGTTTAAGTAGTAGCACCTCCAGCTAGAGGCGGTGCCTAGGGTTAGGACCGCAGAGGTAGTTATCATAAGGCTCAAGGGGGGTCCCAGGGAGGTAGGTCAGGAGGTAGATCAGATGCCCAGTTCAAAGGAAGATACGGCCACCTTTATGCAGCTTCAGCGAGGGCGGAGGCTGAGGTAGGGGTGGATGCAGTATAGTATTTGAAAATTTTGATACCGTAATTTCAGTATTTATTTTTTAAAATATTATACCATTACCATACAAATTTAATTTGATATGGTTCGGTATATTAAAGTTTAGTTTCGGTATTCTATGGTATGGTAAATCGGTAACCATAGTTTGTGTAACACCTCAGATTAGAGAAAGGCTAGAAAAGGGTCAATCGGGCATGTCAAGAACCCAAAAGTAGACCATGGAACCCTCTACGGAGCCCTAGACGGGCCGTGTAGGGGACCACAGTCCGTTTGGGCACTCGTGGTATGTTCCAGAACCTGCCCCAAGCAGGTGTCCCTCCCACGGACACCTAGACGGCTAGTGGTGAGGTTGACGGACCTTCTAAGGGGTCGTCAAGTGGCCCCCCTCAGAAGGGGCTCCTTCCTTAGTCACTGGTCAAGGACCACAGACATCTAAACGGCCCGTGAAGCCCCACACGGTCAGTGAAGTCATCCGTGAAGGAGACTTGTCAGACTTAGAGTTCAGGGTCAACTTCAAAAGATCATATCTCTCAGCTCAAAATGAATTATGTGGCCCATCACCTAGCAAATTTAAGGTCTTTGAGTCCTCTTTCCAACACCACCAAGTTTGCCTCATTTGAAGTTCGGAGTAAAATGTTATGCCGGTCTTAGTGAAGCACTGTCAGGCAGGCAAAATTTCACGACCGCCTATTCGGCCAGTGAAGCCTTAGACGACTCGTGAAGCCCTTCCAATAAGGCGCCTTGTCAGTTTTTAAGTTAGGATCAAGGTAGTCTTTTCCCAAAGTGTTTGGTACCCTAAACTTCGTCGTTTAAACCCTATTCTAAGCCTAAACTACATCGTTTCACACCAAATTAAGGGCTTAGAAAGTGTTAATCAATTATTTTACGTTCATTAATACTTCAAGACATTAGAGCAAGGTTCTAAGAGGAGAAAATCTAGGGTTCAAGCGTTCTCTAAGTTTCATCGATTCCACCTAGAACTTTGTTCTTCCCGGGTATGTAAGGCTATCATAGTGATTGACTGAGTTCTTCCTCACGCCCTACATCTACTTTCTATCAGTAAACGAGTAATCTAGGGTTATATCTTTAGTTTGAGTATTCTTGAGATGAGTTTGATGCTGAGTCTTGAGTTCTTGAATTTCTGATCTTGAGTTTCTATTCCTAATTATCGAGTTGTTGTATGTTGTACGTTGAGATTGTTGAATTGATTGTTCATGTCCATTTTTCAGCATGAACCCTATTCTAGAGTATTTCATTGAGTTCTTATTGAGAATCCTTTAAATAGAACCTAATTGTTTAAATTGAGTTTTGAGAAAGTAAAAGGGGAGTTAGAGAATCTTTTTAGAACAAATGCTTTTCTTTAAAATTCATTCTGAGGAGAGTAAATGATGAGTTTCAAGAAAGGTATAGGGAACTAAGTAATTCCCAAAGATAACAATTTTAAATTGAGAAAAGAGAAACTTTGATTCCTAAATGAGTTTATGAGTACTGAGATACTTCAGAGCAGTTACCTCTTTTAAGAGGATCTTTTGAGTAATTACCTCAAATTAAGAAAAGAGAATGTTTTTAAACATTGAGCATGAGTAATAATTTTGGAAGTAGTATTGAGCACCGATATGGGGGAGAGTTCAGACAAGTACTCACAGCCCCCATAAACCATGTCTTGCCAACATGGGTAAATAATTCATACTTTTAAGATGATTTCCTTATGTCTTTGGGTAGAGCTTAGTGGATCCGCTTAGTTGAGGTGTTCTATATCGTGGAACGATATAGGACAGTTCTGATAGCGTGGGCGAGACGTTGTATCATCACGTAGCTCATAGTGATGGTTGTCGGTTAGAGAACCTCACATAGAGTTAAAGTGTATTTTTATATATCACTTATTACATTGAGTTTCAGAGATGAGCAAGTATTTTGTAAAGTTAAATGATTTCATTCCTTTAATCCTTTACATTCAGTTGAGTTTATGATGTATCTATTGCAGTCATTCAGTTTAGTTATCTGTTTATTCAGCTATATTACATACTCGTACATTTCATGTATTAATGTCATTCGACCTGCATCTTTTATGATGCAGATACAGGTGTTCAGGGTCATCAACATGCGCTTTGTTGAGACCACTTAGCACTTCCAGTTAGATTTGGTGAGCCTCCTTGCATTCCGGAGGACCCCATTTTATTTCTGTTATTAGTTGATTGAGGTTTCATGGGTATTGTACCGACACCTATCTTACTGTTAGAGGCTTCATAGATAGTTAGATTTGAGGAGTCTCTCACTATTTTCCTTGTTGAGGTGTTTTGAGATCTTGAGACGATTACTTATGTTTTATTAAGTATTTCCAAATGTTCATTTGAGTTAAGTTCTAATTGAAACTTTTAATTTTAATTATGTACTTGGAGTTCTGATTTCACTTGAGTAAGTCTTCCGCTAAGAGTCAGCCAGGCCAAGGGTTCGCTTGGGGACCAGCAATGGTTCTTAACACGTCCAAAGTGTAGGCTCGGGGCGTGACAAACTTAGTATCAGAGCATAGAGTTCAAGAGTCCTAGGGTGTCTATAAAGTCGTGTCTGTAGGGTCCTTGCGGTGTGAAGCACTCCACATCTATAATTAGGAGGCCATGACATTTAGAAAACATTTCACTTTCTTCTTACTCCTTTTCGTGCGATAGAGTTCAACTCTATAAAAGTTTCTTCTAACTCGTGCTTATGCGTGTCTTTTCATATCATGCCTCCACGAAGAGTTGTTCGAGCTCCTCCTGCTAGTACGAATGTTAATCCTCAAGGTTAAGAAGCTCCCAATGCACCAGAAGTGCAACCCTCTCAGGGAGATGTCACTAATGCTGAGTAAAGAAATAATATTCAGATGTTGACTCAGGTTGTGGCAAATCAGGCTGTTCAACAAGGAATGGGTCATCAGGATTTGGCTGATACATCCAAAATCTGTGAGTTTTTGAGGATGAATCCCCCAGAGTTCACAGGGTCGAAGACCACTGAGGACCCAGAGAACTTTGTGGAAAAGCTTCAGAAAGTGTTTGAGGTCATGCGTGTTGCTGATGCAGAGCGTGTGGAGTTAGCCTCATATCATCTCAAAGGTGTTGCTAGGATATGGTATGATCAATAGAAAAAGAACAGGGCAGAGGGGGAACCACTTTTGAGTTGGGCTGTGTTTGAAGATGCTTTCTTGGGGCATTTCTTTTCTCGAGAGCTAAATATAGCTAAGGTAAGAGAATTTCTGAACCTGGAGCAGGAGTCTATGATTGTGAAGGAGTACAACCTCAAGTTTACTCAACTATCCCGCTATGCTCCAGAGATGGTAGCAGATATGAGGAGCATGATGAGTTTGTTCGTGTCTAGGCTATCTCGCTTATCGAGTAAGAAAGGTAAGGCGGCTATGTTGATAGGGGACATGGACATAGCCAGACTCATGATTCACGTGCAGCAGGTTGAGGAAGATAAGTTAAAGGATAGAGAAGAGTTTAGCAACAAAAAGGCCAAAATAGCAAGTCATGAGACTGGCCAACAAAAGATCGGAAATGGGAATCGGTCATCTTTTCAGCAGAGGTCATCTAGACCTGCTCCATCTTTAGCTAGTGCACCTGCACCAAGAAACAAGAATGATCACGGGAATTAGAGTTCCCAGAAATTCAGAGCCCAGGGTACTCAGTCTTAGGGTAGTGTGGCACAAGGGGCTACTTGAACCCCTACATGTGCTAAGTGTGGTAGGAACCACCCTAGAGTGTGTCGTGATGGCTCCAATGGCTACTTCAAGTGTGGCCAGACATGTCATTTTATGAGAGAGTGCCCTAAGAATAGGTAGGGTAATGAGGGAAACAGAGCCCAATATTCTTTAGCGGTTCCTGCAGATAGAGCTACTCCGAGAGGAGCTAATTCAGGGACAGGCGAAGGAGTAAACCGTCTGTATGCGATGACTAGTCACCAAAATCAGGAGAACTCATTGGATGTTATCACTAGTATGCTTAAAGTCTTTTCTATTGATGTTTATGCCTTACTTGATCCAGGCGCGAGTTTGTCTTCTGTGACTCCTTATGTAGCCATGAGGTTCAGCATTTTCTCTGAACAACTTCTTGAACCCTTTAGTGTTTCCACACTTGTAGGTGAGTCTATTCTAGCAGAAATAGTTTATCGTAATTGTACCATCTCTGTCTATCACAAGGACACCATGGCTGACTTATTTGAGCTAGATATGGTGGACTTTTATGTTATTCTAGGTATGAACTGGCTTCACGCTTGTTATGCCTCAGTTGATTGTAGAACTCGAGTAGTCAAGTTTCAGTTTCCTAATGAGCCAGTTTTGGAGTGGAAGAGTAGTTCAGCAGTGCCTAAAGGTTGTTTTATTTCATACCTTAAGGCCAGAAAGTTAGTTTCTAAGGGGTGCATCTATCACTTAGTCTGAGTTAATGACTCTACTGTTGAGACACTACCTATTCATTCAATCCCAGTTGTGAGTGAGTTTCCAGAGGTCTTTCCAGACGATTTTCCTGGAATCCCTCTGGAGAGAGAGAAATAGACTTTGGAATAAATATTCTTCCTGATACTCAACCCATTTCTATTCCACCATATAGAATGGCTCCAGCTGAGTTAAAAGAGCAGTTGAGAGATCTTCTTGATAAGGGTTTCATCCCACCAAGTGTCTCACCTTGGGGCGCTCCGGTCTTTTTCGTGAGAAAGAAAGATGGTTCCCCTAGGATGTTTATTAATTATCGCCAGTTGAACAAAGTCACCATAAAGAATAAGTATCCCCTTCCGAGAATTGATGACCTATTCGACCAATTTCTGGGTGCCACTTGTTTCTCTAAGATAGATCTCAGGTCTGGCTATCATCAGTTGAGAGTAAGAGAAAGTGACATCCCGAAGACAGCTTTTAGGACCCGTTACGCTCATTATGAGTTCCTTGCTATGTCCTTTGGTTTGACTAACGCTCCTGCAACATTCATGGATCTTATTAATAGAGTATTTAAGAAGTATCTCGACATGTTTGTTAGCGTATTTATTGATGACATATTGATATATTCGAGGAATGAGGAGGACCATGCTATCATCTCAGAATAGTCCTCCAAACTCTCAAGGATCAGGAGTTGCATGCCAAGTTTTCTAAGTGTGAGCTATGGCTTGAATATGTGGTATTCTTAGGCCACATTGTGTTTGCCTAAGGAATTCGAGTCGATACTCAGAATATTGAGGTAGTGCAGATTGGCCAAGACCCACATCTCCAAATGATATAAAGAGTTTCTTGGGGTTGGCTGGTTACTACAGAAGGTTTGCGAGGGGTTCTCATCTATTTCATCTCCATTGACTAAGTTGACTCAAAAAATAGCTAAGTTTCAATGGTCTGAAGCTTGTGAGAAAAGCTTTCAGGAATTGAAAACTCGGTTAACTACTACCCCAGTGTTGACTCTACCAAAAGGTACAGAGGGTTTTGTCGTCTATTGTGATGCGTCCAGAGTTGGAATTGGTTGTGTATTGATGCAGAATGGTAAGGTTATAGCCTATGCTTCCAGATAGTTTAAGATTCACAAGAGGAACTACCCAACTCATGATCTCGAGTTGGCAGCAGTGGTTTTTGCTCTCAAAATATGGCGTCACTATATCTATGGTGTTCATGTGGATATGTTCACAGACAACAAGAGTCTCCAATATGTTTTCAGTCAGAAGGAGCTCAATCTCATTGTTGACACCCAATTTTGGCCTAACACTCTCAAAATTCTTACTTTTAAGTTTTATTCATTCAATAGTATAAAATACACATTTTATAATTTTAAATAATTTTATTGATACTTATCCTTATTTTTCAAATTTTAGGATTTTTATTAGTTATCAAATTTTTTTTGTCACAGTCGATTGAATATGTTCAAATATTTGTTCAATTCAATTAAATCATTATTTTTGTTAAATTGTATTTTTAACGTGTCATTCATTTTATTCGTTACATTTGTTGATATTCATTTTAATATTTTTGCGTAGTCTAGAAATTCATTCAAATATGGATAAGATTTCATACACATATATTTTATTAATCGGTGGTTTTAGCCCATGGTTTTAAGATAATAGTATTGTACTATAGGTGGTTTTCGATTTTCTATTTAAACAATAGCTTGGTAATTAAGTTAGTAGTGGTGGATAAGATTTTAGGGGTAATTTTCAGATTTTTAATGTTTAAGAAATTCTTTAGTGTTTATAATTTTCCGTGACAAGCTCATTGGAGTTCCGTCGGAATCCGGTGAGTCCACCACCAAAACATCCCAATCAAGTTCCAATTTTTTTTCCGACTTCTTCTCCCTCATCGGACCAAACCACCAGACCCCTCACCCTTGTCTTTCTTTCCCACTATCACCGCCCAACCAACCCATTTTCCCCTCTTTCTCGTTGCTTCCAACAAGAACTAGAAAACCATCTCCAAAATTCCATTTTCTCTGACCAACCACACCCACTAGTTAGGGGTGTTCACGGTTTGGGTTATAACCGATCGAAATCGGAAAATTGACCCAAACCGATTTTTATTTGGTTTTGGTTTGGTTTGGATTTATATTTTTAAAAACCGATAATATTTGGTTTGGTTTTGGATTTATATTTTTAAAAACCGATAATATTTGGTTTGGTTTTGGATTTAATCAAAATAACCGAAAAAATAACCAAACCGAACCGACAAATTATATATATATATATATTTTATAATTATATACCAAATATATATATATATATTTATTATGTACTTTAAAGAGACAAAAGAAAAAGTTAAAGGGCCAAGTTATTCCTCTTGGCCCAAAAGTCAAAACCCAGCAAGGGAAGCAAATAAAAAAAAGTCCCCATCCAATTCCTCTAAGCCTTTAGGTCACTAGAGAATGCAATAACCATATTGCCTTCATCGGTGAATCTCAGCAAAGTGAAGACAGAGAAAGAGAAACAATAATAGACATCGGTGAGGGTGATTGTCTTTTTCTGCAACTCTTCATCCGTTTGTCATAGGTAAATTATCAACTATTGAATCTTATTAATGGGTTGTCGGTTAGTAAATCAAATTTCTCAATTTAAATGTTGGATTTTTTTTAGATTGAAACAATGGATGTTGAAGGTTCAAAGGTGGCTGAAAAAGAAACTACACCCATGCCAACACCACTTCAAGCACATGGTAACACTCTTAATACTTCTACAAGTTCTACTGCGTGCAATCCTCCTAAAAAAACTGTTGTTTCTAGTCAAGATCCTAGTCATGGAGGGAGTTGTAGGGAAACATCACAAATTTGGAATCACTTTGAAAAATTTCTTGGTAAGAAGGGTGAACAGAGGGGAAAATGCTATTATTGCTTTAAAGAATTTTCTTGCCCTAGTAAGAATGGGACTCCTAACCTATGGACACATTTAAATAATAATTGTACCAAATCTTCTTTCAAAATCTTTGATAGGATGCAACAAACACTAAAACTTATTCCTATTAAAGAAGGGGGACAAGGAATTTTGGAAAAAATTATTTATAATGTTGCTGAGGTTAAGAAAGCCATTGCTGAGTTTGTTATTCTTGATGAACAACCATTTAAAGTTGTTGAGGGGGAAGGGTTTAAGAGATTAATGACACACATTTTGCCTAATTATGAATTACCTTCTCGCATTACCATTGCTAGACAGTGTTTACAGATTTATCAAAAGGAGAAAAAAAAGCTTAAAAAGCTTATTAAGGATCAACGGGTGTGTCTTACAAGTGATACTTGGACATCAATTCAAAATTTGACTTATATGGTCATTATTGCTCATTGGATTGATGATGAATGGAATTTGCAAAAGAAAATTCTAAACTTTTTTCATATTCCAGATCATAAGGTGAGACGACAGCTAAGGGAATTGAGAATCTATTCACAGTAACGTTGGATAATGCAACAGCTAATAGTGCTGCAATTAATCTCTTGAAAGCGAGGATTAATGATTGGAAAGGTGTCATCTTGGAAAATAATTTCTTACATATCATGTGTAATGCTCATATTCTGAATTTGATTGTAAAAAAAGGGCTTAGTGAACAAAATGAGTCTATTTCTCGAGTAAGATTTTCTGTAAAATATGTGAAGTCTTCTTCTTCAAGAACCAATTCCTTTAAGTCATACATTGAGAAAGTCAAACTAGATACTCATGGCCTTTTGAGTTTGGATGTTGAGACGAGGTGGAACTCGACATATTTAATGCTAAACACAGCTCAAAAGTTTGAAAAGGCCTTTTCAAGAATGTATGAAGATGATCATAAGTACTTCAAGTATTGTCTAGACTCGAAAGGAACGGCAAAACACCCATCATTTGATGATTCGCAAACTGTAAGGGCCTTCATCAAGTTTCTTGATATTTTCTATCAAATCACTTTGAAATTTTCGGGAACTTTACATGTCACTTCTAATTATTTTTTTCATGAGATTTTTAATCTTCAAAGTTTTATTCTTAAACATTCTATTTCAGGTGATCCTCTATTGAGTAATATGGCTAAGAATATGGAAAAAAATTATTAAATATTGGGGAGATTTTGATGATATGAATATGTTATTGTTTTGTCACGAACCAAGGTACTCCCTACATGTGACATGGCGTACAAGACCCCGAGAGGTCTCTTACAAGCCACTTAGCATACATTACAAACAAGATAATAGAGAATAAAAGTTCAAAAGAGAATTTCATAACAAAGCTTTTAAAAGAAACAGCGGAAGTCTACATCTCATGTCTCAAAGCCAATCTAATATAAAGAAGAAGGTTTGGGACGTAACCCAATGCAATCCAAAAATCTGGAAAGAAATACATGAAAAAGAAATAAGAGCTAGGCTATGTCCTCAGATAGATGATGACTCACTAAGTCTTCTATCAACTCTCTAGTCAAACTCTAGCCACGAGTGGAAGGTGAATTGCCATGTCCTACACCAAAGAAGTTAATGTAGGCAAAAGTATGCGTTAGCACAATTAAGTACTAAGTATGATAGCAATGCACATAAACACGTAAATCATGCTAGAGTGATCTTTCAACAACTCCAGCCACCTTCTTTGGCGAAGATTCAAATCCTTTTGTTTAAATACATATTGAAGACTCTTATGGTCAGTGAAGACATCCACATGTACCCCATACAAATAATGTCGTCATATTTTCAAAGCAAACACAACCGCTGCCAATTCTAAGTCATGAGTAGGATAGTTCTTCTCATGCACCTTGAGTTGCCTTGAAGCATAAGCAATAACTTTCCCATTTTTCATAAGAACGCATCCTAACCCAATTCTCGAAGCATCACAATAAACCACAAAACCATCAGATCCTTCCGGTAGAGTCAATATCAGAGCCGAAGTAAGTCTATCTTTCAACTCTTGAAAACTCTTCTCACATGCCTCGAACCACACGAACTTAACCTTCTTTTGAGTCAAAGCCGTCAACGGAGAAGCAATCGAAGAAAACCCTTCAACAAACCTCCTATAATAACTGGCTAAACCCAAGAAACTACGAATATCCGAAGGTGATAAATGTCTAGGCCAATTCTTGACCGCTTCGGTCTTCTTAGGATCTACCTCAATACCCTTACCGAAAATAATGTGACCAAGAAAAGCCACGGATCTTAACCAAAAATCACATTTGCTAAACTTCGCAAAGAGTTGTTGGTCCTTGAGGACTTGCAATACAATCCTCAAATGACTAGCATGCTCATCCTTATTCCTTGAATAAATCAAGATATCATCAATAAACACAAACAATCACGAACATGTCAAGGTATTGCTTAAACACCCTATTCATCAATTTCATGAATGCGGCCGGAGCATTTTTCAATCCAAACGACATAACCAAGAACTCATAGTGACCATACCTAGTCCGGAAAGCCATTTTTAGAATATCATCTTCTTTCACCCTCAATTGATGATAGCCCGAACGAAGGTCGATCTCAGAGAAACAACTAGCCCCTTGAAGTTGATCAAACAAATCATCTATCCTTGGCAAAGGATACTTATTCTTAATAGTAACCTTGTTCAATTGGCGGTAGTCGATGCACATTCGGAGTGAGCCATCTTTCTTCCTTACAAACAAGACCGGAGCACCCCATGGGGAAACACTTGGTCGGATGAAACCCTTATCCAACAAGTCTTTTAATTGCTCCTTCAATTCCTTAAGTTCTGTCGGAGCCATTCTATAAGGAGGAATAGAGATAGGTTGCGTATCTGGAAGAAGGTCAATACCGAAGTCTATTTCCCTTTCGAGAGGAATACCGGGCAAATCATCGAGAAACACTTCCAGAAACTCATTAACCTTGGAAACCGACTCAAGTGTAGGGGTTTTGGAATCCACATCCCTCACCTTAACAAGATGGTAAAAGCAACCCTTAGAGATCATCTTTCATGCCTTTAGGTAAGAGACAAATTGACCTCGAAACATAGAATTCCCCCTTCCACTCTAGGATAAGCTCATTGGAAACTGAAACTTGACCATTTGGGTCCTACAATCAATAGAGGCATAACAAGCATGCAACCAATCCATCCCAAGAATAACATCAAAATCTAGCATATCAAGCTCTATGAGATTAAGAAGAGTAACTCTACGGGATAAGGAAACGGGGCAACCTCTATAAACCCTCTTAGCTAAGATAGATTCTCCAATCGGAGTAGAAACATGAAAAGGATCTAGCAAAACATCCGGAACAATATCAAACCGCATGGCCACATAGGGCGTCACAAAGGATAAAGTAGCACCGGGATCAAGCAAGGCATAAACATCAAAATGGAAAAATTTTAACATACCGGTGACCACATCGGGTGAGCTCTCTTGCTTATGACGAGCTTGTAGTGCATAAAACCAGTTTTCTTTTGAGCATTCGAACCCGATCCTCTCGGTGGAGCTTGCTTATTCTCCCTTCCCTTGGTCATGAGAGAGGGACAATCCCTCATCTTGTGGCCACTCTTTCCACAACTATAGCAACTATCCGTATCGGCTAGACATCTCCCCTCATGCTTTTTCCCACATTTAGCACAAGGAGCCAAAGAAGAACCACCATCATTCCCATCTTGGGGCTTAGGGTTAGACACCCAATCTTTGTTAAACTTTAGAGGAGCACTAGAGGAGCCTTGGTTGGAGAACCTTTGCCAGAATCTAGGACGATCATGTTCATCGGACCTTGCATGAGAGAAGTTACCCTCACCGGTCCTAGCCCTCTTGGTCTCTCTAGACCTTTCTTAAGCTTTTCTTCCTCAATTTGTTGGGCATAGACCATGAGGTGAGAAATGTCCATATCATTCACAAGCATAGCGGTGCGGCACTCTTTCATCAACATTTCGGAAACTCCCGAGACAAACTTACTTATTCTTGCCCTTGGATCGTTGACTATGAAAGGAGCATATCGGGACAATTTAGTGAACTTCAAAGAATATTCTTTCACACTCATATTCCCTTGTCGGAGGTTGATGAACTCAAGCACCTTTGCCTCCCTCATCTCAAGGGAAAAGAACCTATCAAGAAAAGCAATCTTGAATTTCTCCCAATCAAGAGGACCTTCATTAGCCGCCCTCTTACTCTTCCATTGGTTGAAACAAATTTGGGCAACACCCTTGAGTTGATAAGCGGCCAACTCTACCTTTTCTTCCGGCGTTACACCCATAATCATCAACACCTTGTACACTTCATCGATGAACTCTTGAGGATCTTCCTCAACCTTGGAGCCATGAAATTCTGGAGGATTCATTCTAGTAAAGTTCCTCACTCTTGACACCGCCGTACCCACATTTGGGTTCACGGGAATCACCACCTCTCTATTGGCTTGACCCGTCACGGCTTGAGTCAATGCTTGGAAAGCATCCCTAAACTCCGCATTAGTAACTTGTTCCGCCAAAGGATCGGCCGGAACTTGAGGAGGAGCTTCTTGATCCACATTCTCTCCCATGTTTATTCTAGCATAAGCTCTTCGGGTCGCCATATCCCGAAACGCATAGGATAAGGATTAGGAGAGAGACTTATAGAGTTAAACTCTATGGCACGACTTAAGAATAATGAAACAAGTGAAGTTTCTTAAACGTTTTATAGCCTGTCATTCATAAATGTGGCGCGCTTCACACTCATGAACAAGACTCTACTTGATGCGGCTTATGAGACATCCTAGGATCTTTCTAAAACCTGGCTCTGATCCAAGTTTGTCACGACCCAAGGTACCCCCTAGATGTGACATGGCGTACAAAACCCTGAGAGGCCTCATACAAGCCACTTAGCATACATTACATACAAGATAATAGAGAATAAAAGTTCAAAAGAGAATTTCATAACAAAGCTTTTAAAAGAAACAGCGAAAGTCTACATCTCATGTCTCAAAGCCAATCTAATATAAAGAAGAAGGTTTGGGACGTAACCCAATGCAATCCAAAAATCTAGAAAGAAATACATGAAAAAGAAATAAGAGCTAGGCTATGTCCTCAGATAGATGCTGACTCACTAAGTCTTCTATCAACTCTCTAGTCAAACTCTAGCCACGAGTGGAAGGTGAATTGCCATGTCCTACACCAAAGAAGTTAATGTAGGCAAAAGTATGTGTTAGCACAATTAAGTACTAAGTATGATAACAATGCACATAAACACGTAAATCATGCTAGAGTGAAATATAATCATGACATGCAATGGCCAAACTTAAACATAATAAACATGAAACATAAAGCGTATATCAAGGCCAAAGCAAGCTAAATCATCTTTCTTTCTTTTCTTTACGTTACTTCATCATGAGAATACTTATGCATTAACTTGTGGGGAATGGCCGTAACCGACATATAAGACCATGTGAGCTATCAACATGGAATCCGGTGTCTACCCCACACCGAAAAGGGGTGTCCTACTTGCCAAGCTAAGACCATGAACTTCATAGCTTAGGTGGATCCACTAGATAATGTCTACTTAAAGACAACATCCTATGGTGGCAACATAGTTATGGGATATAGATTGCTTTTGAAACCCGGCCTCTACTAACGGGAGAGTTTTCACTAGAAGGCCCGGCCTCTACTAACAGGAGGGCTTCCATCTCAAATCCACTCGGTGCTAGGCAAATTTACCACGGATTTAGGCATTAACATATTCATATCATTAAACATGAAAAGGTACAACTAGGGTTACCCATTGAAGCAAAAATCATGCATTTAAACGATCATCTTTCATGGACCTTGTCCAAGCTTACATCATTAGGATAGCTCTTTAAGAACATGGGTAATCGCCTCTTTGTTCTTTTAAGTCATATTGGGAGTATTATGTGAGAAAACCTTTTACAACTCAACCATAGCATCATCATATCATAACTTTGGTACTTCACTCTCAAAGCACCCTTAATTCATCATACTCATATTTCATAGTTCATAGAGTTCATATAGGTTCATGCGCATTCAACTCATACCATGCAATTCAATACAAGCTCATGCTTAAAAAGCCATAATTAAGGAAATTTATCCATACTTGAAGGAACTCACATAATAGAGGAAAAATCATGCTTATGACTTGATCATGCTAAATGCATAAAATTAACCTCAATTCTTTCATGCTTCATGCTTAATTTCATACAGAATTCATAAACTTCATCAAATCATAGCTCAACCCAACAATCAAAGAATAGATCATCAAATTGGGGAAAATTAACTTGGGATCATGGGGGTTCATGCAATCTTTACATCAAACCATGTAATTCACGCTAATTCGTGCACTAAATTACTTTATCACGCTAGATTGTGCACTATAAATCATAAAATCAACAATTGAAATCATAATTGAAGAACCCATAATAATTGATCACAAACCCTAATTCAATTGGGGTAGAGTAAACCTTGAAATTCACGAAGAAGAGGAAGGTCCCATTGGAGGAAAGGACTCCTAATGGTGAACACTATCATACCTCAAAGAAATCCACAAGAAATTGGAGAAGATTGAAGGTCTTCAATGGAGGATTCAAGCTTCTTCTTCTTCCTTGAAGCTTGAGAGAGTTTCTTCTAGAGAGAGATATATTTGAGAGGAGATATTTGGGAATGAAATAAAAATGAGAGAAATTAGGCTTAAGAAGTATTTATAGGATTTGGATTAGGGGTATAACCGACTTAGCTTATTAGGAAATCAATTAGGAAAAAGACCAAAAAACCCTTAATTAATAAATGTCGGGGCCAATCGACGGACAAGATTTACGGTCCGTACATCAATTGACGGACCGTACTGTTCTTCCGTCAATTGATTCAGAGAGTTCATTTTGGGTTGAAAATTTGGCTAAGTCTGGAAGGCATCTACGGAACCCATCTATGGCCCGTCAACTGAACTACGAACTGTCCTTCTACTCCATAGGTCAAAGTTCAGAAACTTAGAAATCCTGAAAGTTCACAGTGCCATTGACGGTCCCCACCTACGGCCTGTCAAACCATCTACGACCCGTAGGTGGCCTCCGTAGGTCGTTGTCTTCAAGTGAGTTCTGCATTTTAAGTTCTTTGAAGGCTTGGGGTATTACATGTTTGTTGCCATTGTATTAGATCCTCGATATAAACTAAAGTATGTGAAGTTCCTTTTAAATTATAATCCTGTGGAGGGAATTGATAGATCTACTAAAGTGATAGATACTTTAGATCTCTTGTATATTCATTATACAAATTCTCTCACTGGGATCCATAATAAAAATATGGAATCTCAAGCTAGCGTGGTAAGTCAAATTAATGTAATTCAAGATTGTAATGTGCAATCACAATGGGAAGAATTTCTTGAACATGAAAATGATGTCGATAATAAGTCTGATCTTGACAACTACTTACTGGATGATTTGGAGAAGAGCAAGAATTTTAATATCTTAACTTGGTGGAAGGCTTCATCTGAGAGATATCCAATTGTCTCTAAGATTGCGAGAGATGTGCTTGCTATTCCTGTTTCTACAGTTGCATCAGAGTCAGCTTTTAGTACATGTGGTCGAATTCTTGATTGTTATCGAAGCTCTTTATAGCCAAAGACAGCTGAAGCTCTTATTTGTAGTCAACAATGGTTACAATCAACTTCTAAAGAGTGCAAACTTGAAGATCTTTTAGAAGAAATTCAAAATCTTGAGATACTTGAAAAAGGTACTTTACATAATTAGTTGCTTAATTAATTATATGTATACTTTTATGTTTCTTATTTCTAATGCATAATATGATCGTTCCTTTTTTTAGAATATCCGGATGCTGCTTTAAGAATCGATTAGAACTTCAATTGAGGAAGATGATGAAAGTAATTGCTATTGTTATAATGTTTTGGAGGAAAAAACACTTCTTGATGGTGAACCACAAGATAAAAAGTTCTTATTTTGTTCTTTATTTATTGAGAATCAAATCATATTGGAGGAAGTGGTGCAACCTTCATATACCAAAGGTAACGACCAAGCAACTTTAGTTTTGTCATCTCACAGCTTTGATTCTCTGCTTTTTCCTTCTTTATATTTAGGAATTTAATGTGATGGTTTTGATCTTTTGAACTTTGCTCTTTTGTAGATAATAAAGTACCAGTAAATTGGTATGCATTGCTGAGTGTGGTTTAAGGAGTGAATCTAAGCTTGTTAGTTGTGATTTTATTTCTTCAGTTTCTTAGAGTGAAGTTTGTACAGTACTCAACATCAATTTAATTTAATTTGTTAAAGAAGTGACACAACACACATGTGAGAAAGTTGCAGCCCTTGAATTTGTGCATCTTTACTAGTTGAGAAAGCTGCAGCCTTTATATCTTTGCTAGTTGAGAAAGTCTCAAGACTTGATCTTGTTATTGAAGAAGTGATAAAATTGTTTCAAGGAATATAGTCACGATAATGTGGTTATTAATATATTAATGAGTTCCCCTCCTATACAATAAAATATTGACTACTACTATTGATGAATGCATTAGAAAATTGTTAATGGATACACCTTTTCTTTTACAGTTTTATATTTTTATAGGGGTTAACAAATTACCTCTGAGCATTTTTTGGAAAATTGTCTATGTGTTAAGCAATACAGATTTTGTTCTTTGGCAATCCAAATTTTTAGTTTAATGACATATTGGTTGAATCTTCTTCTTTTTTTCGTATATGGTTAATAACCGAACAATCGAACCAAACTGAAATCAAACCGATAACAACCAAACCAACAAATATATATTATAAATGGTTTGGTTTGGTTTTAATAATTTAATAACCGATTAAATTGGCTTGGTTTTGGTTTTGACCAATACCCGATCCAAACCGACCCGTGAACACCCCTACCACCAGTGATAAGACCTCCGTCAACCCCAAAACTACCTGTGAAATCAGCTCAACCAGACCCCAACTCTCCTCTCCCTCATTGCTGCCACCAGCAGCTCTCAAACTCGCCTGAAATCAACCAAACCCAGAACCCCAAAAATCAGAAACAATCACGGCAAACTGACCCACCAACGATTCTTCCCATTCTCTTTTACCCTTTATGATACAATATCGGAGCATCACGACAACAACAACAACTAACATCGCTGCTGTCCAGTCCCCATCCCCTTTCCCATTTGCAATTTTCTCCTGTTTCAGCTTAATATCAATGAGCTCCGGCGAGCATAATCATGAACAGAGGAGCAACCATCGAGCTCCGCAGCTCCGACGAACTCACTTCCAGATCTAAACAGAAAAACACCATTAACATCGGCAAGAACCTCCTTTATTTTTTGTTATTATGTTTGTTTGTAGGTCTCCGACGACCTCTTATTTGTGTATTTTGAGAATGACTATTTTCCTTTTTGGGTGAATTTATTCTATTTTGTATTTGTGAGTGTTGATAATTACTGTTACGTTGTCGGAACTTTGTTTTTATTTCTATATTATTATTTAATTCATTTATTTTTATTCATATTTATTTCTTACTAACACTTTTACTAAGTGTCTTTACAGGTACCCGGAGTTTCTTTCCAAGGAAGCTATTCGAATGGAGTTTGAATTATATTTTTTATATTGACGTTAGGCAAACTTAGGCCATTTCTTATATTATTGCTTTACTTCATTATTTATTTATATTTTATATTCATTATATTTTATACATTGTTATTATATCTCCTCAATTTGTAAAAAATGAATTCAGTCGGGACCCATAGTTGTGGATTTCGAAGGATGCCTAATACCTTCCCTTCGGAATCACTCGAGCCTTTACCTAGAATCTATTGGTTTCGTAGAATTATTTTTGTTAGTTAATTAATTGGTTTCCTAATTTTTTCCTAAAATTAGGTGGCGGCTCCTTTAAAAAAAATTTATTCTTTTAAATTCTTTCAAAATTAGTTTTTTTTTAGTTACCACGACGTTTCACCTTATTTGAATAAAGTAGGGATGCAAACAGAATGACGACTCTCCGTTGGGGATATAGAGGTTCTAACCATTATGAATTCATTTTTTCAAATTGAGGAGATTTTGTTTTTATCATATCATATAATGTATCCTTGTAAATCTTTTGTTAATTAGTTGTATATTGTATTTTGTTGTTTATTCATTTTTTATTTAATTGTATGTATATTGTCATTATATTTCTTGGCATGGTTTCAGCCAAATGGCAAATAGAATGCATTAGGAAAAGGACGGTTACGTGGTTATCCGCGACTGTTCCTTCAGAAAAACACCCTATTTTTGGAGTAGTAAACGGATAGTTGGTTTGTGGTCATCCAACGCCGTTTATTATCTTCACCCTGCAGTTTGTCCAACTCGGGTACCAAGTCTCTTTTCAAAGCCAACTCTTAGTCAACTGGTGTAGAGTAAAGCCAAAACCTTGTATTTAGCGCATTTGCCTAAGATGACTCAACACTTAAGACACATTTGTATAAGACATGCATTCATTGTTTGTGAGTTATGTGATATATATGTTATATGTGAATATGTTGCATGCTAGTCTATTCATTTTCAAAAGTTTTTAAGAGCTTCATAGATACAAATATCAAGTCATTGTCAAGTCACTTTACTTTTCGAGTTATTTTTCTTTGACAGCTTGAAGCTTATTGCTCGTCCGAAGCAGTAAGGGACAAGAGAACTCACAAAAATTGAGTTTTTGAATTTCACAAGACATTACTAACCAGTTAAAAAGGCAAATCAGGGGAGTCTTTGACTATGAAGTTACACTCCTCTATTTTATTATTTTTATTACGGCCCTGCTTTCACACATTTCTCGTATTTTTGCAGAAAATCCGTCCCCGACAGTAGTCGGGGATGGTTATAATGATGCATGGTTTTTGAGAATAGTCGAAAGAATACACAGTCCCAAGACACAATTAAGAAAGAATACAGCAAGTGGTTGCCGTAAAAATAAGGAGGCCACATTCATATACAATCTCATGAAATACATTAAGAAAATAATATGAAGATAGGTGTTCATATCAACAGTTGAGAGGATACAAAGCATATTAGTGCAGGCAGACAGAAGACAGTACCTGGCTATAGATGTCAGCGGCACCAGACTTATGAGGAATCGCTCCGAATTTGTCTAAATCTTTATATTATTTTAGAACCTTATCTGAATGAACTACGCTAACCGGATTCTCATCTCGGTGAGATATGTAGGAAGCCCATCTTGGGTTTGGTATACATTCTTTTAAATGTCAAAAATAAATATTGTGTGCATATTTTTAGTGCCACATCTGAACGAACTACGCGAACCTGATTCTCATCTCGGTGAGATACGTAGGTAGCCCTTCTTGGGTTCGGTATACATTCTTTCAAATGTCAAAAATAAATATTGTGTGCATATTTTTAGTGCCACATCTGAACGAACTACGCGAACCTGATTCTCATCTCGGTGAGATACGTAGGCAGCCCTTTTTGGGTTCGATATTCATTCTTTCATTTTTTTTCAAAAATAAAGTAAAATAGTTTGTGCATATTTTCAAAGACATATCTGAACAAACGCGAACCTGATTCTCATCTCAGTGAGATACGTAGGCAGCCCTTCTTGGGTTCGGTATTCATTTTTTCAAAAAAATATATATTGTGTACATATTGTAAGAGTCATGTCTTCAGCTCAGTTGTGCCAATGCAGTTAGGAGAATAGAAGAATATTTGATATGATGGAGGGGACTGACTTTGTGGTAATCCATAGATTCTTTTGGTACCTCTTATTTGTACTTTTGTGATGCTTGAAAATTCTCTTGCAGGCATTCAAGATAAGATTAAAACCAACCCCTTGGTTTCATGTGCATTGTGTGGTGAGTTTTTAGATCGAAATTCAATAGCATCGCACTGTTGATCTAGAACTTGGCCCGAATGTTTATCGAGGTGAAATTCTGAGTAATGTTTGATTTTGGAAATGATCGTAGGCCTTCTTTGACCCGATTGTGCCTTTCAAATCCTACCAAATGACATTATTCCCTATTTTTCCCCACTTTGAGCCTGAAACCTTTTCTTTGGACAACCACATATTAATCATTATCCTTCTGAATGCTTACATGCACTATCCCTCTCTTGGCTTAACCTTCTTGAGCGCACCAAAGATGTGCAAATTATAAAAAAGGGATCCAAGTTTGAAATTGCCAAAGGCAAAAATATAAAGTTTCTCAGCAAATAAGGATTCAAAAGAAGTCGAAACAAAAGAAAGGGGTGAAAAAAAGGAGAAGTTGCAACAATAAGGACTCAAAAGAAGTTGAAACAAAAAAAGGGTTGAAAAAAGAAGAAGCTGCAACAAATAAGGATTCAAAAGAAGTCGAAACAAAAGAAAGGGACAACAAAAGGATCAGACGTCAAAGACGTGTCAATTGTCAAAAGCACAAATTCAGTGTGACGCTCAAGGAGGGATTAAGCCACTCTTATCCCAAATAAATAACCTACCTGTCCCTAAGCCTACATTACAAGCCAATGACAAGCCCTACATGATCTTATTCCAAATGTTTTCACATTAGTGGAGATTTACATAAGGGCCAAACATATGATATCACAGTTGCATGCGTTGAACTTTCTTGTGAGTGTGAGTGCATTTTGAAAAATATCCTTAAATCAAACGCTTCAAATATGTGTGGAATAAGACTTTTCTTGTTGTGAGGGTACTTGAAACATGATGATTGATACAATTCAAAACCTTTGTTTGAAGCAAGATGAACAAATCTTGTCAATACTTAAGTATGTTTGAGGTACCACTTGAATCTATAGAAATTACCTCGAATTCAATCTCAGTTAAGAAAAGAGAAATTTACATGCATTCCTAACTGTTGGTACCAAATGTAGTCAAGATTTGACTATTTTTTCACATTCTTCATTTTTCAAAAAAAAAAGAAAGAAAAAAAGGGGCAAGCACTCACCTTTTAATATCTTTTAAAGCAATTTTTTTTTATATTCTTTCTTTTGAAAATAATAATTTGCATACCCTTTTTTGGGTTGTCCATTGTAACGTGTGACATTAGGCTAATTCAGATAGTGTGAGATGCCTATTTTTACTTCATTGGGTTGTCCGTCCCAAAATGTGACATATTTTTTGTCTTTAGGCTTTGAATATCGAAAGGAATATCATTTTCCTATTTCATCATGTTCATATTGCACATTTTCTACTGATGATCTTGTCTCAGATTTTGCAGTATTAATCATCTACAGGATTGGAACCACATTTGACCTGATTCCTGGCTCAATAGGATATGTAGGCACCACGACGGCTCAATCATGTACCCAGTGTGATTTTCATTTCTCCTTGTAATAAAAACTGGGACAAAATTTTTGAGAAGATCTCAAAAATTCACAATAAAGATACTATCTCCAGTAAGTCAGGATTGGAGATCATTGTAAGATTTGTCGAGAGATCTAACTGGGACAAAAGTTTTGAGGAAAACCTCAAAAATTCCATCAAGCATTGGCAGAAGTTCAATATTCAACTTCGAAGGATCTTTAGCATCGCTTGAAGTTCAAAGTCAGCTTCTGATTCTCCAGCATTATCACAACAGAGAAAAAATAAATTGAGGATGCGAGCCACCAGTGCCTTGTACAACTCCTCCAATAAGACATGAGTCACAACGAACACAAAGTGTTAAAGAGAAAAAATATGGTTGCTCATAAGCATCAAATGATCAGGCATTTTGTACATATTCTCTTTTAAAGAATATTTTCTCAAGGTTTCTTGACTAAGTCGCTAGCTAAGGTGACATTGTGTCTACTAATCATTCCTTTTCTAGTACAGGAACAGGTGAAAGCATCGAGAGGATGACACTTTCAAGACATGTGAGAATCCACCTCGTTACAGTTGGACAATTATTGAGTCATCCACTTCGTTACAGTGGACAATCATCGAGTCATCCACCTCGTTACAGTGGACAATCATCGAGTTATTCACCTCGTTACAGTGGGCCATTGCATTTTTCATTTGCCGAGAGGACCATTGCATTTTTCATTTGTCGAGAGGGCCATTGCATTTTCACTTGCCTAAAAGGTCATTGCATTTTAAATTTTTCGAGAGGGCTATTACAGTTTTCATTAGCCAAGAGAGCTATTGCATATTTTCATTAGCCGAGAGGGCTATTGCATTTTCCATCAGCCAAGAGAGCTATTGCATATTTCCATTAGCCGAGAAGGCTATTGCATTTTTCATTTGCCAAGAGGGCCATTGCATTTTTCATTAGCCAAGAGAGCTATTGCATTTTTAATTGGTCGAGAGGGCCATTACATTTTCACTTGCCTAAAAGGCCATTGCATTTTTAATTTACCGAGAGGGCCATTGCATTTTCACTTGTCTAAAAGGTCATTGCATTTTTAATTTGCCAAGAGGGCCATTGTAATTTCACTTGCCTAAAATGCCATTGCATTTTTATTTTGCCGAGAGGGCCATTGCATATTTAGTCAGATATTTTTAAGTCGCATCTATTCGGAGGTGAAGGATGTGCACCGATTCCACGTTGAAGTCGGAGGAGGCTAACGTGAAAAATATTTTTTTTAAGTCGCATCTATTCGGAGGTGAAGGATATGCGCTCCATCTATTCCACATTGAAGTAAGAGGAGGCTGAGGTGGAAAGATATTTTTAAGTCGCATATATTCGGAAGTGAAGGATGTGCACCCATTCCACGTTGAAGTCGGAGGAGGCTAACATGAAGAATATTTTAAGTCACATCTATTCGGAGGTGAAGGATGTGCACCCATTCCACATTGAAGTCAGAGGACGCTGACGTGAAGAATATTTTTAAGTCGCATCTATTCGAAGGTGAAGGATGTGTACACATTCCACATTGAAGTCAGAGGAGGCTGACGTGAAGAATATTTTTAAGTCGCATCTATTAGGAGGTGAAAGATGTGCACCCATTCCACGTTGAAGTCGGAGGAGGCTGACGTGAAGAATATTTTTAACTCGCATCTATTCAGAGGTGAATGATGTGCACCCTATTCCACGTTAAAGTCAGAGGAGGCTGATGTGAAGAATATTTTTAACTCGCATCTATTCGGAGGTGAATGATGTGCACCCTATCTATTCCACGTTGAAGTCAGAAGTGGCTGAGGTGGAAAGATATTTTTAAGTCACATCTATTCGGAGGTGAAGGATGTGCACCATATCCTACCAATGGATCATTCTTATATGTCCTACCGATGGACATACATTTATATCCTACCAATGGATCATTCTTATATGTCCTACCGATGGACATGCATTTATTTTGCCCAAAGATCCTACCGATGGATCATTTTCATTCGTCCTACCGATGGACATACATTCATATCCTACCAATGGATCATCTTATTCACCCCATGATGGACATGTAGTTATATCCTACCGATGGATCATTCTCATGCGTCCTACCGATGGACATGCATTTATTTTACAAAATATCCTATCAATGGATTCATATTTGTCCTATCAAATGGACTAACAATCATTTTGCCACCACACTCATATCCTGTCGATAGTTATTATTTGTCTTTTCAATGGACTCACACCACTTTTCAACAATCAGACAAAGGTTGTCAACATGCATGAATTTTGAAGTAAGAATGACTTCGAATCACCAAGACAACAACGTATCCACAAGATCATGCAAAGACGATGGTAGAAAGTATCGTAAGGGATGCTACCTTTTTCTTTAATTTATGATTTACTAATGAGTTTTATCTTTGTTTTCTCGAGAACATCCAAGAGGATGCATTCTCAATTAAGCCACTGGTGTGGACTATGTCAACAAGGACGCAACACAACGTGAAACCTTTTGGAAGCAAGTCAAGGAGCGACTTCCACCACGTTCAAACCACATCTTTATATGAAGGTCATGTGTTTGGCCAAAATTGGATTTGTCAATTTTCTTTGTCCATGATTTCTCTCATCAATCATATTCAACGAAAGGGATAGCTGTTGACACCCAATTTTGGCCTAACACTCTCAAAATTCTTACTTTTAAGTTTTATTCATTCAATAGTATAAAATACATTTTTTATAATTTTAAATAAGTTTATTGATACTTATCCTTATTTTTCAAATTTTAAGATTTTTATTAGCTAATTTCAAATTTTTTTATCACAGTCGATTGAATATGTTCAAATATTTATTCAATTTGATGAAATCATTATTTTTGTTAAATTACATTTTTTACATGCCATTCATTTTATTCGTTACATTTGTTAGTATTCATTTTAATATTTTTTGTGCAATCTAGAAATTCATTTAAGTATGGATAAGATTTCATATACAGGTATTTTATTAATTGGTGGTTTTTGCCCACGGTTTTAAGATAATGGTATTGTACTATAGGTGGTTTCTGATTTTCTATTTAAACAATAGCTTGGTCATTAAGTTAGTGGTGGTGGATAAGATTTTAGGGGTAATTTTCAGATTTTTAATATTTAAGAAATTTTTTTAGTGTTTATAATTTTCCGGTGACAAGCTCACTGAAGTTCCATCGAAATTCGGCGTGTCCACCACCAAAATACCCCAATCAAGTTCCAAATTTTTTTTCCCGGCTTCTTCTCCCTCATCGAACCAAACCACCAGACCCCTCACCCTTGTCTTTCTTTCCCACTATAACCGCCCAACCAACCCATTTTCCTCTCTTTCTCGTTGCTGCCAACAAGAACCAAAAAACCATCTCCAAAATTCCATTTTCTCCGACCAACCACACCCACCAGTGACAAGACCTCCGACAACCCCAAAACTACTGGCGAAATCAGCTCAAACAGACCCCAACTCTCCTCTCCCTCATTGTCTCCACCAGCAGCTCTCAAACTCGCCTGAAAATAACCAAACCCAGAACCCCAAAAATCAGAAACAATCACGGCAAACAGACCCACTAATTTAGTCCTGATCCTTTGGACAAAGATGATTTTTTTTTCCTTGATTTCATTTTGTTCTATTTTGATTGTTATGTTGACTGTTATGGTTGTTGTTGGCTGCCTTTTTTTTATTATTGTTACTGTAAGGTGCTTTTGCCATACTTATTATATATTATATAATATTATATATGTCTTGTCACATTGTGTGTTATTTTATTTTGTCATTAATTATGTGTATTTCGTTAATTGAATTAATTATTTGTTTTAGCTTATTGTTACCTGTTCTTTATGGTTTGGTAATTGGAGTTTCTAGTTTTAGTTTAGCAAATTGCTATTGTTCAAGTTTTAGTTAGCTTGTTATTTTATTGTTTGTTTTCTCTTAACTTTCATCATTAGTCTTATTTAACTTGTATATTAAAATTGGCCAATGAAAAAATCTCTCTGTCGGTATTAAAGGCCTCCCCAATGTTAAAAGACGAAAATTTAGTGTAAGTTGTATTATATGTTATACGTTATAAGTTGAATTGTCCGATGAAGAAACTACCGTCGATTTTCAAGGCCTCCCATGTTAATAAGACGAATTTTTTATTTCTAAATTATTATTTAATTCATTTATTTTTATTCATTTTTATTTCTTAATAACACTTTTACTAAGTGTCTTTACAGGTACCCGGAGTTGCTTTCTAAGGAAACTATTCGAATGGAGTTTGAATTATATTTTTTATATTGACGTTAGGCAAAGTTATGTCGTTTCTTATATTATTGCTTTACTTTATTATTTATATTTTATATTCATTATATTTTGTAAATTGTTATTCTATCTCCTCAATTTGTAAAAAATGAATTTAATCGAGACTCATATTTGTGGATTTCGAAGGATGCCTAATACCTTCCCTTCGGAATTACTCGAACCCTTACCTAAAATCTATTGGTTTCGTAGACTTATTTTTGTTAGTTAATTAATTGGTTTCCTAATTTTTTCCTAAAATTAGGTGGCGACTTCTTTAAAATTATTTTATTCTTTTAAATTATTTTAAAATTGGATTTTTTTGAGTTACCACGACGTTTCACCTTATTTGAATAATGTAGGGATGTAAACACTCATACAAAGGAGGTGGTTAGAGTTGCTCAAGAATTATGACATGAGTATCCTCTATCACCCAGGTAAGGCTAATGTTGTTGCTGATGCTTTGAGCAGGTTGTCCATGGAGAGTACTGCTCATGTTGAGGAGGGCAAGAAGGAGTTAGTTAAGGAAGTGCACAGGTGTAACACCCCAGTTTTTTTAAAAGAAGGAAAAATGCAGTTTTAAAATTTTTCTGGTGCCAGTGATGACGGAGGCCATCTACAGACCGTAGGTGGAGTGACGAGCCGTAGATGGGAACCGTTGATGGCCCTGCCAACTTTATGAATTTTGAATTTCTGAACCTTGACCTACGGAATAGTAGGACGGTTCGTAGTTCGGTTGACGGTCCGTAGATGGGTTCCGTAGATGCCTTCCAGACTTAGCCAAATTTTTAGTCCAAAACGAACTTTCTGAATCGATTGACGAAAGAGCAGGACGGTCCGTCAGTGGATGTACGGACCGTAGGTCCTGTCCGTCGATTGGCCCTGACAGTTTTATTTAAGGGCTTTTTGAACTTTTTCCCTAAATGTTTATTCCTTATACTAAATGATTTTGACCCTTAGCATTGGCCCTATTTATATTTTCTAAGCCCTAATCCGTTGATTTTCCAACTCTCATCTCCCAAAATATTCCTCTCTCTAGAAGAACAAGAAGGAGAAGAAGAGAGCTAGGGTTCTCATCAAGGTCATCAACCCCCCTTTTTATTTCAAGGCATTGGCATTGAGGTATGATAGTATTTACCATTTGGAGTCTTTCCTCCAATGGGTCCTCTTTTTCTTAAGGTTTTCAAGGTTTAGTCTTGCCCAAGAGAGCTAGGGTTTTGACAAATTCTTATGGGTTCTTCATTATGCTTTCCATTGTTGATGTTATGGTTGATAGTGCACGATCTAGCGTGGTAAAGTAAGCTAGAGCACGATTTAGCGTGGCTTACATGCAACTTGATGAATCCCATGAGCTTATGCTAAGTTTCCCCCAATTTATGATTATGTTTATGATTGTGGGTTGATTGAGAAAACATGAATTGCATGAACTCTTTGTGAATTGAGTTAAGGATTATGATTATCAAGCTATGAATTTCATGTAAGACTATGAATGATGAAAAGAGGATATTTTATGAAAAGATGCATGTTGAATCAAAATCTATGATTTTCCTCTATTATGTGGGTTCCCTCAATTATGACTAAATTACCTTGATTTTATGACTTTCTAAGTATTAGCTTGCATTGAATTGCATGTTTTGAGGTGAAGCTTATGAACACATGATTTATGAGTTAAGAGCATGATGAGCTATGTAAATATGAAGCTTGTGAACTCATGCATGTTTTATGAAGTTTATGATAAGTTAGTGCAATTGTTGAGTTGTGAAAGGGTTTCTCATGTAATGCTCAACCTATGAATGTGAAAGGTTTTCTCACACGTAATGATTCATAACTTGTTGAAAAGTTTGCTCAACTAAGCTTGAATCCATGATTAAGGAACTATTCTATGAAGGAACAAGAGGTGATTACCCATGTTTACTAATAATGAAATCACGACTAATAGAAGAACAAGAGGCGATTACCCATGTTCTTAAGGAGCTATTCTAATGAATGAAGGGACAAGAGGCAATTACCCATGTACCCTAATGTAAACAAAGCGGCGATTACCCAAGTCTACCAATAATGAGTTTATGACTAATGTAGACAAGAGGCGATTACCCATGTCTACCTAAGATAAAATGAACTATGATAAATCCGTGGGAAGTATGCTTAGTACCGAGTGGAAAAGTGGTGATTACCCATGTCCCATAACCTATGTGCCACCATAGGGTGATGGTCTATGATAGACACTAGCTAAGCAGTTCATGGTCTTACCTTGGCAAGTAGGACACCCCTTTTCGGTGTGAGGCAGACACCGGATTTCATGTTCATAGCTCACGTGGTCTTATATGTCGGTTAAGGCTATTTCCCCACAATTAATGAACAAGTGTTATGATGATGATGATCTAAAGTAAAGTAAAGGAAAGATGAATAGCTTAGCTTGTCTTGGCCATGTTTTATGCTTCATGTTTCTTATGTTCTATCATGTTTTAGCTTGGCCATTACATGTCATGATTATATGTCATTCTAGTATGGTTTATATGCCCCTTTGTGCATTGCTATCATACTTTGTACTTGATTGTACTAACGCATACTTTTGCCTACATTGATTCTATTGTTGTAGGGCTTGGCAGTTCTTCTCATCCCACTAGTGGCTAGTCAGTTCCAATGATAGTGAAGACTTAGTGAGGCCTCCTATGTCCGAGAACCTAACCTTGTTACCTTTTCATGCTTTCCGTTATACTTTTAGATATTGTACTGGGCTGTGTCCCAAACCTTCATTTCAATTCTATTGTGTTAGATGGCTTGAGACTTGAGATGTAGACTTCCGCTGATGTTCTTAAACTCTGTTGTGATTTTGTCTTTTAGACTCTTTAATTCTACTATCTTGTATGAATGTATGCTAAGTGGTTTGTATGAGGCCTTTCGGGGTCTTGTATGCCATGTCACGTCTAGGGGGTACCTCGGCTCGTGACAACAGGGTTGCACGGTTGGGTGTTCGTTTGTTAGATTCCAGCGAAGGTAGGGTTGTTGTAATGAATGGGGCTGAATCATCATTAGTGGCAGAGGTGAAGGAGAAGAAAGAAAAAGATCCTATTTTCTTGAATTAAAGGCAAATGTGTATAAGCAGAAAGTGAAGGCTTTTGCACAAGAGGGAGATAGTGTGTTGAGATATCAAGGAAAGTTATGTGTTCCAAAGGTGGATGACTTCCAAGAGAGAATCATGGAAGAAGCTCATAGTTCTAGATATTCTTTCCATCCAGGTGCCACCAAGATGTACCATGACTTGAGAGAAGTCTATTGGTGGAGTGGCATGAAGAGGTATATTGCCGAGTTTGTTGCTAAGTGCCCAAATTGCCAACAAGTCAAGGCTGAGCATCAAAGGCCATGTGGTGTGGCTCAGAATATACCCCTTCGGGAATGGAAGTGGGAGATGATTAATATGGACTTCATTACAGGTTTACCGCGGTCTCGCAGACAACATGATTCCATTTGGGTGATTGTGGATTGGATGACCAAATCAGCCCATTTCTTATCGGTAAAGACCATCAATACAGAAGAAGAGTATGCAAAACTGTACATTCGGGAGATAGTCTGACTGCATAGAATTCCCTTGTCCATCATTTCATATAGAGGTGCTCGGTTCACTTCACAGTTTTGAAAGTCGTTTCAGAAAGGTTTGGGTTCGAAGGTGAACGTTAGCATCGCTTTTCAACCACGGACCGATGGTCAAGTAAAGCACACAATTCAGACCTTAGAGGAAATGCTGAGCTTGTGTCTTGGATTTCAAAGGTAATTGGGATGACCACTTACCTCTTATTGAGTTTGAATACAATAATAGTTACCATTCCAGCATTCAGATGGCTCCTTATGAGGCTCTATATGGGTGGAGGTGTAGATCTCCTATTGGCTGGTTTGAGGTTGGCGAAGCTGAGTTGATAGGACCAGATTTGGTTCATCAAACCATGGAGAAGGTGAAGACAATTTAGGAGAGGCTGAAAACAGCAAAGAGTCGTCAGAAATCCTATAATGATATTAGGAGAAGAGATTTGGAGTTTGATGTTGATGATTGGGTATATCAGAAAGTTTCACCCATGAAGGGCGTTATGAGGTTTGGTAAGAAAGGAAAGCTCAGTCCATGATACATTGGTCCTTACTGAATATCCAAGAGAGTTGGTAATGTAGCTTACGAGTTGGAGCTACCATCCGAGCTAGCAGCAGTCCATCCAGTGTTTCATATTTCTATGTTAAAGAAGTGATTGGGTGATCCTGCACTTATTATGCCTACTGAGAGTATTGGAGTGAAGGACAGTCTATCCTATGAGGAGATTCCAGTCCAGATCCTTGATCGGCAGGTTCGCAAGTTGAGAACTAAAAAGGCTACATCAGTCAAAGTCTTATGCCGGAACCAATTTGTTGAGGAAGCTACTTGGGAGGCCGAGGAGGATATGAAGAAGAGATACCCTCACCTCTTTTCCTTTGAATCAATTCCAGACCAAGGTACTAATTCCTTGTAAAGTACTCTTTAAGTTGATATGTTGAAGTTTATGCTATTTGCATGTTTTGTGCTTTGTTTTGGGTGGTTAGACACTTTCCCATTGTTTCATGCTAGTTTGAATCCCATTCGAGGACGAATGGTCCTAAGGGGGAGATATTGTAACACCTCATATTAGAGAAAGGCTAGAAAAGGGTCAAACAGGCATGTCAAGAACCCAAAAGTGGACCATGGAACTCTCCACAGAGCCCTAAACCAGTCGTGTAGGGGACCACGGTCTGTTTGGGCACTCGTGGTATGTTCCAGAACCTGCCCCCTCAGAAGGGGCTCCTTCCTTAGTCACTGGTCAAGGACCACGAATGTCTAAACGGCTCGTGAAGCCCCACACGGTCTGTGAAGTCATCCGTGAAGGAGACTTGTCAGACTTAGAGTTCAGGGTCAACTTGAAACGATCATATCTCTCAACACAAAATGAATTAGGTGGCCCATGACCAATCAAATTAAAGGTCTTTGAGTTTTCTCTCCAAATCCACCAAGTTTGCCTCATTTGAAATTCAAAGTAAAAAGTTATGCCTATTTAAGTGAAGCACTACCAGGTAGACGATGCTTCATGGCAGCCTATACGGCCTGTGAAGCCTTAGACGGCTCGTGAAGCCTTTCCAGTAAGGCACCTTATCAGTTTTTAAGTTAGGGTGAAGGTGGTCTTTTCCCAAAGTGTTTGGTACCTTAAACTACATCGTTTTAACCCTATTCTAAGCCTAAACTACGTCATTTCACACAAAATTAAGGGCTTAGAAAGTGTTAATCAATACTTTTACGTTCATTAACACTTCAAGACATTAGAGAAAGGTTCCAAGAGGAGAAAAACTAGGGTTCAAGCGTTCTTCGAATTTCATCGATTCCGCCAAGAACTTTGTTCTTCCCAAGTATGTAAGGCTAGCATAGTGATGGACTGAGTTCGTCCCCATACCCTACATCTACTTTTTATCAGTAAAAGAGTAATCTAGGGTTATATCCTTAGTTTGAGTATTCTTGAGATGAGTTTGATGCAGAGTCCTGAGTTCTTGAATTTTTGATCTTGAGTTTCTATTCCTAATTATCGAGTTGTTGTATATTGTACATTGAGATTGTTGAATTGATTGTTCATGTCCATTTTTCAGCATGAACCCTATTATGGAGCATTTCATGGAGATCTTATTGAGAATCCTTTAAATAGATTCTAATTGTTTAAATTGAGTTTTGAGAAAGTAAAAGGGGAGTCTGAGAATCTTTTTAGAACAAATGCTTTGTCTTTAAAATTGATTCTGAGGAGAGTAAAAGATGAGTTTCGAGAAAGGCATAGGGAACTAAGTAATTCCCAAAGATAACAGTTTTAAATTGAGAAAAGAGAAACTTTGATTTCTAAATGAGTTTATGAGTACTGAGACACTTCAGAGCAGTTACCTCTTTTAAGAGGATCTTTTGAGTAATTACCTCAAATTAAGAAAAGAGAATGTTTTTAAACATTGAGCATGAGTAATAATTTTGAGAGTAGTATTGAGCACCGATATGGGGGAGAGTTCAGACAGGTACTCACAGCCCCCATAAACCATATCTTGCCAACATGGGTAAATAATTCATACTTTTTAGATGATTTCCTTATGACTTCGAGTACTTAGTGGATCCACTTAGTTGAGGTGTTTTATATCGCGGCACAATATAGGATAATTTTGGCAGCGTGGGCGAGACGTTGTATCATCACGTAGCTCATAGTGATGGTTGTCGGTTAGAGAATCTCCTATAGAGTTAAAGTGTATTTTTATATATCACTTATTACATTGAGTTTCAGAGATGAGTAAGTATTTTGTAAAGTTAAATGATTTCATTCCTTTAATCCTTTAAATTTAGTTGAGTTTATGATATATCTATTGCAGTCATTCAGTTCAGTTATCTGTTTATTCAACTATATTAGATACTCGTGCATTCCATGTACTGATGTCATTCGACCTGCATCTTTTATGATGCAGATACAGGTGTTCAGGGTCATCAATAGACACTTTTTTGAGACCACTTAGCACTCCCAGTTAGCTTTGGTGAGCCTCCTTGCATTCCGGAGGACCCCATTTTATTTATGTTATTAGTTGATTGAGGTGTCGTGGGTCTTGTCCCGACACCTATCTTACTGTTAGAGGCTTCATAGATAGTTAGAGTTAAGGAGTCTCTCACTATTTTCCTTGTTGAGGTGTTTTGAGATCTTGAGATGATTACTTATATTTTATTAAGTATTTCCATTTTTTCATTTGAGTTAAGTTCTAATTGAAACTTTTAATTTTAATTATGCACTTGGAGTTCTCGTTTCATTTGAGTAAGTCTTCCGCTAAGAGTCAACCAAGCCAAGGGTTTCCTTGGGGACAATAATGGTTCTTGAGTGTCGGCCATGTCTAGGGTGTAGGCTCGAGGCGTGACAGTTTGTTTAACTTCGACTAATATATACTCGTATAAGCTGACCTTATTGTGTTGGATATGCTTAATTTTGATGTTGTCCTAGGTATGGACGGGTTATCTCCCTACCGTGGGGTCTTAGATTGCTTCGCCAAGAGTGTTACCTTAGCCATACCTGGCATACCTCTGGTGGTGTGGTAGGGCTCTTTTAGTCACACGCCAACTAGGATTGTCTCTTATGTTCGGGGGTAGAGATTAGTGTCGGGCAGATGCTTAGCCTATTTGGTCAATGTGCGGGATGTTTGTAGGGAGGACCCTATAGTTGATTATGTTCCTATTGCGTGAAAGTTCACATATGTCTTCCCTATCGATTTACTTGGCTTCCTCCCTAAATGTGATATTGATTTTTCTATTGAACTTGAGCCAGACACTCGTCCCATCTCTATTTTGCCATACTGTGTGGCCCTTGTAGACCTTATGGAGCTAAGTGTTCAGCTTCAGGGTCTATGCGTATGTGTATAACCTATCGGCAGCTAAACAAGGTGATTGTGAAGAATACGTACCCTATGTCTCATATTGATGACTTGTTTGATTAGCTTCAAGATGCAGAGGTGTTCTTTAAGATTGATTTGAGATCATATTACAATCAACTAAGGATTAGTGCGGCCAACATCCCTAAGACAGCTTTTAAGATTCGTTATGGCCATTATAAGTTTCTAGTGATGTCTTTTGGGTTGACCAATGTCCCGATGGAGTTCATAGACTAGATGACGCACATTTTTCAAGTCGTATATAGACTGTTCCATCATTGTGTTCATTGATGACATCCTTGTATACTCGCGAAGCAAGGAAAATCTCAAGCAACATTTGGGGACTTTGCTACAAACTTTGAGAGATTAGCGGCTTTATGTCAGATTCTCAAAGTGTGAGTTCTAGCTTGAGTCTGTATCATTCTTGTGGCACGTGGTGTCCAAGGATTGTATTATGGTTGACCCGTCGAAGATTGAGGCTATTCATGATTAGGCTACGCCTACCTCAGTGACTGAGATCGGAGCTTTCTTGGGTTAGCCAGCTACTACAGACGATTTGTCGAGGGCTTCTCGATGATTGCAACACCTTTGACTCATCTTTTTAATGTTCATTTTGAGTGGTTAGATCACTGTGAGTTGAGCTTTTAGAAGCTCAAGGAGTTGTTGACTACTGCTCTTGTTCTGACTCTTCCAATCGAGGGTGACGGTTCCATTATGTATTGTGATGCCTCTATCGTTATTTTAGGTTGTGTTTTTATGTATTAGGGTCGTGTGATTGCATATGCATCGATGAAGCTTAAGGTGTACAAGCACAACTACCCCTCTCATGATTTGGAGTTGGCGGTGGTAGTTTTCGCGCTTAAGATTTGGAGGCATTACTTGTATGGGATCCGATATGATATCTACACCTATCGTAGGAGTTTGTAGTACATTATGCACCAGAAATACCTCAACTCAAGGTAGTATAGATGGATTGAGATCCTGAAGGACTACAACCTCTCTATTTTATACCATTTAGGCAAGGCAAATGTGGTATCAGACTCCTTGAGTCGGAAGGCAGTGAGTATGGGTAGTCTAGCCTTCCTTTTAGCTTCGGAGCAACCGTTGGCCTTAGACATTCAGTCTTTAGCCAACAAGATGATTTGCCTTGATATTTCAAATTCAAGGTGGGTTCTAGCCTATGTTGGAATTCAATCGTCATTATTAGAGCAGATTAGTGGTCAGCAGTTTGAGGATGATGCCCAGGTAGCTATTTGAGATGGGGTTTTGCGAGGTGTCGACGTTAGATAGATCACCTTGGATGCAGATGGTTTTCTGAGATTTTATGGTTGTATTTGTGTTCCTAGAGTTGGAGACTTGATATAGTTGATTCTTCGTGAGGCCCATGATTCCAGATATTCTATTCAATCGGGTACAACGAAGATGTATCGCAATTTGTGGCAACATTACTAGTTGATTGGTATGTGGAGATATATTGCAGACTATGTGTCCTCTTACTTGTGTTGCCAGCATGTAAAGGCCTAGCATTTGAGGACTAGTGGTCAGTTCCAGAGATTGTCCATTTTAGAGTGGAAATGGGAGCACATCACCATGGACTTTGTTAAGGGGTTGCCTCAGACTTCTAGGGATGTTGATATCATTTGGGTCATCATGGATCAATTGACCAAGTCGGCACACTTTCTTCTCATTCAGTCTTCTTTCAGCTCCGAGAGGCTAGCTCGTGTTTACATTCGGGAGGTAGTTCATCTCCATAGGGTGCATGTGTCTATTATATTAGATAGGGGTTCTCAGTTCAAATCGAACTTCTAGAGGACCTTTCATGAGGAGTTGAGTACTCGGGTTGACCTTAGCAGAACCTTTCATCTATAGACCAAGGGGCAATCAAAGCATACTATTCAGGTTTTAGAAGATATGCTATCGGCATGTGTGTTGGATTTTGAAGCCTAGGCCACGTGGTACTCATTTCTTTAGGAGGCTCTAGACAGAGTTTGGATGATTCAAGATAGGCATTCTAGGAATCTGTCTCACTTATTAACTCTTTTCGTGCAGTTGTCACTTGTGGTATGGGTTGGTTCCAATTGATATCTCGACAAAGTAATCTGGATTCCATTGTTGCGGCTGAAGGTAGACTAGCAAGGGAAGATTGGAGCCGGAAAGGTTCCAATTGGTATCTGTCCTTAAGGGTTATGTGAATGCATGGATAGCCAGTTAGTGGTCATCTATGACACAAATATTCTATCTTTAACTTGATTAATAGGTGACAAACGCTTAAATGGTTGTTATTATGTGAGTTGTGTTTCTTGAATAACTGCCTATGTGTGAGAGTCTAGAGCCGAAAGGTCAAAAAATTGAAACAAAATTCCAAAAGGGCAACAAAAAATAAGTTTAAAATCAAAAGGGTAACATTTAAACGGGAGGGAGACGACGTCTAAATTGGGGTTGAAAGGCGCATGTCCCTATGCTCCTTGCAAGGCGCAAGGAGACAAAGACTTACAAGTCACAGTATGTTTGCGCCTTGTAAGGGCCATTGGGCGCCACACCTTTGTTTAAATAATAACAAAAAAGTTGTTTTGCCTCTAAAATTTTCCATGCAATTTGTTCTGGTTGCGCCAATTTTGCCTTATAAAATAAATATTTTATGAGCTGATTTTGCCGTATTCAATTTTTCCACCATAAACACGTTTTAGTTGAAGAAATAATAATCATACTAGATATTTGAATACCCACTTCTAAATTTCTAACAATTATATTGTCTCATTCATTCGAGCCCTTCTAGTGAAATATGAACATATATTTGAATACCCATTTTAGAAATGTTAAAAGCTAAACAGTGAGTACAAAATGTAAGCGATGCGGTCAGGTTTAATAGTTTCTTTTATATAATTTGATATTATTGAGTACAAAATATAAGGGACACGAAAAAAATACAAAAGAATAAAACTTCTAGAGATTATCGTCTGCCTCGATGCGGTTGTTGTTGTTTATGTGTACCTGTTCCACACATAGTGGGTACGTGTGGCCTTGTTGTTCTTCGAGGGTTGTTAATGTCCCGCAAAATTAAATTTATTATTGAATTCTATTAATACTTTATAAATGTGAAAATTGAAGTATACTCCATTATTACAACATACATATTCTTGTGAAGATTCATCTTCATCATCATTTTGACTTTGAGACATATCATCCTACAATAAGATGTAAAATATATAATTTAATATAAATAAAATATTTCAATAATTATTTAAAGAGTATATTATTTACCATCGAAAAATTCAATCTCCCAGCATCAAATGCTAAGTTTTGAAATTCACGTTGGTGTGTATTTTGTGTAGAACCAAAATTTTCATCGCTAAATTGTTGAAAATCCAAAATTCCATCATTAGGAGTTTGAAAGCCACTATCTTCTTCTTGTGTGTAGTTGGGCACACTCGTAGATGCTCCAACACAGTCAAAAATGTTATTGGTGTTGGCCTCATATTGATTTCTCAAAAATTTCGTATTATGTTCTTCTATATGAACACCTCCCCGATTTTGTCTAACACGTCTATGAAGTGATGGTGGTGGTGGTTGATATTCATTTGGTGGAGTAAATTGTTGTTCAAAATTCAGCCGCGTGTTCAAATGAGCAGCATTCATAGCATCTCTAGAATAAGATGACATCTGTCTTGCATTTTCTCTCATTTGAAATGATTAAGTATTATCATTTTCTATTGCTTGATTCCTTCTATACAATCTTTCATGTTTCCTTATAAAATTCATTAAAAATATATATAAAAAAAGAAGTCAATGAAAGAAGTAAATGATATTTATGTATTTAAAAAAAATTACATATCAATGCCTCAAATCTTCCTGCGATTGGTTGATATCCAATTTGGACAGTATGTTGTGGATTTGCAATGAACATGCGTGAATGTTGTAGATACCAATGAAAATAATCAATTTGGTTTGCATGATAATTTATTTGTACAAGATGTTGATAACGTTGATTCCATGTATTTTCAGTATCAACTAATATCTGATGAATATCTACCATTATTTTTTTGCGCTTATCGATGGTATAATGATCAACAGAATAATGCGCATTTTGTGGTATATGTTGCACAAAACCAAATTGTGTAACTACATGATCAACCATGTGCCACTCACGATAAATTCCGAAAATAAGTGGCAACTTCACCATCCACACATTCTGCCCTCGTCGGCACCATTTAGGCAACGCATTAAGAACTACTTGAGAATAAGGTTCCCAAATAAACTATAAGAAAAATAAATTAAAAAGTTAACATATATCACACTTTTTTTTTACTATTTTAGATCTTGTGATAAACTAATTTTTTTATTATACCTCATCATGTTGTAGATTGTCTAAAACATCTCTAAGTATGATCAGAATATTTCGAGCCTCATTTTGATGAAACCTTCCTTGAGACTACTTATATGCAAGTGGTTTTTGTCCCTCTAGTTGATCATTGTTGAAAGGCAATTGTGGAGGTTGTACTGGGATAATACGCCCCCACGCCCATACCTATAAAACAATAAATAATTTTATTATTAATATTAAAAAATAGTCAATCATAATAATTACAAATATAAAGATGACCAACATGTAATAATGATATAAAACCATTTACAACGGTAGTGTCGCATATAGATGCGCGACATGATGAATGATACAAGTAAGAAAGCGTGGCAGCTCCCCAAGCTTGTGTTGCCAATGCATGTATGTCACCCTGAAAAAAATCAGAATTTAATTTATTTCCTGACTTATCAGGAAATAATGTTCCTCCAAGCAACCAAACCAAGCATAATCTAAATTTTTGTAGTACCTCTACATCAGTGGAATTATCGGTTATTTTATTTGAATTTTCTATATAATTAATTAATAATACTGAAAAAAATCTATAACCTTGAAAGCAATTTTTTGGAGGAAATCAACCGGTTAAATTATAAATTAAATTTTGTCTAGTAACCAAATCCATGGATTTAATGTTTTTTAGTAGAATCTGTGTACCATCAACAACCATACCGAACATAACTTCTATATCCTACATAGTTATTGTTGTTTCACCAGTTCTCATATGAAAGGTATGAGTTTCTGGCCACTACCTTTCAACCAAAGCAGTAATAACGCTTGCATCTCACGGAATGTATCCTACTTCAAGAATATCTCTAAAACATGTGTAATTAAAATAATTTAGTATATGAGGATGAAGTGGATTATTTTGTATCTATTGCATGGTTCATGATCATGTCGGTGCACTATTAAACGTGTTTCCTTCACACTCAGTTCACCATTCCAAATATTTTGAGACTGATGTTTATGTTGTAACGTTAAAACATCATACTCAATTGGTCTCGGATGTGCAAAATTTCCTTGATTCATCTATATATCAAAATGAAAGAAAAAATTACATCAATATTGATACTACAACTTAAAATTAAATCATTAATTAAAAATATAAATTTAAAACTTTACCATTAAATTACCTTATATTGTCTTGATTCTACAAAAGTTTGATAACTTTGAGCTTTGATAACTTTGGGTCAACTTTTATAGGATGAACATGACAATTATATCTTACAAAGTTATCCGCGTGTAGTTTACTTTTTTGCATGCATGCATACAACTCCATTATTATAAGTTACTCCCTCTGTTCACTTTTACTTGTCACACTTTGATATAAGTATTTTACCAAATTATTCCCTATTAAATGATGTCTTGAAAAATAATTTGAAAAATAAATATTTAATGCTGAGGGTAAAACATGAAAAAAATTATTGTCTTTTCTTGATATGTCAAAAGTGACAAGTAAAAATGAAAATCTATTTAAGGAATACGTAACAAGTAAAAGTGAACGGAGAGAGTATTTTTTCTTATTTATATTAATACATTAAATACTTCAAAATTTTAAAAAAATATTTATAAAGGTATGCGTTCATTTTTATATTATGACAAGCTAAATTTTTACTAATTATTTAATATATTTAATACTTAAAAATTATAATTATTTAATATATTAATACTATTAAAATTAAAGAAGGCGCAAGGTTCTCTGCGCCTTACAAGGCATAAGAGACCTGCACCTTACTTTGGCATTTTGAATTAAAGTAAGGACCCCGCGTGAATCTTGCAAATTTGCAGTGTTGATTTGATTCAACACTGCAATGTAAAAAATGTACCCGCGTGAATCTTGCAAACTTGTAAATTCAACACTGCAAAGTTTGACAGCCTTACTTTAACGTTTGACAGGATAAAATTTTAATTTTGCAGGTTTGACTAAAAAGTAAAATTTGCCTTCATTTAGTTTTTTGTTTTGCCTTTCTTATTTAATTTTTTTCATGTGAATTTTATAGTATTAAACAAATTCAACACGGTAAGAAAGTTTTAAAATTATTAATGCTATAATTTATTATTATTAATTTCTACTCTCTCCATTTCAAAATAAGTGAATTATTGACTCTTTTTTTTATTGTTCAAAATGAATTGTTCTAAGTTTAAGAGAGTTGTTGGAAATTTCTTCATTTTTGCCTCTCATTTACATTTACATTCTTATCAATAGGGCACAAACTTTTTTACTAACTTTTAAAAAAGTTTAAGCGAGTTGTTGGAACCACACAATGCAGCCAATGAATGAGATGATCTTTTAGAAGTTCAATGAATAAGAAATATAAATCTTATTTTAATTCACTTTTTTCCAATAATAGTATAAAAATGCCAGCAAAACTTTCAGTATTTGAAAGCTGGATTTTTCTTTACCAAAGGTTTTAGTGGATATTTAATTTATTGAACCCTCTCTCACCTACCATTCTTTAAATTTTTGGCACAACTACTTTCAGGCCTTCGCTTCACCCATACTTTTCTGACAAAAATTCTTAAAGAAGGCGCAAGGTACTCTATGCCTTACAAGGCGCAAGAGTCCTGCGCCTTACTTTATTTCAACTGTTATGTTTTGTTGACCAATACTTTAGGTTTAATAGACTAAATTTCAAGTAAGGCTGAAGGTATTATGCGCCTTACAAGTGAATCTTGCAGTGTTTGTCAGGAAATAAGTAGAAATATTATAGTGTTTTTGTTTAATATTTTTAAAATTTCATTGAAACATATTTTTAAAATTTGTATTATTTAGTAAAAATAAAAATATAACATGTATTCTACCTTTAAAAACACATAGAGTGTGCAAATTTTTTTAAGAACTTTTAAAATGACTGATATTTTAACAGGTAATTCACTTGTATTTAAATATAATTGTTTAATCTTTTTTTTCTTTATATATTCATACAATTTGAATTTTGAAGGCCTAATGAATGTGGAGGTCCTATCACTCAGCTCTCTAAAGTAGTTCACATCAATGACTATGAACTACACGATGTGACTGTTCGTAAACATTTACAAGATGATTCAATGGATGATAATGAAAGTAGTGATGATGATGAAGATGTTGATGTAGATATTGCTCCCACAGTTGTCTCTACTGTTAGTTCATCTTTCAAAGCCATTCCATATTTGGATAATACTGAAGAATTTGCAGATGATTCCGGATTTAACATTCCTGATAACGCTTCACTATGGAATGAAAAAAATCCTAAACACATTAAGTCAGGTTTGATTCATGTAACATAAAGTTATTTAAATAAATGATAAATAAATTTTTCATCTAATTAATCAAATTTTTGTATATCATTACATATAGGTGTGCTATTTATAAATAAAAAACAAATGAAATCGGCAGTGAGAATGCACAATATTTCTAAAGGGACAGAGTTCTTATGTCATCAATCTAAAGAAAAAAGATGAAAGGTCATCTGCAAAAAGTATATGTCGGGATGTGAGTGAATGATTCGTTTTCGCAAGATTAGAGGTGATATGTGGAAGGCAGGTAAAATGATTGACCACAGTTGTAATTCAGATATATATAAGGAGGATCATTATAATTTGAATAGCAACATGATTGCTACTTCGTTGATTCCTTATATTATCAAAAATCCCAATACTGTAATAAAGATGATTCAACAAATCATCAAAGGATTGCACCACTACACTCTCAGTTATCAAAAAGCCCAAAAAGCTCGAAGGAAGGCGTTTGTTAAGGTATATGGTGACTTTGAAAATTCCTTTAGAGCTTTACCTGAATATATGACAGCTTTAAAAAATTTTAATCCAGGATCCATTGTTGAGTGGGAGCACCATTCAACAACGAACCAAGGTGAAAAAATTTTCAAATACTTATTTTGGAGTTTTAAAGCATGCATCGATGGCTTCAAAAGTTGTAGGCCTGTCATTTCTATAGATGGAACTCATCTTTACGGCAAATATGATATCAAATTATTAATTGTTGTTACTATTGATGCGAACGAAAATGTTTTTTCACTTGCATATGCCTTAGTCGCCCGGAAGAGCTTTGAATCTTGGTCATGGTTTTTGGCCTTATTATGGAAACATGTTGTTATCGCGCACAGAGGAATTTGTCTTATTTCTGACCGCTATCAAGTTATCTTAAAATGTGTTCAATCATCCGATTGATTGCAACCTCCAATGACACACCACCGATTTTGTATTCGTCATTTGAAAGTAAATTTTAATAAAAACATTTTAAATAGTGAACTTGAAATCTAACGTGGTATGATGCGACAGAGCATCAAGAAAAAAATTTCTTCAAAGGATGCAACAAATTAAAGCATTGAACGCTAAAGCTTATAAGTGGTTAAATGATATTCCTTTGGAGAAATGAACTATGTACCTTGATAACGGTCATAGATGGGGTCCTTTGACAACCAATGTATCTGAGTCGTATAATGATGTGTTGAAGAAAGCAAGGGGGCTTCTAGTGACTGCTATGGTTCACATGACATTTAAAGCTTTGGTTGATTGTTTTGTTGAACGAAACACCTTTTCTAATGCTTTACTAGAACAAAATGTGCCTTGACCTCTTAGTGTGGAAAAAAGATTCAGTGAAAATTGGAGAAAAGCTCAAGCACATACTGGAAAGATGAACTATAGTACTACTTCAGTTGTATTTGAGATCCTCACATTTGCACACAATGGCAAGGGAGGAAATGTTCACAAAGTTTTTGCAGATGCCAAAAAATGTTCTTGTGGAAATGGGTAGATTATCATATACCCTACTCTTATGCAATTAAATTTTATGGATTTTGTGGTATCGAGCCAAAGACTTATGTGAACAAATACTACATGACGAAGTATTACAAGCGAACCTATAATGCTACTTTTATGCCAGTGGGGGTGAAGTTTATTGGCCGCCTACCGCATTTTGTTTGGTTGCAAATACTGAATATTTATGGATATTTGGTCATCAATCCACAATGCGATGCAAGAATGATATGGACATCACTCCAGCTCGCATGTCAAGAAAGTGTAGTATATGCAAGGAAACGGGAAACACCAAGGCTCGTTGTCCTCGTAGAAATCCTTTGTAATATATATGTATTTAAATTTTAATATTCATGTTTATGACTAAGAAAATTGAGTTCCATTTATTTTAAGAATATAGTTAAATTTTTTATATTAAAAAAATAATTCATCAATTTCGAAATAATAATAAAGTCAAAATACACTTTACACTAAAGTGATAAATAATTGAATATAATAATTGAGTGATATGATAATCATAATTTTATTTTCAAATGTGCGAGTTAAGAGTATAAAACGTAAACAATCGTAAATTATATAATGTTACATATTTCTATTCTTCGTCATTATTTGGTACAACTTCAACTTCATCATTTATATATCAATTTGGACTCGTATTTTTTGTTTGCTCAATGAAGGATAACTAATTTATACAGCAATACGGCACACCAAAATTCAGTGTTTCTCGTAAAAATTTTTGTAAGTCTGTCCATTCGTTAACAATTGGATATACGGGATATGTAGAATCTCTATATAACTTTTCATCTTCTAGTAGATCTCAATGTTCTTCTTCATTTGCTCCCTTATAGTTAAGATCGTCTAATGAATGAAATATTTCTAAAAAAAAATTTGTTTCATTGATTTCCTTCGACAAGTATTCAATAACAAGTGGTTCATCTCTGAACTTGCATGTTTGATAAGTCGCCGACACTGCTTGTGGAATTAGCAAACCATGCCAACGACATAAAACTTTGTAATCACACCTCTTCAAATATAAACCAAGCCACTTGAGTTTTTCACCCCAAATAATGAAATCATCCATTTTAGAAGAATGTGGTTCTCCCTCAATGATGTGTCTTGCAACTTGTAAATCATAATAAATATCAATTGGTTTATTTTCTAATGGACGAATTTTTCCATACCATTTCCTTCCCAATAAATCGGTGTAGCACCTAAATACCTTTTTATGATATTTTAATAATTTTTTAGTACTATCAAACCAACTTTGCAACTGAATTTTTGTTTTTGCATTGTTGAAAAAATGTGTTTCTAAAATAAGCATGAAACGTGTATTTATAATATCATGTGCCTTACAAGGCAAAAGGTACCATGTGCCTTCCAAGGCACAAGGTACCATGTGCCTTCCAAGGCACAAGGTACCATGTGCCTTACTTTAATACTTTGAGTGTTAAATTTTTTACGGTGTTGATTCAAATCAACACTGCAAAAATTTTAAATATAGATAAGAATTTTACGTGTTAAATTTTTGCAGTGTTGATTTGATTCAACACTGCAAAGTCTTGAATATTGATAAGTTTAAAAATAATTAGAGCCCATTTGAATTGGCTTAAAAAATAGTTTTTAAGTAAAAAAAAAAAAGGCAAACTTAAATGACTTTTAAGTCAAAAAATAAAAAGTAGGGGAATACATACTTTTGATTTTTAAGTTATTTTTAACCTTGCTTGCCAAACACTACCTAACTTATTTTAAGTCATTTTTGACTTATTTTAAGTTATTTTTATATTTGCCAAACATTTTACAGAAGTCATAAACTAACAAAAATGTAGGTTTAACCAACTTTTAAACCAATCCAAGCAGGCTCGTAGTGTTCAATCAACTCAACAAAAAATACAAAATAAGGCACAAGATACCATGTGCCTTACAAGGCAGAAGGTACCATGGGCCTTACTTTAGGACTTTGCTTTAAATTTTTGCAGTGTTGATTTGATTCAACACTGCAAAAAATTTAAATATAGATAAGGATTTTGCATGTTAAATTTTTCCAGTGTTGATTTGATTCAAATTGAATATAGATAAGCTTAAAAAAAATTAGAGCCCGTTTGAATTGGCTTTTAAAAATAGCTTTTAAATTAAAAAAAGGCAAACTTCAATGACTTTTAAGTCAAAAAAGAAAAAGTAGGGGAAGACATAATTTTGGTTTTTAACTTATTTTAAAAATATTTTAAGTTAGTTTTAACCTTGCTTTCCAAATACTTCCTAACTTATTTTAAGTCATTTTTGAATTATTTTAAGTTATTTTTATATTTGCCAAACATTTCCAGAAGTCATAAACTAACACAAAAGTAGGTTTAATCAACTTTTAAGCCAATCCAAGCATGCTCGTAGTGTTGGATCAACTCAACAAAAAAATACAAAGTAAGGCACAAGATACCATGTGCCTTACAAGGCACAAGATACCATGTGCCTTACAAGGCACAAGATACCATGTGCCTTACTTTAGGACTCTGCGTTAAATTTTGCAGTGTTGATTTGATTCAACAATGAAAAGTTTTTAAATATAGATAAGGATTTTGCGTGTTAAATTTTTGTAGTGCTGATTTGATTCAATACTGCAAAGTCTTGAATATAGATAAGCTTAAAAAAATTAGAGCCAGTTTGAATTGGCTTTAAAAATTGCTTTAAGTCAAAATTTGAAAAAGCAAACTTATATGACTTTTAAGTCAAAAAATAAAAAGTACGGGAAGACATACTTTTGGTTTTTAACTTATTTTAAAAGTATTTTAAGTTAGTTTTAACCTTGCTTGCCAAACACTTCCTAACTTATTTTAAGTCATTTTTTACTTATTTTAAGTTATTTTTATATTTGCCAAACATTTTCAGAAGTCATAAACTAACACAAAAGTGGGTTTAACCAACTTTTAAGCCAATCCAAGATGCTCGTAGTGTTGACTCAACTCAACAAAAAATACAAAGTAAGGCATAAGGGCCTATGTGCCTTACAAAAAGGCACAAGATACAATGTGCCTAAGGTACCATGCGCTTTATTTTAGAACTTTGCGTTAAATTTTTGCATTGTTGATTTGATTCAATACTGAAAAGTTTTTAAATATAGATAAAGATTTTGCGTGTTAAATTTTTGCAATTGATTCAACACTGCAAAGTCTTGAATATAGATAAGCTCAAAAAAAATTAGAGCCTGTTTGAATTGGCTTTAAAAAATTGCTTTTAAGTCAAAAAATACGAAGGCAAACTTATATGACTTTTAAGTCAAAAAATTTAAAAACTTATATTAAGTTATTTCTAACCTTGCCAAACATTTTTAGAAATAAAAAACTGACTAAAAAGTAGGTTTGACCAATATAAATAATTTTTAGAACATCACCACTGCAAAGTTGTCTAATATACTTAATTTTAAAAATATAAAATAAGACACAAGAGCCTTTGTGTCTTACAAGACACAAGGACTTGTGACTAGCCCTTAAACCTATTGATTTCTCTATATATACTACTTTCACTTGCAGATTTATCATATATTCACAATTCTATTCATATATACCACAACTTGCTTTTTACTGACACATCATTTTTCAACATGAAATCTACATAAAAAAATTACTTATGTTAGATGCTATCCAAAATGTTTTAGAAAGAGTACTAATGGAAAATACCTTCTGGAAATAAGATTCCAGCAAATTTATTTGGATGAAAACAATCATGTTATGTCTTTTGTTACAAGGCGAAGAAGCTAGAATGCCTTTTGTTACAAGGCGAAGAGGCTAGAATGTATGTTTACTTGCTTACATTCACAGGCTGAAGAACATGATTGTTAGTAACTGCTAGAATATCATGAGGTAATGTCATGTCCTTAGCGATAACAATCATGTTAATAACTAAAAAATATGAAGATCTTTTAAAAGATTCTTTGGTTACGACTCAAAGGGATAGAGAAGTCAAATATATAGATAAATTAGCAATTTCATTAATAGATGTTATGAATGTTTATAATACAAAAAAATTTACGGTTGATCAATTACAAAATATTTTCATCTATTGTAAGTTTCTTATTATGTTTATAATAATTATTTTAACCATTAATTTGTCATTCTATTGTATTTATGGAGTTTATTAGGATTAGGTGAATTAAATTTATTAATGAAAAATTTATTATTGTTAAGTGGAATGATTCCTATTTATATTATAAAAACTTTGCCTTCGTCAAGAATCTATAAGGTCAGGGGAACCATGATAATTAATATATAATTTGAAATAACTAATTAATTGTAACGGCTCAACCCACTAGTGATATTGTCCGCTTTGGGCCTAAGCCTGCACAACTTTAAAACGTGTCACTAGTTGGTAAGGTCTGCTTACTTATATACCCAACATCTCTCATGTGTTTTGCCGATGTGGGACTTCTAATCTTAAGATGGGGTGTCACATACACCCCCTCTATGGACTCTGTGTCCTCGCTGAGGTTTGCCCCACCGAATGGGATTTGCCTAGACTCCGCACTGAGGTTTGCCCCACCTTACCTGAATTTCCCTAAATTCAGTTGAACTCTGGCCTACATCGACAAGGCTGACACAGGAGTGACTCTGATACCATTTGCACTCCAGCTAGTTTTGGTGAGCCTCCTTGCTTTCCGGAGGGCTTCACACTTATATTTATTTTGTTAAGTTGTCGTGGGTTTTGTCCCGACATCTATCTAGTACTAGAGGCTTCATAAATAGCTAGAGCTGAGGAGTCTCTCCCTATTTTCCTTGTTGAGATGTTTTGAGATCTTGAGACAATTACTTATGTTTTATTAAGTATTTCCTGATGTTTATTTGAGTTAAGTTTTAATTGAGACTGTTAAGTTTAATTATGCACTTGAAGTCCCTATTTTTACTTGAGTAAGTCTTCCGCTAAAGAGTCAGCCAGGCCAAGGGTTTGCTTGGGGACCAGCAATGGTTCTCGAGTGCTGGCCACATCTAGAGTGTAGGTTCGGGGCGTGACATTAATGTTGATGGTAAAATGGTATGAATAACTAATTACTGTTAACGGTAAAATTGTGTACATCATAGGCTCGAATGAATAAGACAGTCTAATTGTTAGAACTTTAGAAGTGGGTATTCAAATATATAATATGATTATTGTTTCCTTAACTAAAACGTGTTTATGGTGGAAAAATTGGATCCGGCAAAATCAGCTCATAAAAACTTTTTTTATAAGACAAAATTTGCGCAAACAGAAAATTGCATTGAAAATTTTAGAGGCTAAAAAACTTTTTTCTATTTTATAAGGCAAAATTGGCGCAAACAGAAAAAATTGCATGGAAAATTTTAGAGGCTAAAAAACTTTTTTATTATTATTTAGACAAAGGCGCAGGGCCCAATGCACCCTACAAGGCATAGACAGACTGCGACTAGTAAGTCTCTGTCTCCTTGCACCTTGCAAGGCGCATAGGGACCTGCGCCTTTCAACCCCAAGTTAGACGTTGTCTCCCTCCCGTTTAAATGTTACCCTTTTGGTTTCAAACTTATTTTTTGTTGCCCTTTTGGAATTTTGGCTCAGTTGTTTTGCCCTTTCAGCTCCGGACTCCTATGTGTGAACTATACTTGCCTGGCTGATTGAAGTTCTTATGTGATTATTGAACATGTTTGGTGTATGGCAATCCTGAAATTTTGTGGCCATAAGGCAAAGTTTTATTATACATGTTTAGGTATGATCTTGGGGTTACCTTAAAATTGGCATGGACTTACCATTGGTAAAATGGTAAGGGAACATAATTGATTATGACTGTGAGCAAACTCCAATTTTGGAATAATCGATATTGGTTAGGAACCATGGGAAGGGCGAATCTTGTTTATATGATGATTATGTGCCATATTTGTGTTATTGGTAAGATCCTGGAATCTGAAATGAGTTTAAGGATTCGAATGACTGTGACACTTATGTCTAGGAATGGTCTTGGGATTGCATTGTTAAGTTAAAGGTGATTTTGAGAGTTGGTACAAATATGGGAGGGAGTAATGTTGCCAAACTTTTGATTTCTTCGAGAAACTCATCAGGTCACCATAGCGGGTGTCGGACTGCTATAGTGCTCCCGCTATGCCGAGAGGTACCTCCCCTTAGAGGAAGCCACTATAGCGGTGCACAAGTGCTATAGCGGACTCTAGGATAGCGGTTTGTACATTACTATAGTAGGAGAATTAGAGACTCATCTCTGTTTTTTTAACTTTGTGTTTCCACTCCCATCTCAATTTCTATCACATGATCAGTTAAGTACAATGCAGGAAAATCAATAGAAACTCATCCAAGCATAATTTCCAAAAGCATCCTAGCATAGAAAATGGAATAAACCATCTCAATAACACATCTATGCACTGTCAAAAACAAGGAAAGTAGTAAAGATGTCTTTTGCCCAAACAAGGCAAACTAAAATAGTATCTATGTTCGAAAGGGGGGGGGGGATCCTACCAAGTGCCTATAACCCTCATGGAGAGGGGTCTCCCGCCTCTGGATCCCGCATGAAGGGAAGCTCATCCAAATCCTCTAGCTCTAGTTGGGGTAGCTCCTAATCTTGTGCGATGCAGCTGAACATTACCTTCATGGTCTTCCACATAAGAGCCAGTAGATGGTTCTGAGAGTGTCCTCTCTCCCTCTCAGCATCAAGCTCCCTACAGAGCGCAACTATGTCCTAGGAATGAGCAAGTAAGCTTGAGGTTCCCGTGGTAGTAGCCTCCATGTACCTCTTGACCGCAGCCAGGTCAGCCTCCAAGCAGTTGCTAGATAGTGGGGGCTAGGATTGGGAGGCGGCAGGGTCTGCATCAATGTCCTCACCCTCCTCTACACCTGCTGCGGCTCAGATGCTCCTTGCCTCGTCCGTCCTCCTCGTCTTACGCACTCTATATGACTCCTTCGTCACGAGCAGAGGATTGAACGCCCTATCATGCTCCACCTCATAATCCGTATCATCTAGGGGCACCCCTGCTTGCCTGCATAATACAGACACTATACTAGGAAGGAAGGGGGACTTCTTAGTATCGCGGTAGAAATCCTTCCACTCCGACACAATATGCTCTCCTACGTTCACTGGGAACCCAACAATGATGCAGGCTACCAGTTGGTCCCGGGGGTAGCTCATATCAGTAAGGCTGCCTGATGGACACATCCTCTGGCCCACCAATGTAGACCAACTCTGAGTGACCAGCGAGTAATAGTGGTTATTAAGTCCTTCAATATTAATCCAGCTGACCTACTTTAGTTCTTCTCCTCCACCAGTGTTCTCTATAACCAGGTTAGGTCCATCTCCCTCAGCTTGGCCATGTAAGGCTCATGAGGAACATCCAGCACCTAGTACTAAGTTCATTTACCATGTATATACTGGAACATCCACCACTCAGATACAGATCGTAGGAGTTGGGGAATCCCAAAGAACCATAGGAAGGTGAGCATAGAACTCCAACACCCAATCACTCTATGAGAAGGGAGGGGTATCCACCAAAAGACCCCAACCGAACTCGTGAAGATGGCTACAAAAGGTGGGAGCCTGCTCAGCCACCTCTCCCATATTGAAGGCTCTCTCAAAATAGAAGCTCGACCTCCGTATCTCCCGAAACCTCTACCTGCTAGCAGCATCTAGAAATCTCTGGTACGGGTAGTCCGAACCCATATCTTGTTCCTTATTGGGTTCCATTTGTTAGCCAACAAATTGGAAAACATGGGTTAGGAGACCATAGAATCATCTTATGAGAGCTTCGAATTAAAAGTTCCTACTGTCGTCAGCCCGAAAGGGCTACAATAATTCTACACCTTTCGTTATAGCGGCCAGCGCATCTCTATAACGGAAAGCACATTCGTGCTCAGAGCGCTATTGTAGAGGCCACTATAGTGTGTGCGTCAAGGGCGCCCCTTGGCCCAAAAAGTTTCATTTTCGCAAATTTCTCTATAGATCAGTGTTCCTAAAGTTCTCCTACACCTGAATATGCAAAAATCCAGTCATTTCAAGTCCATAATCATGCTCTAATCTAAGTTTTATTCAAGAACAACCTTTCAACTTCCCCCACCATTTTGGAACTGATTTCGGCCCTTTTTTCCTGTAATCTTTATGACTTGAATGTTGTAGTAGCATTGCAAATGTAAAGAGAAGCCCCATGCTTAAGGAATTTCGACAATCAAAGCAATTATTTTTCAAAAAAGCTCAAACTCTATTCTATTCTATTCAAATCTTTGCATGCCTCGATGATTACTCATCTATGGTGGTAGAAAGAGTAAAGAGAGCAGTAATTACATTATTTTTAAAGTTTTTGAATACGGTAGTCAGAGAGAATTGAGAGAGTTTTTGGGAGTTAGAAAGAGGAAAATGGGCATGAAAACCCATTCCCCTCCCTCTTAACTTTTTGATTCGCTTGATGTCGCTATAACGGCTAGGTAGTCACTATAGTGGCGCCACTATAGTGAGGCTTTGGCCGCTATAGCGGGTCCAGTGTAATGGGTGGAGTAGAAAGTTTATTGTGGCTTCTTGCGTTTGAATTTTCTTCCTTTCGATAATCTTGGGTACGTGGAACGGGGTAGCGTGGCATCCCTTGGGTAGTATGAGTGTATTCTTGACTTGTCCAATCCGTGCGATAAACCTTGTCAACTCGTTTATCATCTTTCAACCTAGGTAGTAGTTCATGGATGAAAAATGGGTAAATTGGTATCTATTGTAATGACATGATCCATCGTTACTAACGGGCACCTTATGCGAAGTCCTAAAAGCTTGGTAGTGTGGTGCAAGAACTTTTACAATTTGAGCACATGATGATTTTTTTGGCTTAAATTGTTTTTTTGGCCAGGCTGACGTCAGCCCGCCATAGCTGGAGGCCTCTCGCTTTGGCGGCGCCGTAATAACAGTCTGAGTCCCACTATAGCAGGATGCCAAATTTTAGAAACCTAATCAATGGATCATCTTTTATTTTCCTCCCACTTTTAGAAGAAGAAAAATATATGAGGACTTCCCTATAAATCCTCCAAAGGCACCCAGGGCAAGGGAGTAACAAGGGGGAAGAATTATCGCGCAAGGAGTGAAAGCCTAAGGATTTTCAATGACTGTTCATCTAAGGTTTCTCCTGTGGAGTCAAACTCATGGGCAAGGTTCATCGATTGTTTTTTGGGACCCAAGTAGGCTAGATTTCTTTTAATTGAGTAGTTAGACCTGTTTTTAACTATAATATCTTGTAGACGTTCAGAGATGGCATGTATAGGACTATGGGCACGGAGTTTGGATGCTTAGAGATTGTTGTTTTTGTTGTTGGGGTGGAGTTGAATTTATGACTAGGGGTGGTTCTCTAGTTCTTGATTAGCCTTGAGTTTCCTTGTTAGGATGGTGGTGTGCTCCTAGTTTATGTATGTATGCATGTATATTTCTTGTAGTGCCTCTATGCAATACATGGTAGGGAATACATATGAAGCATACATAGTTGCATCATGTTGTTAATCCCTTGCAATAAACTGGTATATGACTTTTGGTTTCGAGTGTGATTGTTCATAGTGTCTGTGATTGTGCATGTTTGTCTGTGTTTGTTGGTTGTCTCAGGTACCATGCCCTGTACAGGATATCCCTATGGTTGGCTCAAATACCACGCTTGGTATATACTAATAGTTGGCTCGGGTACCACGCCTAGTACGGAGATATCCACATATGGTTGGCTCAGGTACCATGTCAGTACACTAACTAAGGATGGCTCGGGTACCACACCGGTACACTAATAGTTTGGTTTGGGTTCCATGAGAGGACCAACTATGTGCTTATGTTTCCATGAGTGAACCTAATTTATTCTTTCATAATACAGTGGATGCATGTTGGATCCCTGAGTGGTCCAGGTTACTTGAAAGGTGAGTTGATTCAGGTTTGACTTGTAGGTGATCATATAGGACATGGTTCACATTACGGTAAGTTACGGTAAGGACTAGAAGTCTGGTTATGCATTACTTGCAATGGTTGAGGTAAATTAAGTGGTTATTGATAAATTTATTCTTAGAGGTAATTTTGCATAATTTTTTTACTATTGAGTTGTGTTTATGGGGACTAAATTCTTTAGTTATCTAAACTCTGTTTCTATTAGTCATGATGAACTTGGTTATGTAATGGGTTCTAAGTTTAGTTTTTCTATGGATGAGTTAATCTAAGGTGTCAGTTTTATTTATTATTCCAAAACATGGCCATGGAGTTGGCATTAGTGGTTGTAAAAGATAACGGGTTAGTTGATAGGTCTAGTGATAGCCTGGAAGTTATGGATCCTAATGCGGTAGAATGGGTTAGGCTATGATTGTACATTATGGTGATATCATAGGTATTCTTGGGAAACCTTAGGGTGACATAATTAAGGGTATAGGACTAAGGTGCATTAGTCATGATATTCTACTTAGGAAGGGTAAGAGGACGTGAATAGAGAGTGGGTGGTGTAAATTCCATATTACATGACTTTTCTGATTATCTACATTAGATTGTGTGGTAGGCTAGGGTCGACTGATGATGCCTACCAGTACGTGTGTTTGTACTGATACTATTCTTGTTATGCCACTTGGTATAGTCTGGTTGCAGGGTCGATGATGTTTCATAGATGCAGACGACGATGATCTCCAACAACTTCCATGTTTCTTTTCCTTATAGTGGGAGTTGTGTCCTATTTTCTTGTATAAAATGTACTCCTTAGTAGCTTTTTTACCTATTTAGACTAGTTCCTAGAGGGAGGATTTTTCGGTTAATTGTAAAAAGATTTATTTAAAGAATGGTGTTTCCATGAATATTTTTTTGTATTAAAGAGGTTTTCCTTGTAAATCATTTATTTTTCGCATGTTTTAACTTGATTGGGTGGTAAGGGTTCTCCTATCTAGGTGTTAGAGTAGGTGCCCACACGGCCTAGTGGGCTGGATCATGGCAACTTGGTATTAGAGCCCAGGTTACCAGTCTCCCAATACAAGAGCAAATGTCGAATAGAGTTCTGAGGATTGGTGTGTTGACGTCCATATTTAATCTTTAGGGGGATTTGAGTCATTCTAGGAATTTGACTCACTTTTTCACTCTTTTCGCGTTTGTCGCTTATGGTATGGGTTGAGTCCAACTGGTATCTATGGATTCCAATTGGTATCTCAAAAATGTAATATGGATGTTGTTGATACGACTGAAGGTACACAAGCAAGGAAGGATTGGAACTTGGTATCAAGCCTTAAGGTTTAAGTGAACGCATAGATGGTCAGTTAGTGAACATACATGACACGAATATTATGTATTAAACTTGATTAATTGGTGATGAACGCTTAAATGGTTGTTATTATGTGTGTTGTGTTGCTTGAATAACTGCCTATGTGTGAATTATACTTGCCTGACTGATTAAAGTTATTATGTGATTATTGAACATGTTTGGTGTATGTCAATCCTGAAATTTTGTGGCTATGAGGCAAGATTTGTATTATACATGTATGATGTTGGGGTTACCTTAAAATTGGCATGGACTTACCATTGGTAAAATAGTAAGGGGGCGTAATTGATTATGACTATAGGGAATCTCTGGTTTCAAAACAATCGGTATCGGTTGGGAACCACGGGAAAGGCTAATCTTGTTTATACGATGATTATGTGCCTTATTTGTGTTACTAGATAAGATCCTCGAATCTAAAATGAGTTTTGGGATTTGAATGACTGTGACACTTATGTTTGGGAACGGTCTTGGGATTGCATTGTTACGTTAAAGGTGTTTTTGAGAGTTGGTACATATATGGGATAGGGCAATGTTGCTGAACTTTCAATTTCTGACAAAAACTCATCGGGTCGCCATAATGGGTGCTAGACCTCTATAGCGCTACCTTGCCATAGTAGAAGTCGCTATAGCGGTACATAGGCATTATAGCGGACCCCGTGATAACTATTTGTATGTCGCTATAAAGGAGAATCAGAGACTCATCTATGTTTGTTCCTATATTTGTGTTTCCACGTCCATCTCAATTTCTATCACCTGTTCAATTCAGTACTGATGTTAGGCAAAAAATACATATTTTTAATCATTATTTATCTCACATTTAGTATTTTTATTTGTCCTTTTTTAGCATGAATTTTATGGACTGTGCTTAATAATATATTTTATTTGTACGATTAAATTGGTGCAAAGATGAAGAAGTTTGGATCTAAAACGAATTAAAGATGGAAGATTATAGAAGGAAATCAAGCAAGCAACTTAATGGATTAAATTGAATATAATAATAAATAATGTATAAGAAGTGCATACTGCACATTGCGAATTGCCATGGGAGCTGTGTCACGTGTCAAATTATGAAGACAACAATAACGATTGAAGTTTGGGCGACCCAGTGTCACGTGGAATCTTTTGGGTTTTGAGTTCCCATTTGTTTTGGACTCAATTATTTTATTTAGGGCTTCATACATCTATAAATAGTTCATAAGAATAATTATTAAGGGAGATACTTTGTAGAGAAAATTCATTATACTTTTCAGGGTTCTTTTCTTCTTTTTCTTTTCTTAGACATTAGTAGTTAAAGACCCTTGTTCTGGGGTTGTGGCTACGAATGATTGTTTAGTATTGAATTTTATAGATTGAAGTTGGCTATCACATAAATTACTCTTTTGTTCTTATTTAGTATTTTGTGATTGGCCACTACTGAAATAAAATCATTGTCCAAATTGAACTCGGGAGAGGAATAGGAGGATAGAATGTGGGACAAAAGGAGAATGATCTTCTCTAAATTTAGGGTTGATTAGTATCTAGGATAGAGATATACCTAGAGACCTTGCTTAGTTACTGAACAAGATGAAAACTTATTGCTTCGTAATTGGTTCAGTCTATCCCTGCTCAACAATGTAGTTAGACTACCAATTGTGGTGGACGATTAGAGGTCGGGATACCATGATCATACATTTAAAATTGTAAATTAGCGATTTGATAACCAATTGAAGTCCATAGAAAAATATAGTATGCATGAATTCTAAGTAGGATGCAGCCTTGGAATTTTCCCAATCATTAGTATACGTCTTTTATTATTGCACTCTAATAAGGTAAATTATTTTGGTACACTTGAATAAATAGTTAGGATTAGTGTAATTTAGTAAAATAGTTAATCGACAAGTCATTTGGGTTCGATAATCCAACTCTTCTAGAGCCACTATATTACTTGCGCAACCATGTACACTTGCGTGTGTATTTGGGAGCAAAAATTTTAATGTAGGAAAATCAAAAGAAACTAATCCAAGCACAATTTCCAAAAGCATCCTAGCATAGAAAGGGGAATAAATCATCCCTATAGCAAGCATATAAAAATAAAGGAGTAAAGATTTCTTTTTTTCAAACGGGGCAAACCAAAATAGTATTTATGTCCGAAGGGGAGGGGGGTCTCTTACCAAGTGCCTATCACCCTCATGGAGCGAGGTCTCTCACATCTAGATCCCGCATGAAGGAGAACTCATCCAAATCCTCTTGCTCCAGCTGGGGAAGCTCTTACTCTAGGGCGATGCAGCTGAACATGACCTTCATGGTCTTCCACATATGAGCCAGCAGATGGTCCCGAGAGTGTCCTCTCCTCATCTTAGTATCAAGATCCCGGCGGAGTGCATCTATATCTTAGGAAGGAGTAGGTGGGGCTGAGGGTCCTGCGGTAGTAGCCTCCATATACCTCCTAACCACAGCCAGGTCAGCCTCCAGGTGGCTGCTAGATAGTTGGGGTCGTGACTGGGTGGCGCTAGGGTCTACATCAATGTTCTCAGCCTTTTCTACACGTGTTGTGGCTCGGTTACTCCCTGCCTCGTCCATTCTCCTCCTCTTAGGCACTCTGTAGGGATCATTCCTCACCAGTAGGTGGTTTAATATCCCATCATGCTCCACCTCATATTCTATATCATCTAGGGACACCCCTACTTGCCTGCAAAACACAGACACTAGACTAGGAAGGAAGGGAGACTTCTTAGTGCCGCGGTAGAAATTCTTCCACTCCAACACGATATGCTCCCATGTGTTCACTAGGATCCTAACAACGATGCATGTTACCAATAGGGCTCGGGATAGGTCACATCGGTAAGGATGCCTTATTGACACTTCCTCCAGCCCCAACAGTGTCAAGCATTGGCCATGTAAGGCTTATGAGGAACCTCCGACACCCCAGTGCTAAGTTCACCGACCGTGCATCTACTGGAACATCCTCCCCTCAGATGCAAATGGTAGGAGTCGGGGAATCCCAAAGAACCTAGGAAGGTGAGCATAGAACTCCAACACCAGATAACATTGCGAGAAAGGATGGGTTTCTACAAAAGGATCCCAACCAAACTCGTGAAGTGTATTGTAAAAGGCGGGAGCCTTCTCAGGTACCCCTCTCATATTGAATGCCCTCTCAGAACATAAGCTTGACCTCCATATCTCCCCAAACCTCTGCTTGCTAGAAGCATCCAAAAATCTATGGTATGGGTAGTCTGGACCCATGACTCGTTCCTCAGTGGGTTCCATTTGTTAGCCTGCAAATTGGAAATCATGAGTTAAGAGACCATAGAATCATTTTAGAAGAGCTTTGGATTAAAAATTCCTACTATTTTCATCCTAGAAGAGCTGCAGTAATTCTGCCCCTTCCACTATAGTAGCTAGTTTGTTTCTATAACGGAAGACACAAAAGCGCTTAGAGCGCTATAGTGGGCTGCTGGCCGCTATAGTGATATTCAATATAGTAAATATGAAGGCCACTATAGCGACCTTCATCATTCCAGAACTCTGGGGATGCATCAATGGCACCCCTTATCCCAAAAAGTTCATTTTCGATAATTTCTCTACAAATCAGTGTTCCTAAAGTTCTTCTCTCCTTGAATATGAAAATATCTAGTCATTTTAAGTCCTTAATCATGCCCGTATATAGGTTTTCTTCAAGAACAACCCTTCAACTTCCCCCACTATTTCAAAACTGATTTTGTTACTTTTTCCCGTAATTCTTATGCCCAAAATGTTGTATTAGCATTGTAAACGTAAAGAGAAACCCCTTGCTTCGGGAATTTCGACAATCAAAGTAATTACTTTTCAAAACAGCTCAAACCATATTCTATTCTATTCAAATCTTAGCATGCTTCAATGATTACTCATCTATGGTAGTAGGAAGAGTAAGGAGAATGTTAATTATCTTGATTTCGAAGTTTCTGAGTAGTCAAAGAGAATTGAGATAATTTTTGGGAGTTTCAAAGAGGGAAATGGGCATGAAAACTCATTCCCCTCTCTCTTAACTTTCTGATCCGCACGATGCCACTATAGAGGCTGGGTAACGGGGTTATGGCCTCTATAGGGGGTCCAATGTAATGGGTGGAGTAGAAATTTTGTTGTTCCTTCTTGCATTCTAATTTTCTTCCTTTTGATAATCTTGGGTATGTAGAACAGGGTAACATGGCATCCCTTGTGTAGTATGAGTGTATTCTTGACTTGTCCAAACTGCACGGTAAACCTCGATAATCGGCCTATCTTCTTTCCACTCAACTAGACATTCGAGGACGAATAATTGGTAAATTGATATCTATTGTAATGACCCAATCCATCGTTACTAAAGGACACCTTGTGCAGAGTACCAAAATTCTGGTAGTATGGTGCAAGAATTTTTAAAATTTGTGCCAAGCTGACTCCTTAGTTTGTTAGCTGGTTGTAGTAGTTCGTTGTCTTTTAATTTAAAATTTGTTGGATGGTAGGAGGGATGACTATGTAGTTTTTTTATTCTAAGAGATAGGGGGTCGGCTCTTTCTGGATTTGTAACTATCACCTTGGTAATAAAATTGTTCATTTACCAAAAACAATTACCCCCATGTCACGACCCAGCCCATCGGGCCGTGCGGACACCTACTCCAACACCTAGATAGGAGAACCCTGTCATGACCCAAAGTACACCCTAGACTTTACATGGTGAATAAAACCTCGAGAGATCCTAAGCAAGTCACTTGATATAAGCATAACCTAATGAAATACAATTTAAGAGATACAATTGATATAAGTCTCAAATCATAATATTACATAAAAGATACCAACAGAATATACAAGAGAAAACACGAAAGTCTACCAGGTTTGACATATCCTTCTAACATCATAGAAGTGGTTGAGAGTAACTCATATACCACGTACAAGTTTGAAACAAAAAAGATCATAAAAGCAATAAAAGCATACATGTCTTTGCCCCCGAATCATGAGGAATCACCAATCAAGAAACCAAAGCTGGGCAATCCCTATCTAAGCACATCCGGGAGGAGGAGCGTCGAACCCTATATTATAAGACAATATAGGCACAAATATGCATTAGTATGATGAATGTACTAAATATAGGGAAATGCATGATACATAGGCATGATAATATGAGAAACTTTAAATATGATATGCATGAACAACTAAACGTAGTAAGAGCCTTTAAAGAGAAACCATGAATCATAAACAAGGTCAATGCATACTTAAATTCATAAGGAAAAATTTCATAAACCTTTGAAGAAAACATAGTTTATTTATGGGATATTTACCATTAACCGATAGTAAGACCACATGAGCTAAAATGTGGAATACAATATGACCCTCACACCGAAAAGAGTCTACTTGCCAAGGTAGATATCACGAACCCGAGCCTACACTCTGGACGTGGCCGGCACTTGAGAACCATTGATGGTCCCCAAGCAAATCCTCATCCTGGCTGACAACAAGCGGAAGACTAATTTAATAAGATAATGTGAAGCCTCCACTGTATAAAGATAGGTGTTGGGACAAGACCAACGATACCTCAAAATGCTACTACTAACAAATCATAAAACTGAAGTCCTCCGAAAGCAAGGAAGTCTCACCAAAAGCTGACGAATGGATGATGTGATCTCAACAGAATGCCTGTTGAAGATCCTAAGTACCTCAATTAGCATCATGAAAATATGCAGGTCAAATGACATCAATACATTAAATGTATGAGTATGTAATCGGGCTGAATAAAATAAATAACTGAACTAAAAGGCTGAAAGTAGCTCAACTGAAGAATAACATAAGTCACGATGAAAATCATTTAACGCTCTTACTGTATGGATGCAATAAAAGTAAATACTGAACTGAAATATATATATATATAAATATACTTTACTGGAAGTTTCTCTAACCGACAACCATCACTATGAGCCTCGCAATGATACAACATCTTACCCACGTTGCCAAAGCCGCCCTATACTTTGCCAGAGTATAGAATGCAACTGAACTGATGGATCCACTAAAAAGCCTTCTTGAGGCAGGTGAAGAGTCGTCCGTCTTACGGTACGCTCCTATCTATGTTGGCTACATAGTTTATGGGGGCTATGACTTATCTAAACTCTCCCCCATATCGGTACTCAATACTACTCCCAAAATAGATAATTGTATGCTTATGTAAAATACTCACTGGGTTGAGATAATTACTCAAAAAGGCCTCTTTAAGAGGTAACTGAACTGTACTCAATCTTTCTGAAAAACTTTTTATACTTTTCTGAAAATAATACTCTCTTTTCACAATGTGAAAAATAATAATTTCTTTAAGAGGTAACTGAACTTCTCTTTGTCTGGCTGAACTGCTTTTAAAAACTATTTATGCTCTTCTTAAAAATAGTAGTTCTTTTCTCAATGTGAAAATAGAACTTTTGGAACCATTTGTGTTCCCTTAAACTCTTCTCAAAAGATACTTTAAAATACTCTTGAACTCAACTTAAAATTCCAAAATCAATGCATAGAAACAAATGCACAAAGACTTTCAATAAAAAATATGATCAACTATGTTTCACGTGAAATATAATCATGAACAACAACTCAAGGATATCAATGCACCATAAGAATTTAGAATTTGGAACAAGAACATAACTCATATCAAGAATTTCATAAAGCTGAGGGTAGAACCCAAGATTCAGCTTGATACTGACTGAATTGAGATGTAGGGCGTGAGGACAAACTAGTCCAACACTATGAACAACCTTACATACCTTATACGCTCCAAATATGTGAGAAAGGTGAGATCTTTGGATGAAAAGATGGCAAGAATTTGTTTCTTGAACCTTTGAGATGAGTTCTTGAGGAGCTTTCTTAAAAAATCTATAAATTTCGTGAGTAGGAGTTATTAATTCATGTTAAGATGAAGAAATTATGAAGTTCTATGGTCAAATCTTACCTTGAATGATGGATGAACCTTGGAGGAAGTTAGTTTCTTGAAAACTTTTATTTCTAGGGTAAATTTATGAATTATGGAGGTGAACTATGTTATTGAGGGTTTTTAAAAGACTTCAGACGTCCGCACACCCACGCGGAAAATGCCTCAGGCGCACAGCCAACCGCCCAGGAAGGCATTAGTTGTTGTGTAACACCCCAAGCTTCCAAGGGATTTTTAAATGCAGAACTCACCTGAAGATAGTGACCTACGGAGGCCACCTACGGGCCGTAGATGGATTGACAAGCCGTAGGTGTGAACTGTCAATGGCACTGTGAAATTTCCGGATTTCCAAGTTTCTGAACCTTGACCTACGAAACAGTAGGACGGTTCGTAGTCTAGTTGATGGGCCGTAGATGGGTTCCGTAGATGCCTTCCAGACTTAGCCAAATTTTCAGCCCAAAATAAACTTTCTGAATCAATTGACGGAAGAACAGGACGGTCCGTCAAAATATGTACGGACCGTAGATCCTATCCGTCAATTGGCCCCGACAGTTTTTAATTAAGGGCTATTTGGTTTTTTTCCTAATTGTTTACCTATTAAGCTAAGTCGGTTATACCATTAATCTTAGACCTATAATTACTTTCTAAGCCTAATTCCTTTCATTCTAATTCATTCCAAAATTCTCCTCTCTCAAATATTTCTCTCTAAAAAAATAAAGAAACTCTCTCAACTCTCAAGGAAGAAGAAAGAGCTTGAATCCTCCATTGAAGTCCTTCAATCTTCTCCAATTTCTTGTGGATTGCTTTGAGGTATGATAGTGTTCACCATTAGGAGTCTTTTCCTCCAATGGGCCCTTCCTCTTCTTCATGATTTTCAAAGGTTTACTCTAACCCAATTGAATTAGGGTTTGTGATCAATCATTGTGGGTTCTTCAATTGTGATTCCAATTATTGATTTTATGATTCCTAGTGCACGATTTAGCGTGGTAAAGTAACTTGGTGCACGAATTAGCGTGAATTACATGATTTGATGTAAAGATTGCATGAACCCCCATGATCCCAAGCTAATTCTCCCCAATTTGATAATCTATGCTTTGATTGTTGGGTTGAGTTATGGTTTGATGAAGTTTATGAATTCTCTATGAAATCAAGCATGAATTATGAATGAATTGAGGATAATCTTATGAATTTAGCATGATTAAGTCAAAAAGCATGATTTTCCTCTATTATGTGAGTTCCTTCAAGTATGGGTAAATTGTCTTAATTATGGCTTTCTGAACATGAGCTTGCATTGAATTGCATGATATGAGTTGAAATTGCATGAACCCATATGAACTCTATGAACTATGAAATAAGAACATGATGAATTAAGGGTACTTTGAGAGTAAAGTGCCAAAGTTATGATATGATGATGCTATGGTCGAGTAGTGAAAGGTTTTCTCACGTAATTCTCCCATTATGATAAAAGAAGAACAAAGAGGCGATTACCCATCTTCTTAAGGAGCTATTCTAATGATGTAAGTTTGAACAAGGTCCATGAAAGATGAATATCTATAAGCATGATTTTAGCTTGAATTGGTAACCCTAGTTGTACCTTTTCAAGTTTGATGATATAAATATGTTAATGACTAATCTGTGAGAATTATGCTTAGTACCGAGTGGATATTGAGATAGAAGCCCTCCCATTAGTAGAGGTCGGGTCTTCTAGTGAAAGCTCTCCCGTTAGTAGAGGCTGGGTTTTCTAGATGGAACTCTCCCATTAGTTGAGGCCGAGTCTCCTAAAGCAATCTCTATCCCATAAACTATGTTGCCACCATAGGATGTTGTCTTTAAGTAGACATTAGCTAGTGGATCCACATAAGCTGAGAAGTTCATGGTCTTACCTTGGCAAGTAGGACACCCCTTTTCGGTGTGGGGTAGACACCGGATTCCGTGTTAATAGCTCACATAGTCTTACATGTCGGTTAAGGCTTTTCCCTACAAGTTAATGAACAAGTGTTCTCATGATGAAGTAAAGGAAAGAAGGAAAGATGATTTAGCTTGCTTTGGCCTTGATATATGCTTTATGTTTCATGTTTCTCATGCTTATCATGTTTTTAGCTTGGCCATTGCATGTCATGATGATCTCTCTCTCTAGCATGATTTATGTGTTTATGTGCATTGCTATCATACTTAGGACTTAATTGTGCTAACGCATACTCTTGCCTACATTAACTTCTTTAGTGTAGGACATGGAAATTCACCTTCCACTCGTGGCTAGAGCATTGACTTAGAGTTGGGAAGAAGACTTGGTGAGTCCTCATCCATTCGAGGACATGGCCTAGTTGTTCTTATTTTCATGTCAAATCTTTTTAGTGTTGGATATTGTATTGGGCTGCGTCCCTATCACTTTTATTCTTATTCTATGATATTAGAAGGCTTTGAGACATGAGTTGTAGACTTCCGTTATTTTGAGTAAAGCTTTGATATAAAAATGCTCTTTTGAACTCTTATTTCTCTATTATCTTGTATGTTATGTATGCTAAGGGCTTGTATGAGGTCTCTCCGGGTCTTGTATGCCGTGTTACATCTAGGGGCTACCATGGGTCGTGACATGCTGCCTCGGTGCGCGCCCGCGCAAAAAATGGCTAGGCCGGCCGCGTGGCAAGATAGTGTCCAGTAAAATAGGCATATTGTTTTACTCTGAACTCCAATTGATGCAAACTTAGTGGCGTTGGAAAGAAGACTCATAGACCTTTAATTAGATAGGTTAGGGTCCACGTAGTTCTTTATATACCGAAAGATATGGTCATTTGAAGTTGACCCTTGCATGAACTAATAAGAAAAACTTATCCGGTAGAAAAGTTTTGAACTTGACTTAGTGTTAGAGGTTCCTTATGACCCTAAATCACTTCCGATACCCTTTCTACACTTGGTAAAGGACCTTAAAATACATGATCAAGTAGTAAACATTCGCTTCAAGCTCATATACTTAAGACGAATGATTCAGATTCTAAGAGTAAATTTTTGGGGTGTTACAATATCTCCCCATTGGGATCATTCGTCCTCGAATGATGGTTGAACTTAACGGAAAGGATTTACTATCACTATCTCTCTTGAATTATGAACTTTCCTACTAACATAAGCGGAACTGATTCATACTAAGAGTTTGGAATCATCTATGGCATATAAGTGACGAACGATATGAGTTTGCACATAGTCACGCTCTATCTGAAGCTATTGACATGAAACAAGGATATGTGGGCATGAAGTAAGAATAGGACTACTATGCCTTAAGCGATACGACTGCTAACTTTCAATCCTAGCAACACCTCTAAACCATGCCTTCTTTTTGAATATTGCATCTCCTTAGCTGTAACTCATAGCTCCTACAAGGGTATATGACTACTCTTACAAGATCTAAGCCAAACTACCTGCTCTTACTGTGTTCAAGCCTAACTCTAAGTCACAAGGTGCTAAACATAAGGTGATTATACTAATCTAAATCACAAGATTTAGGTTCTATACCTCTATAGGGAATCTCATTCCAAGAATACTACTCCTTACTATTGCATTCAACAAACCTCGAGTCCTAATCAAGAACCACCTAATGCATCATGCATTCATCCACATCTTATCAACACCACATTCAAGTCTAGCACTATAACCACTCCATGGACTCCTACTAACGAATCTTTCTAAGAATTGCTCCTTCTCTCATCATCTCTACCAACTGAAATTTCATGCATTACTACTAGAAACCGACTAACTACTCTCATCTAACTATTACTCATAGTAAAACTTTATCTCATTCTTCCTCCACGTTTATAACCTTAGATGGAATAAGCACACCACCACTATCACAGTAAGAAACATCAACCTTTTTCCTTCTATCATCACTCAACTACTATCATCAACAACATTATCAAAACTAAAAGGATTATTGAGGGAGCTTAGACAAAAGATCATAAGCACAATTCATTCGAGAAATCTAATATAAGAATATGAATGACATAATATTATGTTGCTAGCCATTGAGAGTATATCATGAATTCATGAGACTGAGCATACTATGAGACATTAATGCTTATATGAATAGATTCATATTACGAGGCTAATATTCATAACTTTATGGAGTAAGATTGAGACTAATGGGCTAAAGTCTTGGCCCTTCATTCGGGAAACTGAGCATAGATGTGAATCTGTCTAAAGTGTATGGGCATAGTCATGAACACAATTCTGATATTAGAGGTATCAACAGGATGTTGTAATGACTTAACTTTGAGGCATACGCTAGAGTATGAATGGATTGATGTAACACTATAACTCTTTCTAAACACATCGCTATTTGATTTTTAGCAATTGACTTGGTTCCTCACCTTATCATCTCCCCCTTAGTTCTGAAGCTCACACTATAAGTCTATGGACCTATTCCATCTTCTCTAAACTAGTCTATATTCGCTTTACTTTAATACTCGGGAAATGCTAATCTCATGGCTATTAAAATCTCTATGTGCAGGTACTATGATGCCTTCTAGGACTTCATTCTGAGATGCTTATCTTAACATCTTCCCACTTTTTTAAAAGTCTTTTTATAATCGCTACCCGTATTGGCATATAAAGCCGATTAATCTAACTCCTAATAGTCTGACTTCTCCTTCTTATCCGACTAATACCCTCTTTCTAAGTTCATAACTACCTAATTGGAGAAAACTTGAACCATATTTAAGAGGCTCACCATATGCTATATATGATCCTTTCGACCAAACTCTTACGGGTAATAAATAATGCTTACATCAGCCTACTCCACATTGATAACTCAAATATACTTATCTAGGTACACATGAAAAATTATAAACTTAATTAGAACCTCGTCTGACTACATTCGATCTCAGGAACACCTCTTAATGCTCTTATTAATCTAATGACTTAGCTACACTTCATTGCTCTCATCTAACGGTCATAATACAACACTTGTACCACTCACATTTATTGCAAACTAACACCTTAACTCTTCACCTACGTTATGTCAAATCTACCAGATCAAATCTCAAAACTAACATCATCACCCACGTGTTGTCATCTTTTTTATCACGACACTCATCTCAAATTCAAGCTCAGTGTCTATAATTCTAAACAAAGACATCAATATAATTGCTCGCATATTATACTACTTATGACTACCAGATAAAATTAAAAAACACTCGCCCACTAAGACCTTATGACAAGTAGTCAATCTTTATCTCACAGCCTACCTATTTACAGATTATAGTCACATTTCCTTTCATAACTTAGGTACCATTTACCCATTTGCTATACATCACTACTTAATTAGTTCTATAATTATCTGAATACCATGGGGCTTTCTTTTCAAAAATTATAAGCCTAGCTTAAATCTATTGCATCACGAATACTCGACTCTTTTATTCAACACCTATACTTGGTCGGCACAAATGCATTGCCACCTCATCATTAACTCCTTTTCTGGTTAAAGTATACTCTAACTCATCATGACTAGTAACTATTCATTTGTCTTCTATCATGAAATCTACACAAAATCATCACTTCTTAGCCTACACATAAGGGAAAACTCCTCATTAATAACTTAATAGGCGCATGAGTGCAACTACACACTTTACTCTATAACTATCCCCATTTCTTAGGTTACTACACTTCTTAGATGCATACTTCTAACTCTGGGCACTTCTACTACTGCTGGCTTATAACATCGCAACTCATACTATCTTTCGGGTGAAAATACTACTCAAGCATTCTAGAACACACTTCCCTCTTAAGGGTCTCATCTGAAACAAGGCTTGGAGAAGAGAATCTAATAGCACATCTTTTTTTTTAACTCGAATGCACAATTCATATGAATAAGAGTGAACTACCGATCAACATTGTTGTATATAATCACCTCTAAGGCCATGTTTGTAGTTGAACTAGTACTAAGAGCACTTCTTCATCCTCTAACCTCTGGTATGTACATGAATAACAATCTACTTACCGAGTCTTACCACACTATATTGGTCAGCTCAAAATCTAATCATGTTCCTCTCCCTCCAAATGAGATAAACACTCATAGCAAACACACAACAAAGGATGACACCCTTGTTAGACATTGTCTTGCCCTACTCAGACATCCATTAGGATTCAACTTGTCAATCCCCCACTATTCTTTGAACACCCAACCAAGACAACATCCACTACCATAGGTGTTTAGTCACACAAAAATCAAAAAACAAGTGTGACATAGTTTCATCAGTCAGGTTGCAAAACATAGTTGGGAAGGGCCTGTATTCCAATATTCAGCAATCTATCTGTAGTAGGCAACCTTTTCCATCAGGTCATCCATAATACAATCTGAACCTGGGTAGTTGCTTAAAGGCAAAGCAAATCTCTTCTAATGCACTCTAGGATAATGCAGAGTCAGTGTTACATACATCCTCTTGATTAAAAAACCTACCATTGTGAACCATAGTAGATAATCTCTCATGTAAAGTGCCTTGCAATGCTAGATCTTGCATTATAACCTACCTCAGACCCAAGATCTTCCATATCACCCATGTTGCATTACCAGGGATGGGACAACCTTCTAGGGAACTATTCTTCATATAGTAATTGTGAACCCATCTAATCCAGAGACGATCTTTCTTCTAGCAAGGGCCCATAAGTGTTTTAAAATTACTGCTTTGTTCCATCTGGGAAAGCTTATCACATTCTGGCCCCAGATGCCTTGGACATACATATCCTCTTCCATGAAATCAATGCTCTCCTTGATATAGTTTCCTTTTCCATCCACAAAAAAAAACCTCCACAGACTCTCCATATGTTTCATCATCTTCTTAGGGAGGAGAAAAAACATGTGCCCAATAAGTTTGCATGTCAAATACAACAGATTTTATTAACTGCATTCTGCCAGCATATGAGAGCAACTTTGCTAACCAACATTTAAATTTTTCAGTGATCTTTTCCACACATGGATGACACTGATCAGTATTGAAATTTTTGGACGAGAGTGGAACACCCAAATACTTAAAAGGTAGGATCCCTTCACAAAACCCCAAAGTCTTTAAAATAGTCACTTTAAGCTCAGGTTTAACCCCAGACATATAGATAGAGCTTTTCTATATGTTGGCCTGGAGCCTTGAAACACTCGATAACTTGGTAAAAGTAGTCTGAAGTAACTTAATAGAGGTAATGTCAGCTTTGCAAACCATGAGGAGGTCATCAACAAAGCATATATATACCACACCAAGTTTTTTACACCTGAGTGAAATTGAAGCTAAGGATGGATGAGCAGTTGATTCAACTTTCTTTAAAGGTACTCCATAGCAATGACAAAGAGATAAAGGGACATGTGATCCCCTTGTCTAATCCCCCTCCGCCCCTTGAAAGGTTCAGTAAGCCCCCCATTAATCAACAATAAGTATGACACTAAGGTGACACATTCCATAAACCATTGAATGAACTTATAAGGGAAACCTAGCTCTACTATCATACTTCTCAGAAAACACCATTAAATGGAGTCATAAGCCTTCCTCAAATCCACCTTCATGACATACCTAGGTGAGAGACCCTTCCTAGTATACCACTTAAAAACTTCATGGTTGAATAACACATTGTCTAGGATGCTCCTCCCTTCGATAAAGGTAGTTTGTGAAGGACTCACAATGTCACAAATGAAATCTTTAATTCTATGTGTTACGATCTTGGTTATGATTTTATACATTGTTGTACAATATGCAATTGTCCTGTAATCCTTCACTTTTGAGGGGGAGGCAACTATAAGAATTAGTGGGACAACAATACAACTAAAAGACTTGAGCAGTCTACCAGATTTAAAGAACTCTTTAGCAACCATAATGAGCCCTTCCTCAATAATAATCCAGTTGGTGGTGAAGAACTCCACTCGAAAACCATCCATATTTGGGGCCTTGTCATGTGGCATAGCATAGGCTACATCTTTGATCTCCTAATCTATAACCTTAGTGATCAACTTAAATTTCTGCTGGTAAGTCAAGCACTTCCCTCTCTATATCAATGAAGAATTTAGGTCTATCATCAAATTAGCTTCAATGCCTATGAGATTCTTAAAAAAAGTTATAAACTCATGCTCCACATGTACCGGGTCAATAAGCTAGATGTCAGAGTCAGTATAAATGCTAGTAATAGTATTCTTAATTGCTCGAATTTTACATTGAGCATGGAAATACGCAGAGTTAGCATCCCAACAATGTATCCAGGAAGCTCTAGATTTCTGTCAACCTTACCTATTCCTCTACACCACTCCATTTCTGAATCTACAGAAAAGCTTCCTTCTAATCATCAATAAGTAATTGGTCCAAAGGTCGACTGATCATTTCATACTGAATAAGAGTTAACCTATGTCTCGCCTGGTCCAGCCTCTAGGAGTATGAAGCCACATAGGTATCGATGTTCTTTAAGCTATCCTTCAAATTCTTGAGTTTTTGACTCAGCTGGAATTGCTTTGTGCCCTAGCAAGGCCTGGTCCATACCTCAGAGAAAACATTACCAAAATCTGGATGTTCCATCACAACCTTGAATGACCTAAAGAACCTAGGGTGCAATGGCATTATGGGTTCATGCTGCATTTAGATTGGAGAGTGATCCTATATTCCAGGAATAAGAAAATCAGCCTCGACAAGGGCATAGTATTGGAGCCATTTGAGGTTTCCAAAAGCCAGTAAATCTTGGAATATACCTAACTTTGTTGGTCTTCCTTATTAAAGAAAGCATAGTACTATATAGTCTACCTCAAAGCTGTGAGTTGGAGTGTATCAAGGCAATACTGAAACTCCTGAGTTTAAGCTTGTGTGACAGGGGTCCCAACCCATCCCTAGAAGATAAGACAGACTTGAAATCTCCACTCAATAACCAGGCACCTTGAACAATTTTTTGGATATCGCACAAGTCATTCCATAAGCTCATCATCAACTGTGCTCCATTTTAGCATTGACAACTGTAAAGTCATTGTTAAAAGTTGTACCCACATCCTCCACATGACAGTGTATACATTGCTCAGCCACTCTCAAAATCTACAGTTGAATGTGGGGCTTAAAAAACAACCATATCATTCCATTATGAGCCATAGGGTAATTAAAATAGGTCTTACACCCTCCTTCAATTTTCCTTAAGATATATTTTGCCTTATGCTCTCTAATTCTAGTTTCTAAACAACCAAATTCATTAACCTTATTCTTCTGCAAAAAGAGCAACAACTCCTTCTGGTTTAGGAGATGGTTTATCCCTCTAACATTCCAAGTCATGAGAATCATGAAGGGTTATGAGTAATTCCTAGGTCCCCTCCTAGACCCATTCTAGGGGTGGGTTGATGAATCCCCAAAGAAGACGTAGATTCTCCTCCATTTGCTCTGGATGTAGTACCCTAAAATCAAAGTAAGGGCATAGGAGCACCAGGTCTCACACTAGGCCATTGAACCTGGGAGTGATCTGGGTCAACCATTTCATTCCTTGCCACCATGGGCACCCCCTGTATTGCTTGGGCCTCAGGTATAGCAATCCAAGTTGGTCGAGGTTGCCTTTTCCTCCTCCTATTCCTTTTTTTATTTTTGGGAACCTCTTGAAATGGTTCCTCCTGGGGCTTAGGATTACTTAACTAGCAATCCTCCATAATGTGACCAAAGTGCAATCACTCAGTACAGAAACTTGGTCGCCATTCATAATCCACATCTTGTTGAAAGGTGCCTGAAGGCGTGACAATCTCAATGCTTTCCAAGAAAGGTTGGGACACATCAACCTCAATCAAAACACAAGCATATGAGATTCATTCTATCTTAGCATTCACCCTATCCACATACATAGGTCACCCCACAGCACTAGCTACTTTACTTAAAGCTTCATGGGACCAATACCTCACTAGGAATCCTAGAAAAATGACCCAAAGAGGAACTATAGTTAAGCAATTGGGTCCAATTCGAAATCAAGTACCCATCTCTAGAGAACAAAAGGCTTATTATGGAATGTATAACGGCCTCCCATCAGAATTTTGTCACAATTTTCAGTTGACTCAAATCTAAATATGAAGTAACCATCATCGTGTGCAAACACTTGGGGTGAAGGACCAATCCAGTCATGCGATATATAGTGGATGAGTGATATTAGATACGGCGTGTCTCCAACTACATAACTAATCAGAGCATTCTTCCAATAGTCATACTGGGATTTCAAATCATCCTCAACTATGGTCAACACCAACTTCCCCTACTTAGTGCTTGGAGGTACATAGGATAGGGATTTACCATGTGAACTCATGCGATTCTCTTGATAATCAGTTCTCTCCATCGGCGTGACTTGGGTAGATGTCGTCGCTTTCGAGAACTGTAGTTGACAAGCTGCTGGTGTACCATCATTGCTCCCATAGTCCTGCTCATACTCTATCTGATGTAACACTGGTTCTGGTTTTACAACTTAACCTCCTCAGGGATTGGCTGAAATTGAGGTGGGAGGAAGTTATCAAGCGTTATTGTCCGTAGTCGACAACTAATTCCATCCGTCGGAGTGATGAATTTTGCCGAAGAGATGTCTGAGTTTTGCATTTTCAAATTGAGGCACACATTAGTAATCCAGCCTATCATGCACCGAGATAAAATGTGTTCTCATCCCCCTGAACTGTCATGGTATCATTGAGGTTTACTCACATGGGATAAAAAAAATTCCTGCACAAATGTCTTTCGTTAATCTTTAAAGCCACTGGTTCAGAAATCTCCTTTTTTTTATTATTTCGAATGAGATTGAAATTTGCTTAGGTGATCTGAATTTATTTATTCATATAGGATACACATATTAGTACTTAGAGAAATTGAGACTTAATCCTAGGCTTGAAATTTAGAAAATATGAGTTTTCACATATTTATTAGCATCAAGATTAGGAATTTGATTATAAATTTGGGTAAGTTTTGGGGTCTAGGCTAGACATATAGTAATATGGGTGTCTACAGATTTGTTTACTTACAAATAATGCATATTTGATAGATTTGAAACGTTCTGAAGTTCTACGAAAGAGAAAGGCAAAATCTTGAGATTTCATGACACGTGTTCAATATTCAAGGTATGATAAAATTTGGGGTCTCATACCAATGGTGTGATGGGCATTAATATGAGTACTTGTGTTATAAAAGGGAAAATTTAGCTAGGATTGGTTTGATTTTATGATAGTGCATTGAGATCATCCACACAGTCACGTGGAGATCATTTGTGTTTGTATATGGACCTCGCGAGTCCCCTCATGGATCACAAACTCTCGAATAACTTCTGAAAAGTATTGAGTATATATGGTTGAGAGATTACTTGGCATTTGAGGCATATCATATCATGGTGTTGCATTTAATCTCATCATATCATTCATCCTTGTTTGACTATGTGCTTCATTTGGTGTTTGGACATTTTGTGACATTTGATTAAATCTATCTAGTGAAACTTGACTAAGAAGTATAATGTAGACTTGTAAAGTAAAGGATGATTCTAATATACTCATGTCACTACTTCTTCATTGTTGGTCAATGAGACATACTGGTACATGTGGTTTTGTACTCATACTATACTTATTGCACTCTTTTATGGTACTGATTCAATTCTAATACGAGCACATCTCGTGGAGTTTTTTGAGTCCGAGCTTGGTTATCTTGGAGTTGTTGTGAGCTGTTTGGGTGTTCCGCCGCCCACACCTCTCGTTATCTCTTATTTATTCTGTAATTTTAATATCCTGACAGGATACTTCTTATGTCTAGACTGGTCATTTTAGTTTTAGCTTTTCATCTTATTTTAGAAGCTCTTGTTTTATGACACCACATCTCGGGTGGTAATTATGATTTTTCGCATTCCATGTTAAAAGACTTAGTGTATGAGATATTCTGCTTGACACTTACTTTTTACTTTATAATATTAAATTGAATTGGTAAAATTATTGGGTTGGCTTACCTATTGGTTGGGAATATAGGTTCCATCACAACTTGTGATTTTGGATTGTGACACTTCTGCAGACTGAGGGTGAGCTGATGACATCTTGTTTTGACTCAACTCTATTTGTATATAGTTTTTGGCTAGTCTTTTGTATTCGTTAATAAGTCTGTATATATTTTATTTATTTTGGAACTTGTACTCTTTTAGTAGCTTATACATTTGTCCACCAGGTCGTGGGATTGGATCTTGTACTCTTGTGTGTGTGTGCGTGTATATATATATATATATCCACTGTGTTTTCTTTTTTATTGTTGTTATCTTCTCGTTGGTTGTTCATTCTGCTCAATATGCATGTTACTTGTCATTCTGATATATGAGTTGGCTTATCTACTAGTGGGTTATGATAGGTTCCATCATGACTCAAGTTTTTAGGTCGTGACATTTTGCATCTAAACGAACCTGAAAAATAGACTTTAAAAAAATTATATGAAAGATATTTAAAGAAAACGTTAGGCCTTTTAATAAAATCTTGCTTTTGGCCATCAATTTTATTATGCCGCCCCTACTTTCGCTCTACGATAACTTCTTGATATGTATGTCGAGATAAATAAAATAGAAGACTACAATTTCTTTAAGAAAATAAAGGCAAAAACTTTAAGATGTGATATATTTATAACTGTAGACAACATTGCTCATGTTCACTTTTTAATCACGTTATTGAATATTTGATATACTAAAGGGACCATTACCCTTCAAAGCTTTGTGCATTGAGTTTTATTTTCAACACAATTAGGGTAGGTAACTAGAACTTTGATCTTTGATTTTTTAAATTTTGTAGAAATGTCGAATCAAAATGAGTTCTATTCAATTATTCTTGTTCAGTTCAATTTAAGTTCAATTTGATTCTCATAAAAGAATATATTTTCGATTATAAGTACATTTTTTCCTATCAATTATCATGTGAATTAAATTTAGAAAAAAATGTTAATGTCTTTTTACTGGTATATTAGGGAAAGTTATACATTACCAATCAAAAAGGTCAGACACAAGGTCAATTACCATAACTAAGTCCCCATAGATTTACTGAACATGTTACATAATGCATAGTCTCCTATTACATTCCTCCTTTTTTCCTTTGTTCTTTCGTTTTTTCTTATGAAAATGAGTTTAAATAGAATATTTGAAGCGTCAATTTAAGGTGTGTTTGATATGAAAGAAAATACTTTCCATGAAAAATATTTAAGAAGTTTGGTATTTTTGGTTAACTAAAATATCAAATTCTTAAAATCAAAAACCAACTTTTTAAAAATGAAAATAGAAAACTGACCAAAGAACTGAAATTGAATTAGTTTGGTTTGGTTAAATTTTTGACATCAACAAACAAATCAAAATATAATGATCCATGTTGATCATTCACATAATCTTGTACTTTGTTATTTTATATATAATGTTTACTTAAAATTTTATTTTATTATAAATACACATGCAAGGCACGTGCAGATACACTAGTATCTATTCATATAATGAACTGATTATGGACAAAAAGTAATCATGTAATTAGCTTTAGTACATGTAAATGTGCTAGTTTGATCATCATAAGCATAACTATACGCTTGAGGACACAAATGTTTGAATTGTCTAGAGTATTTGGTTGGTTTGCAAGTTTTTGGAGAACCATATGGACCAGTGCAACAATATTGTGGCTGCTGAAATGCTACACAAGCACTTTTGCACCCAATGATACCACCACCTATTGGATTTCTTATTGCTAACTCATTTGGGCATCCTCGTTTATTGATATCTATAGGGCAACTTGTTGTGTTGCAGTCACCTCTATTTAGAGGTTTAATAGAGATTGGTAGATTAAAACCATCTACTAAGCTGATATCATAAAAGTCTTTTCCCTCATATCTTGCTAATGTGAATTCTACAAGGGTTGCGGGTGGAATTGCACCCTTACAATTGCAAGCTACTTTGCCGAAATCACAATCTCCACTAAGACAAGTGAATTTTCTTCCATTTTTCGAGCAATGATATCTTGCCCATATTCGTCCTGACCATGAATTTTGTACATTAAGTGATGATGAAGCTTGTGATGCTAATTCAAATCCAGTTGACAATCGTCCTCCTTTGCCTGTAAGTGTAGCTGGCCAAATTGTGTAAGGACAATTATTCTTTATTATGAATTTGGTCGCATGAGATCCTGCAACACTACATTTAACTTTTATAAGTATAAGAATCAACATTTATACCATCATATATAAAATAAAATAAAAAGCAGTCACAAGATTTCTCCACACTTGACAAAAGGTCTAAGTTTAGGCCTTAAAAATGGAGAAACCTTTGATAGGAATATTTTTCCTTTTAATGGGTTCTACACTATATGAATCTAAATCAGTTGAATTGATGAATTCATGTTACTAGATTATACCAACAAAAGAAATAAATAAAATAGAAATAATATTTACTCACTATCTAACGATACTAAAAAAGGATTAACATGACTTGAACACTTGCAACCAATCTTGAAATCACTGTTTTGTGTAATTTAGAGCTTCAAGGGATTGAATGATTATATATGTACTTATGAATTAAGCTAGAGGGCATGCATAGAAGGTTAAAATTACCATAGAAGAAGAACAAAAAGATAATGTTGATGGTAAATTTTACTCTCATTTTTAATGTTTACTTCAAAAATTTTATTCATGTATAAAATGAAAAAATGCATCCCTTGGATCTTTATAACAAGCAAAGTAATAGTAACATCCGTTTTAGTAGTCAACCATTTCTTTGACTAAGGGAAATTGCAATAAATATGAAATTATCATATTTTTAAGAGTATTTTAGGGAAATATTAAAGATATTGACTTTTATAGAGATAATTGAAGTCACACCTGTCAAGATTATCTAAGGACCTAATCAATTTAGTTTCTGATATATATGTATATAGTTGGTTGTTAATTTCACTGATGAAGTAATGTGAGGCTAAAAATACATATCTCTATCTATTATTGTCTCGTATTTAGTGTTTTTATTGTCTCTTTGAGCATTAATTTTATGGATTATACTTATGTTGGGTGCTTTTGATGTGTAGGTTTAAAATGATGGGAAGTTGAAGAAATTGAAGTAAAAATGAAGAGAAAATGGCCAAATGACCCCCCAACCTATTACCGATTTTCCAACTACACACTTATACTTCACGGGGGTCCTATTACCCTCCTGAGCTATTTTTAAGTGAAATTATTTCCTCCCTAAAACGTCATTACCAGGCATGTGTCTTGGGGTGAAATACACGCACTTGACACGTGTATTTCACCATTTAATAAAAACAATTTAAAAAAAACTCTCCTCCTTCCTCCTCCTTTCTTCCCCAATCATTTCTTCAACCCTAACTATAATAAACACCATTTTGACCTCAATATATTTCTATATCTCTAACAATTTATAAGAACGAAAATTCAAGCCAACTTTTCATTCACTCTGAATCTCTAGAGCCTAGAAGATAGCGGTCCTAATCAAATCTTTCATTCAACCAATTCAACAATCTTTTCATATTTTTTTATTCAATTTTCTTCATTAAACAATTGTAGATACACATTGAATGGGTCATGAAAATTCGAGATCAGATTTAACCTTTGACAATTCCATGACAGCTCAAAACCACCGTGGATGAGAAGACCAACTTGAGACCAATTTGAGAAACCTCTCTCTCTTCCCCAATCTTTCTCCCTCTAAAATTTTCATGATTAATTTATAATTTGAGTTTTTGATTTTGATTATTCATGGATTTTAGGAGAACAAGTGGGATCCTTCTTTAATAAATGTAAAAGAAATTGTTTTGTTTCATTTCCTTCTAATAAGTTTGAATTTTTTAAAAATACAATTACTTCACTTTGACTTTGTCACTCTTGAGTCCATGACTTGAAAAAAATATCAATTAATGGGTATATTTTTTAAGAAATGAATTTAATTTGTTAGATATGTTCTAAATAAGTCAATTGAAAAATTATTTATTCATAAAATGGATTAATTGTTGATAATTTTTATACCAAATATCCATTGATAAAGCTTCAATAATGCTAATGGTGAAGAAGGTATAGTTGTTTAGATAAATAAGAAGAAATAAAGAGAAAGAAAAAAGAAAAAGAGAAAAAAAAACGGAAATTTAAAAAATAGGCAACTCACTCTTTGTCACTCTCTCAAAGAGAGTGAAATACACTATCTATGCCAACTCAGCACTTAAGGGGTTATTTATTCCATTTTAAAATAGTCCAGGGGGTAATAGGACTCCCATGAAATATAAGTGTGTAGTTGGAAATCCGACAATAGGTTGGGGGGTCATTTGACCATTTTCTCTAAAAATGAACAAATGAAAAAAATTATATAAGAAAATTAAGCAGATAAATTATGGATTGAATTCAATATAGGCACCAATCATTAAAACTATATATAAAAAGCACAAAATAATTATAAAATGGCAATTGACGTTAAAATAAATGTTATGTCTATCTAAATTATAAGAATTTCACTCTTTCTTTAATATTTTTATTGTTTTATTTATTTATTTTATTTACCATAATTTAAGTAAGACTTATATAAGGTAAAAATATTAATTTTAAATTCGGCATAATACATAAATAGGACTCTTAACTTGGCGTCAAATTATAACTTTGACAGTGCACAAAGAGGCACTTTAACTATCCAATTCTTAAACAAAAAAACACTCAAATCCTACCTGACAAAACGTGTGATATGCACTCAATCCGTGCGCGTTAGGAGTAAATTTCGAGGCCCACAATGGTAAAAAATATGCTGAAATGATAATTATACCCTTAATGAATCCCTTTTATATATATATTTATATTTTCAAATCAAAATCTCTTTTTTTTCCTCTTCTTTCTAATTTGAAGTTTTTTTTCCTCTCTTTAGCACGATTTCTGCTCTTTTTTAATGCAAATGACTCCAAATTTTTTTGGTCATTATGGAAAAGGAGCTGTAATGAAGATTTCTTGGTCTGCAAACAATCTATATGACCAAATCTGTAAAAAGAAATGAATTTACAGTCATGGTGACAAAAAGATTCTACGGTCTATCAAAACTAAACTTTCAAAAGGGCAAAACTAAACATACATGGACTAAATTGAGGAAAATGAACAGATAAACAGCCAAGTATATGAACTTTCAGCACAAATCTTGAACTCCTTTAATTCGCAAAGAAATCTTGCTAGGATTTCATGATTTTGAGAAAGAACCGAGTGAAATTGGGAGACTTTCTCCCTACCCCCTTATATATTAGTGGCATATTAATTTAGATTTTTTTAATTATAAAATCTACGTGTAAATTTTTTAATTAGTTGGTAGTCATTGAGTGGCTCACTAATCCACGTTGGAGTGTTTGCATATCACGCGTTTTGGCTGCAATATTTGACTGTTTTTTTTGTTTAATAGTTGGATAGTTAAAGTGCCTCTTTGTGCACCGTCAAAGTTAAAAGTCAAAATTATAATTTGAAGTCAAGTTAAGGTCCTATTTATGTAGTATACCTTTAAAGTTTAGGACTTGTAATATTGTTCAAATAAGGAAATATTTAAGAAACAAAATTTTAGTCTATTTTAAAGTACTAAATATTGAGAATTCTTGATTATTACAAATTATTAAAGATATAATAGTTATAATTTTAATTATTGTTGGTTGTTTAGATGCTATTGTTTGGATGTTGGTGATGACATGTGTTGCATTAATACTCATTTTCATGTGTTTTGTGGTATGATCCCAACAAATGCATTGATTTTAACTACCATTATAGAGAAAGTATGGTTTTGCACTTTTTACTCCTAAATTGGTTTTAATAGGAGTCATACTACCCTTTTCTACTCTTGATAAATGGATTTTTTTAGACAAAGATGCACTCTCTACTTACTTGATCGGTCGAGGAGGATGCAAATCTTTGATGTACTAGTTTAACTCTTCGTATGTATATCTAGTATCATGACGGAGGAAGATCTGAGCTGAATCTATTATGGAAGTCCTGGGTCAGGACCATGTAGTATATACAGACTTCTTGAGTCCCTTATGGATCCCTCAGTCTATATGTCGTATTAAACAAGAGGAGGATGTCCTCATGGGTCCTACAAGGTAGGTGTGTATACTTGGTAATGTGACACTTGATACTGATAGAACCACTAGTTTTCATTGCATACTTACAATCATATGCATCGCCTATCACCAGTTTGATTGGTTGTTGTTTGCACCTGTTGGTCTTATGGGCCCAATTGGGTTATATTTATTGTTTTGTATTTTTTGGGCTTAAGGGGGTTCAGTTAGGTTATTGTTTGATTATGATTGTGTAGTTTGTGACACGAAAATGGTTGACTTATGTGGTTGGCTTAGATTTATCCTTTAATTTCTTCTTGATTGGTACTTTCAAACTTGAGTTGGATTGGATTGGTCTATTAGCCATCATTTAGGTTTTTAGTTGGATATCGATAGTACATCCTTGTTTAGCAAACTTTCGTAGTAGAAATCTTGTTATGGTTAGGTATTTTGTGATAGCGCCTCTCGGTATGTCCTTTGCCTCAATATTCTATATCTTTTAATATACACCCTTTTGTCTCTGATTACTTTTATTACGTAATATCTCTTTTTAGTTACTTGTAATATACACTCATTCTCTACATACTATTTATACTTGCTTTATCTTTGAAGCTCAATCGTCCTATGCCTATTGAGTACCACGTGTTTGGTACTCACACTACAGATCATAGTACGAGTTCTCACCATCGATGTGTGCCTCGAGCGAAGCAGTTGTGGATTAGAGACTTGGGGTGAGCTCTTGGCTTTCAGAGTTGTCCTTCTCCTTCTACTTTCGATGGACTAGTCTTTATTTTGTATTTGGGGATGGTTCTGTATATTCATACTTATTTTGTATCTCTGTTATGATTAGTAGCTCGGGTACCAACTGATACCAGGTCTTAGGGTGTTTTATGTATTTCTTGATCCTCTCTTTCTTCTTATGTTTGTTCTTTACATTCATCTTTTTCGCGTGATAGCCTATTACTTCTTGTTCCAAGCTATGGATTTGGCTTAAGTACTTGTGGGATGTTAGTAGGTGTCATCATGATCTGAGTTTTTTTATCGTGATATTTGATGAGCCAGATACTAGAGCACAACACAGTGATGCAAGAGCAAACTACAAAATGTTTAAAAGTCATAGAATAGTACAAGACCAAATACGCATAAATGCAGACTGAGGTTGAAACTAGTAATTATCTGCAAGTTATAGTCTTAGCTAATACTAAGGACGGGCCTCAAATAAAAGAAGAGAGTGAGTTTCCACATGAAGATAACTTTGATAAAGTAAAGATAGTACGTCCATCTTGTCTTGAGAAACAAGCTGCGTGAACAAGATTTGCAAGGTTGTTCCTTTAAAGTCTTATGTACGTCGCGACCGAATTGAGCTCATACAAGAAGTAGACCAATTTGGCTAAGATATCCCTAGCTTAATTGCATAAGAAGGTTGATGCGTCTGATGCCCAACCACTAATTGTTGTGGATACTGGCCAACTTATGGAGTAGGAAGAGGAATTCCAACCACTCAACTATCTACTTTTGGTTGATGCAGATGTTAAGAAGGTGTACAAAAGTGAGAATATCGTAAATGCAGTTTTGGATTTGGAGCTAGCTGGACCTCATTCTAAATACTTTTGATATTTTGTTTGGTTGGCGACATAGAAATTGAGTCTTTCATGCCTATGGAAAGATGTGTGGATGAGGAAAAAGAACCTTATATTCTTTAATTTGTCATACCAAAAAGACAAAATGACATACCTCACTTAAGGGTCAAGAAGTGCAAGATGCGACATTTATTACTTGGTTCTTTTGCATTTATAACCCTCTCAAATTACACCTTATAGTTTGTACAAGTGATCGTTGTCAAATATAGTAACCCAACATGTTGGGTAGTATCCCATAGGGAATATGGTGAGAAAAACATTACTTGTGATGACTGATTTACTCTACTTTCTATCATATTCTACTCTGTAAAAATGTACAAAAGATTGTTAGTTTTCTACTATAGTATTAAATTAAGATTTATGTGTTGTTTTTCTAATGGATGTGAAGACCATAGTTGTTTCTGTTCATGATGGTTAGTGTACATCGAATACTTGCGATAATACACATATTAGCAGGTTGCCTCTTGATATGCGATGATCTCTTACCCTAGCATTTATTGTTTTTCAAGAGTTAAACGAACTTCCCTTCAACCATTTTTCCAAATTTTTAGAAGTGATAAACGATACCAATCATACTAGCGTCTCTAGATGTCATGCTCATGGACGCTCCTCTAGCCTGCTCCAGAACCTCCTCATCATGTTTTCAAAGCTTACCTAAGGAGGCTCTTTCGGCCCTATAGAGCTCTCACTATGATCTCTTGAGTGCCATGTGTGGATGTCCCTCCTCACTCTCATCCTATTTGTGTTCCCCTTATAACCAGGGAGCTCCTCATCAATAAAAAAATCAAAGAACTGAGGTGGTTCATTTGGCTCTGCATCAATGGGGTCTGGAATGACTAGTGTGTGTCGTGTAGACAACGCTGCCATATCTACTCCTAGAAGAGCGAGCTCCTCATACACTTCTCCATCTTGGGTACATGTAGAACTACCATCCTCTCACTAATCTATTCTTCAAATCCATTCATCCAATTGTGCAAGTCCTGCACGAAATGAGCAAGTGTGTCCCTTAAATTGACCTCAAACACCTTAATTGCACAGTTTAAGTTGCTTCATCAACTGCCCCAACTGCTGATGAAGACCTAACATAATCTACTTTTCCAATCTCATGAGGAAGTCTTTGGAGACCATACCATGACCGTAAAAGTCGGCAGACATGGAGTTGTCGATGCTACGACAGTAATAGGGGTTGAGGCAATAACAAAAGTAGTCTCAATCACCGATGAAGTTTCAATCTCAAGTATCAGCTCCGTTGTAGACCTAATCTCTCAAATAAATCCGCATATAAAGTGGCACCCAATGAACTCGAGGCCTGAGCCCTTAACCTTGAAATCAGATTTGCCTAATAATGAATCAAAATTATATCCTACACCTATGTCACCTCCACTAGATGATCAAGCTCTATATATCGGCACTGAGGAATGAGGACTTACCATATAAAGCAAAGATCATGCACGGAAATGGAATGTTGGTATTGTCCTTGAGAGCATGCTTATGAATCTCCTCTACAATATACCGTGCTATGTTCGGGGCATACCTGGCCATGAAGTTAGCAACTAATACTACGAAGTTAGGAGGTAGCGTATTATAATTACTGGTTGGACCTAACCTATGTCACACAATAGATCACCAAAACTTGGCGGCGAAGTTCAAAGACGCCTTTGTGATTTCACTTTTGTCAACCCCCTAATCAGTTGACTCTCTCTTCTTGGTGATAATACTAGCAATCCATTTGAATTTCTTTAGCATCTTCTCTACTTACATTTTTTTCACATCTTTCACAGTATTTGCTTGATATTCATACTTTGTAGTATTGACCGGGACTAAAATTGAAGGCCAAATAAGAAGTGTGGGATGGTGTGCTTAGAAATATCCACCTGCCTGCCTCGAACTTGTATTGTAGCTAAGGCATGTTGCTTCTTTATACTTTGCCCTTAAGGTTTCAAGTTCTTCAATGTGGTTGCGTACGCAACATAGAACTCTTGCACCATTTTTGAGCTATACTTGCTCGGGGTGTTCTCATCCAACTTAGCTGATACTTTCGAATAGCTCCCTAATGAGTCATGCTATAAGTTGTAGTGTCACTGCACGACTCGTGGACTGACTCATGAACAAGAATCCCATAACTAATTTTTTATACCACTCAGTATGAGTCAAACTATGACTCGTGGTTTGAGACCACAACTCGTAACTAACAGTCCATTGACCTATGCTTTTTACTATACTCAGTATGAGTCAAACTACGACTCATGGTTTGAGACCACGAGTCATTGGATAACTCGTAAGTAAGAGTCTTGTAAGGTGAAATTCCTACCCAGGTTACCACGACTCATACTACGACTCGTGGCATGAAGTTATGAATTTTATTGATACTCGTGGACTCCTACTCTACAAGTGTGCAACTTTGGGTTGGATAGTATGGTAGGTTTCACGGCTCGTACTTTGACAGACGGTTCAAGAAACTAACCATAGTTCCTCCTTTTGAATTTTACATTATTGGTACTAGTGGCCACGAAGAAAACCACGAGTCGTGCAAACATAGTATGCGTCGTACAAAGCAATAAAAATGTTGGCAATGTTGCAGTGGTTGGTATTTCCTAGTTACAACTTACTACTACATAACATTATATTTGGTCACAAAACATTAGTATCTAAAAACATAGGCATAAATGCTTCAGTAACAATTCGCCTTGGTTGTCCATTGTGTTTGGGGTACATTGATTTCTAATTTCTTGATACATATGTCTTCTTGTTATGTCAGTTTACTTTTTTTTCATGTTTTCTTACTTGTTGATCTTCTATTATGTCGTGCCTCCACATTGAAAAACAAAAGTAATTGAAGCAACGATATTAACTTTATAGTACAATTGACTCCAACTTCAATATGATATTACCGAATATTGTACCAACTGAAGATTGATTTACCGATTAACGAACCAAAATTTAAAAATTCAATATTTAATATCTACTTTTAACTACCATTATCGAACTCGAAATTTGGAAATTTTGTACCAAATATTGAATGCCCAGCCCTACCCTTAATAGGAAGACGAAGAGATAAATTTGATATTAGAAACAAGACATTTTTGGATATTTTAAATACTAAGAGGCAGTTTGGATTGGCTTTAAAGTTGGTCAAATCTACTTTTAAGTCATTTTTAACTTTTTGAAAGTGTTTGACATGGTTAAAAATAACTTAAAATAAGTTTAAAATGACTTTTAAAAAGTTAAAAACCCAAAGTAGGTCTCCCCTACTTCTTTTTTTTTTGACTTAAAAGCTACCTTTTTAAGTCAATCCAAACGGGCTCTAAGGAGCCGTTTGGTTTAAATACAAATTATGATGGAATTAGTTGTGATGAAATAAATTATGCTGAGATTATTTTCATTGAGTGTTTGGTTTGTTGCGTTCAAAATAATACGCATTGCATAAACTTTAAGAATAAATTATTTATTTATAAAAACACCCTTTATGAATATGAAATGTGATGTATAAAAAGAGTTTAAAGGGTTATCTTTGTGAATTACCTATTTTATCTCAGAATAAGTTATCCACTATACCATCCAAGATAACTTATCCAATATTAATTATTAATGCCGGGATAAGTTATTTTGGATTTGCCAACCAAACAACAAATTGAGTGGCAGTATAATTTAATCCCAAAACCTTTTAAAAAATAAATAAAACATAATACTGTTACTTGAACAACAGAAAAGCCCTCATAATTGAAATCGAACTCTGAAAAGCCATTAATCTGTCCTTTGCCGAACTCCAAAGGATCAAATCAACTAGTAGACTTCTTTATAATAGATTTCATAGTTCCTCCATCTTTCTCTTTTCAGAGTTAACCACAAAGTCGTAGAATCACACCCACAATAGGACAGAATCATTTGATCCGATCATGGCTCATTCAGCTATCTCTCAGGTCACTCCACTTTAATCTTCTTTATGTACTAAACTAATACTTGAAAAAGATACCATTTTTATTTAGTTGGTAACTACTCTACATTTCTTGACTTAAAATTCGATGTATCATGGGTTTTAGAGGGATTTTAACTAGATTTTCTTGTATATTTCTATGCATGCAGGTGTCAGTGGCTGTTCCTATCCAAAAGGATTCCTCTTTCCGAAGATCTACGTTTAAGGTTCTTGAATATCTATACTCACTGCTATTAGTTTCTATTTCCTAACACATGAACTCAAATAGCAATGATGGAAAAAAGGGGTTTGATTTGTTTTTCTCAACAAAAAGAAAAAAAAAAATTGTATTGTATTTTTTGCCAGTCTCAGTCATAGCTTGAGTTATTTGAGTTTGACATGTCCCAAAACTGTTTAGTTCAGATATTTGATGGACAATTGTATGAATGTTTGAATGTGTAGCTTGAGTTCAATTACATGTTGAGTGGTCCAATTTGGGGCTGTGACAGTCAATGTGTCTTTCCCCCTTTTTTCCTTTAATGTTATTCTTTTATTCCTCTCCCGTCCACTTTCCCTTTTGCAATGCGAAATGTAATTGATCTTGATTAAAATTAGCTTTCCGACTGTGTACTAAATTTTGATAGATTTAATGAAATGATATTTTGAATCAACTTGTGTGCCTTGTACATTTAGGCTTCCTCAAATCGTCTCTTAACTAATGTTTATATGTCTTCATGCTCGTATAGTTCACAAGACAAAATATTGATGGTTCTCTCTTCCCAAAGATTTTAATTAATCACAACTGATGTGCTTCAGTTTGATCCCAATGCTACTAGAACGCTAACCTTTTCTATCCTGTAATGGGTAATCGTGAATTTCATGACTAATTCTGCTTGTATCTGAGCCTTGCTTTTTTTCTTATTCCTCTTCAATCTAAGTCTAATAGCATGAAGAAGGCTTAACACATAGTTTGCTCTCCCGCAACTTGTAAGGAAATCCTTGACACACCACCAATTCATGGAAAAAGCTTTACACACTAAACCTTTCCTTAATTATGTCTAATACACACCATTTTAGCTACATGGTACTCATATGTTCATACACACAAAAGAAATGAGTAAATGCAAATTTCTTTTGCCAGAAGCTTTACATGGACGCTAAGCGTCCAACTTTAAAATCTATTCATTTATTTTGAGTCATTTATTTTTTTAAAAAAGACCGCTCTTGTTCCCAAAATTTATCTCAATGGTGTAAAAAATCAGAATGTTTTTTGTCAATGTAAATGATTGATCTAATTAATGAGAAACTAGACCTATTAAAAATATGAGCGAGTGACTAATCCAAACACTTTGCTAGAAAAGACCGAATGTGACTTGTTTGAATTCTGCAAAGCTTGGGAAGAGAAATGGAGCTGGAAAAGGTGTCCAAGACAAGGGTCCCTTTTTCCAAGGAAGAAGTACACTACGGTGTTAAAATCTACATAGGCCGGCAGTTGTGCAAGGGCTGCAACAGTGGGGGAGTATGATCTGACGACCAACACATGGCGCGTGAAATTTCTGCTCTTTGTGTGTCTATCATGGGGTAAAATTGATGTGAAAACTCCGTTTGTTCTGTTAATGGCGTTAACAAGAACTGGTCATGGGTTTTACTTGTGAGTTTGTAGATTTAGGAAGGTTGTGGTATTTCAGGTTTTGCTTCTTGAGAATTGAGAGGTGGATAGAAGAGGAGATGAAAAAGTTGTCAAAGTGAAACTGATAGTCACAGGAATATTTTTCCCTTGGGTTCTTTGCCTTTTGGATTCTTACACTGAAGGGCTGTATTTTAAGTAATGTTTTGAGTTAATGACTTGTGTCACGGCAACATTGGTGCTTGACATACACTCGTGGGGAAAAAAATGATCAAACACTGAAGAGGTGTGTAAAAGCTATGGTTGGGAAAAGGATTGGTGTGTAAAGCTTTTCCAGGGGTGTCAAATGGATTTCATACAAATGTGGGTGGGTGGGTGCGAGGGGGGAGGGGGGAATATGTATTTAAGCCAATGAAGAATATTATGATCCGAGTTTCAGCATCCGCTGGTGATTTCCAAGGGAGTAGCCTGATTCCTACATATTCACTCGATTTTTTTGTGGATATCAGCTTCTGTGTATATCCTTATTCCTGGAAAAATGCAGATGTCATGTGTTCCATAACTTTTGACCCGTCTCTAAGCTGTTACGTCAAGAATCACTTGAGAAAAAAGTGGACAGCGGAGTTTGTTGTCCCCCTATACCCAGGATGCTTTTTCGTTGATCAACACATCTTTGCTAAAGCCTAGTTTTTTTCATATCTAATTTGTACATGATCCAACATAGGCAAATATCCTAAAGTTTCTTTCTTTATAAGTAACTCATACATCTTCATCTGCTTTGTAGTCTTGAATCATTTAGATCTCTCCAAATAAGCACATTTGTTTTTCATTTCTGGGTCTTTTTGTTGCTAATATGTATATTGGTATATGTACCAGCATGAAAGTATCCTACATTGGTGGCATATAATTTTTAGATTTTCCCAGTGTTATCAAAGGCGCACTTTAAACGTGCTTAAGCCCTGAAGCGAGGCTCAAAACGCGTTGAGCGCTTCGCCTCGCTTTATGTGCGCTTCAGTGTCGTCATCAAGGATCTAAGGCAAACGTGTCCCCGCCAATGAGCCTCTTATGGAGAAGTGATACTAAATAGTTGATATTTCACTTTATCATAATTGTTTTTCAATTTCTTTGGTCATATATTTGTCATTCATGTTTATAATTATTAGTCTTGGACTAAACATATATATTTGTATTCTTTTCTCCCTTTGCGCCTTTTTTCATTAAAGCCCACGCTTTATTTGCGCTTAAAGCCCCCATGGACCTTAGAGCTTTTTTGCGCTTTTCGCCTTTGATAACACTGGATTTTCCTTGCTTAATTCTAGTGCATATATCTTTGTTCTAAGAACATGTTTTCCATTTTCATCAGTAAAATAATTATTTGATAGAGAATGCAAGAATGCAGCATGCGCCAAGGTGAGTTATAAAAGTATATGGCAGCAAGTACTACAAGAAAAGGAACAAAACTAGAGAGATGAACTAAAGCATAAAATGAATAAAAAACAAAATCATGTGAGTCGAAGGAAATTAGGAACTCTGATAACGTACTTAATGAGGAAAGAATAATAAAGTAGGATTTGATAGGCTGATAGCTACTTATATCGGTGTATATCCACACACTTGGTTAAATATGTGTTTCCTGATCTATGCAATCACATGTTTTGTCTGTTTCAATGACTGTTGGATAGTGATTTGACTAAACTAAAGAGTACTATTTAGTAGTTAATGTTTTCTAATCCCCAATTGATGTGCATTTCATTATCGCAGGCTACAAGCTTAACATTCAGTGATAAATCATTCATCTCTATGCCATCTATTGATCTAAAAGCGGCACGATCCAGAAGCCAATACATTGTTTGCATGTCAGTGCAACAAGCTAGCAAAGCCAAGGTTTCAGTTTCACCGTTATCACTTGAAGATGCAAAAGAGCCACCCTTGAATATCTACAAGCCCAAGGAACCATACACAGCGACAATTGTCTCTGTTGAAAGGATTGTAGGCCCAAAAGCTCCCGGGGAGACTTGTCATATTGTCATTGAGCATGATGGCAACCTTCCTTACTGGGAAGGACAAAGTTATGGTGTCGTTCCTCCTGTAAGTTCTGGCTCCATTTCCCCTATTATTTTTATTGCATTGAAAAACTTTCTTGCTTTGGCCTGTTTGAATATATAGGACTAGTTGTATAACATTTGAATAAAATCTGTGTCCTCTTTGTTTTAACCACATCTCCATTAGTTGTACTCAATTTGAAGGACAACCATGTTCATTGCTGTCACTAATATGACATTACCATCAATTCACTTGTTATGTTTGCTACTTTTCTCTTTTGACATCACAATAGAGGGAAGGGGCCCCAAAAATGTACTGTGTTACATCCAGTCATAGCCCTGGCATGCTTGTATGTTGCGTTTCAGATGTTTTGGTCATCGATACTATTAATGTCCCACTATATTTGACCTGAACCTTTCGTAGTTTGGGCCCCCCTTTTGCGTTACAAAAATTATAAAAAAAGTGATATCATGATGCTTTTATCCTTCTTATTTATACCAAGCCGCAGTATAAGCTTCGTATAATTTCTACATCCACCAGTCTTTCAGAGTCTCACTTTTAACTTCTTTCAGGGTGAAAACCCTAAGAAACCAGGGAGTCCCCACAATGTTCGTCTATATTCAATTGCATCCACCAGATATGGGGACTCTTTTGATGGGAAAACGGCCAGCTTGTGTGTCAGACAAGCTGTCTACTATGATCCTGAGACAGGAAAAGAAGACCCATCCAAGAATGGTGTTTGCAGCAATTTCCTATGCAATGCGAAGCCTGGTGACAAAGTGAAGATCACAGGTGAAATCTAAATAGTCCTTTTACAGATGTTATTCAAAGAAGACTTTACATGCCAACACTACTCGTCTTCCATACATTGCATTCTCAATTTGTCATGTCTGATTACATTTGCATTTTGGCTCACTGAGTAGGTTTTCCAACATTTCAAAAGAGGGACAAAGAAATGATCTTTGAGGCAGCATACTGTTAAAGTGGTCTTGTCTGCAGGAAATTATATTGTTCAGTTGACCCTTTATTGAAGATATTTGCCTTTTTTTTGTGTGCTTCAAATTGCCGGCTGATATGCGTGCTTTTTCTCCTAAGAGTGCATCAGTGTCCATCACTATCTCTTGAATCTTTTACCTTGACTATCTGATCATATGATGAATCCTTAAATGACTATTTTGTACAACTAATGATTTCCTTGCTATTATTAACAAAGGAAGTAATTTTTGCCTTTCGTTAGTCTGTTGTATGCCCCTTCTAGATTTGGATTTGGCATCACTAACCCTTTTAGTTACAAACCTCCCAATAAAGAATTTCTATACTCAATGGCCTTCCTACACTGTCACCTTTTTCCTCTAAATTCTAACCACACGCTTCTAATTTTTAAATAAGATACCCTGCTGAGAATTAAGTATGGTGATGCTTTGCAATTAAATAGGCTATTTCATGTAACTCTCAGATGCTTGTAATTTTGTTGGTGAGTTGCATATTTATTGGTGAAACACTCCGAGATTCAGTTTTCTTCTTCATTGATCGCCCTTTGGATTTTTTCACAGGTCCTTCTGGTAAGATAATGCTTCTACCTGAAGATAATTTAAATGCTACACATATCATGATTGGAACTGGAACTGGTGTGGCTCCCTTCAGAGGCTACCTTCGTCGTATGTTCATGGAGTCAGTTCCAATCAAGTTTAATGGTCTTGCTTGGCTTTTCCTTGGGGTTGCAAACACTGATAGCCTTCTGTACGACGATGAGTTCACCAAGTATCTCAGTGACTATCCAGGCAATTTCAGATATGACCGTGCTCTTAGTCGAGAACAAAAGAACAATAAAGGGGGAAAGATGTATGTTCAGGATAAAATTGAGGAATACAGCGATGAGATCTTCAAACTGTTGGATGAAGGAGCTCACATCTATTTCTGTGGGTTGAAGGGTATGATGCCCGGAATCCAGGATACCCTGAAGAGGGTTGCTGAGGAGAGAGGTGAGAGCTGGGAGCAGAAGCTTTCACAACTCAAAAAGAACAAGCAATGGCATGTTGAAGTCTACTAATTAGGAAATGCTAATTGCTGCATTTGTTTGTGATTGTTGATTGTTGTCAACTGAACTTAGCAAGCAGTTAAGATGACATATTGTATTACTAGTTGATATACAAATTGTTCATGTTGCAAGGGAAATGAAATAATAAATGTTGGTACTTGAGGCAGTTTACCTTGCATTGTCTGTATTTCTTTCGAAATGTCTCTGATTGACATTTTCGTAGGGATAGCTGCTCTATGAATAAATGGATTGCTTCTATTGAACCTACCCTTACTAAATAGCCTAAGAAAAAAAGTCAGCCGCTGCAAGTGCTTGAGAATGAGTTCGTACAGTAAGTGCTGCAATTGAATCAGCTCTTGATGCAATAGAATAGGTATTGCACTTGAAATTGGTATGAGTTGCTTGTCTTTGCATGTATTTTTATAAAAATGTTGATGTTAATCCATTGTAGTTGGATCGAAAACCAGGAGAGGGACTAAGATGTTACTGGCTTATGATATCCTCAGAAATGTGGATATGCATTTGGAAAAAGTTAAAATGTGCAGTTTTGAGAGCTCCTTTATTCTAATTTAGAAAGGTTTGGGACAAAAAAAATTCTTATACTATCACGTGCACACCCTCCCTGATCAGTATGAACTATCTCTTGCTTTTATTTATAGTCCAAACCAGCTAAACATCAAACAGACATAGTTTTATTTTTACTAGAACACGAGATTTTTGATTCACTCCTTGAATATGAAACACCATTATTTCAACTTTATAAATATTCATTCAGTAAAAATTCTAAAATTCAAAATTTATTCTCAATGTAGATTATTAACGGTATCATTCCAAGGTTCAATCTTAGCATAACTTTCATAAGTGATGGAGTATCTTTAATAATCTTTTATTCCTTGTCTCCTTTCTCAAGAACTTTCCTTTTTGTTATTGACCATGTTGTTGTGTCTTTCCAATCTATAACAATTTAATTTTGATCTTTCTTTGCTTGTTTTTTTCTTCTTTTTGTTTTGGGTCAAAATTTCATGTGTCTTTTTTTTTACTTGTCAATGACTTATAAAACGCAAAATTAAGAGTCATCATTACTTTGTGACTTATATCTCTGATTTACAGTAATTTGTGGATGAACGTCAATAATTGGAAATTAATTTTTTAACAATCTCTTATAAACTTTCCATTAGACAAGAGGATTTGACAGAGCAACTTGATCTATTTTGATGATTAAGATAAATTTGTACACAAGTAAATATCTTATTTTTGATTTTTTTCTTACTTTTTTTTCCTTCATTTTATTTTGTACGTGAATATATTAACTTTTATACGACAAAATTTTACACCATTTGAGACAGATAATTTACATTGTCCGAGTCAAAGATTTTGCACCGTCTAAATCAAGAGGCGTCATATTATTCATTTAAAAAAAACTACAATGTCTAAGACAAAATTTTTATATGACTTGTGGTAAAACTTTACACCATCTGAGAAAAAAATTTCACATTGCTCTAGGTGAAGACTTTATCCCGTTTGAGCTAAAGGCACGGCGCCATTCGAGCCAAAGACTTTACATTATTTAAGGCAGACTTTACATGATCTGCGATAAAGACTTTATACTATCTGAGTCAAAAAATTTACATTAATCTAAGCAAAGATTTTATACCATCAGACTTTACACCGTCTTAGTCAAAATGCGTTCCATCATTTAAGCCAAGTGCTTCATATTATCATATAAGGCAAAGAATATATATGGTCTACGACAAAAACTTTACAATGTTTGAGCCAAGGATTTTACTCAGCTAGAGCAAAGACTATACATAGTCCGTGCTCAAATAATGACATGATTCATGCTTTTCTCAAAAATAAAATAAAATATCATAAATAAGCTAAACTTTTCAGGAATAATATACATAAATTTTTTCACATATTTGAATTTCTTCCTATTTAAGAAATCATCTTTTTGCACATTTTCGAGAGTTGGAGGGCTGTTGACTCAACTTATGAATTAGTCAAGGGACCCACTGATGAGGACTATAAAGTTTGGTCCCTGATCAGAATGTAAATAAATTGATTCCCAGCAAAATTCTCTAGTACGCTTCAATTCAAACAATTCAAACGGTTCGAAATTGGCACCCCAAAACCCCCAAAGAAAAATGGCGACTTCCGCCATAGACGGTGGTGGTGGAGAAGACATAAAATTTAGTGTAATGGTCAGCCTTTTCCAGTGGATACAGAAGAGCAAATCATCAGCGAAGAAGCGTTCCAAGTTCCGGAAGTTTATTGACACCTTCTGCAGGAAGCCTCAGGACAATTTCGCTGCCATGCGTCTCATTCTCCCTAGCCTCGACCGTGAGCGTGGCTCTTATGGCCTTAAGGAGCACGTTCTCGCCACTTGCCTCATTGACGCACTTGCCATGTCCCGCGATTCCGATGATGCCCGCCGTCTCCTCAATTGGCGGAAAGGCGGCCCCAAAACTGGCTCAAATGCCGGCAATTTCTCTCTTGTTGCCGCTGAGGTAAATTCTTCTTCACCATTGGAATGGAATTCTCTTGACGATCATGACTAGTAGAAACAACATAATAGCAATTCGGAATACTCCAAATTGAAGAAATTATTGAAAAATCCTCCAAATCAATAGAGTGATTGAGCGAGTTAGAGGAGTGTTAAGGAGTTTCACCACTTGGTTACAATTATTATCTTTAATTAAAATTCAATTAATTTTAACCACTTCCACAGTCTTGCCCTGTCCTGTACACTTAACATTCTTCCCTGCTAACAACTGAATTGAAAACTTTTTGGTCCTTCTTTTATTTGTACATCATTTCCTATTCTTGTATGGCAGCGTTCAATTATAATGAAGAGAAATGGAGAATGGAAATGAGATGTATATGTTCAAATCAATTCGTCAACTACACAATCAGCCCAATCAAATTGGGATATACAATAAAATAGGACAATTAGAGGGAATCTGTGAAAACAGCTCTACTAATTGGCGATCTCCCATTGTCAAACTACACTATAAAAAGAAATAAGAACTAAGAGGTTGAAGTAAGAGAATTGGGGAGGAATAGACAATAGAGAAATCAAATGAGGAAAAAGAGGGGTAAATTTACATAGTGATTCTTGATGATTTTAAATGTAGGTTTGCACTAATTCTATAGTAACACGTAAGGAGGAGTTATTCTTTGAGTACTTGAGTGTGAAATGTGTTTGAAATTTGTGAAGGAGGAACATTCTCAAAAATCAGTCAAATTGTGGAGTTCCTTTTTTCTTTTGCTCAACTTGCTCACATAAAATGGCTATAGAGCCTACATGTTTATAGAACTTGTCCCACTTTGTCAAGTACGTATATCTTAATTTAATTGATAACTTTTTGCTCTTCTCTAGTTCATGGACAAAACAATACATGTATCCTTGGATCAATTTCCTAATACGTGAATTAAGATAATTCTTGTATCACAAAAATCTAAGAAGGCCTTTTCTTCTTCCAATACAAAGTTCATTCTCCAACACTCCTCTAACCTTGTGGTTGGAATTCACAAAACATTCTTCGGTATTTCAAATTTGAAGTTTAACTTCTTTCTCCTGGAGTGCCAGTAATAATGTTGTCTCTTCTCCTTCATCTTCATCATCAACAACAAGGTTTACCTATTGCTCTTGTTGCTGCCTTTGCTTCTGGAAACAAAACTTTTCCATCTGGTGATTTTTTTGCATTATCGACATTGTTTGGATTTGACTCACAAGTTTCATGAACTTGTTTGGGTATTGTGTCTCTCCATTTTCACCATTCTTAAGTTTTCAAATTGTCTCTTTAAAGTGATAATATTGATATTTCTGGTCCTTTCTGACCTTTGATATTCTGTCTACCAATTTTTCCATTTTTTATTTTGAGAAGAGCAAGACATAGTCTTTACAAAAATTGCTTCTGATATTGAAGCATGTAGATGTGTTAGAGCCTTAGATCTTTTCTTCTTCTTAGCTTTGAAAATTTGGAGGTGAGAAACTATCAGATCCTTAGACAACTCAAGTGATTTCCCTTGTCTCCATTACCTCCCATAAATCTTCAGCTAAAAGCTTTTATCTTCACTTTTACCTTTATTTACCGGAAAAAAACTTTCATTTTTCTCTACCCATGGTTGGTAGTTCTCTCTAAATACAAGAACAAGTTGCTAACAGAAATTTGATGAAGACATGATTTTTAGTTCTTTCAAAATCTTTCAACAAGATCTCTTTTCCTTAATTTCTCAATTCTCACAAGTCCTTTAATGCAATTGGCTTTGATACAAAATGCTGAATATTTGGGGTCCGGGGGGTTGGGGGGTGGGGTGAAGGAGTGCTCACAAATCACTCAACTTCTCTTGAAGACAAGTAGAGGAGGGGATTCTTATTTATTTCACTCAGCTTGCTTAATAGCCAAAGTGCCCCTAGGTAGTTATAGTACTTCTTTTAGCATGTATCTAATCTAGTACATGTATCTTTAATTCTAAACCTTTTTCTCTTTCCTAGTTCATAACAAAGACTGTTATTGTTAAATTAATTTCCTAATACATAAAGTAAAATAATTCTTGTATCGCAAAATATCTAAGAAAGCCAACGTTGATTCAACAAAATAATCTAAGGTGTTCCTGCTATTGAGTGCCCATGTAAATTGTCTTTGTTAATTTACCTCACACACGTGCAGGTGTTATTGAAAGCCATCACTTCGTTGGTTAAAGAAATGATGCGATGGGTTATCATTTCATAGGTGAAAACATGCCTTTTAGTTAATGTGCCATTCAACCAATGACTTGCAAAGTGAAAAAGATGAAAAACCTATTCTTTAAATCTCAAATTTGAAGAGCTGGAGTAATATCAGCATTATTGAATAATGGGTTTTGAAATTAGTTGTTTATAATTGCAATTTGATTATTATAATCCTAAGTTCATATACGTTGATACTTCATATTCTGAAAGAAGTGCACACTTCGCTTCTCACTTTAAGCTCCAAGGAGCTTGTTGCTTTGATGCCCTTTTCGCATTTAAAAATATTTTTTTGACTTTAGGTTTATACAACTATAACAGATTTTCCCCCTTTTAATTTCTCTGCATTTATTTATGCTCGTAGTTCAATTAAAAACATTCCCTTCTTGTTTGAGATTGACCTTGTCTGTAGGATCTTTGCTGGAAACTCGAGGAACTGCAGTTTGATGTTAGCTCCATTATTCATAAATTTTCTTATTTTTGGAGCTGAATTTGTCCAACAAATCAGCACCTTAATAACTACCCTATTATTTCCTTTCAAATGACAAGCTAAATTACAACTTTATTGTGTTCCTCCTCTGAGATTGTTCTGTTGCTAATGTTTCTGGTATTTTTTTTTCATCTTCAAAGAACCTGAGTGTTGTAATATACGTATGGATTAATAACTTATATTGGAATATTGCTTGTGCATAGGTCCTCCAGCGCAGACAGGGAATGTCTTCTGCTGGGCTAACAATTAAGGAACTAAATGACTTCCTTGATCACTTGGCCTCAAGTGAAAACAGGTGATGAAGGTTCCATATTTGTGTATATCTTATCTTTATGATTTCCATTGTTATAGATTACCAATTTTTTGTATGAGTGTGTTTGGTACGGAAGAATATGGTTTCCTGTTAGTTACTTATAGAAATCGCAGAAAATGAATTAGAAGAAGTAGAAGACATGCTTAAAATGATCAAGAAAACTAATCAAGAACCAAAAGATTGTCTCCAGTTATCAAACAATGACAATGTGAAAACACTTTCTCCTCTCGCCAATTAGCATTTCAAGAAGTCAAAAACCAGATAAAACTGAACTAAAACCACCCCCTAATAAAAGTCTAAGAATAGGTATTTATAATTTCTAAAAATACATAACAAAATTCGGAATAAATTAGGGTTTGTGCACCCGCGGTGGCGTCGCATATGCTGTTGTGGTCACATCTGCTTTGCCGCATCGGGTAGCACGCTGAAATTGTCGCATCTGACTTGCATTGAAAGATTGGTGAGATGCGTCCCCGTATTAGGAATTGCGGCCGCACTAGTGCACCACATATCATACTTTTTCTGCACCTCTTTTGCCTCGAGTTGTAGTCTGTGAACGGGTGATGCGTCGCCGCATGTGGGATTGCGACCACATCACTTACTCCACATCATTTCCTCTGCATCAACATCACTTTCTGGCAGTGGTCTGTTTTATTACTTCCAACTCTCCTTTTTTGCACCTTTTTACTTTGTTTCAGCCCAATCACCTGTAAATCATGTAAATCTGTCTTTCAGTAATGTTAATGTTTATCAAAAGAGAAAATCTGTCTTTCGGGGCTTAAATGCTGTGTTACCTTTTTCTCTCCGAAAACCCACAACAGAACCAACTTAAGGACTAGATAAGTAGGTTAATGTCACGACCCGAGTCTACACCTTAGCTGAGACACGGTACTTGGAACCACAAGTGATCCCAAGCTAACCCTTGGCATAGTATATCTAAGCATATCATATGAAAACTGAAGCGGAAGCTGTAAACTAAAATCATAACTGAGATAGATTTCAGAAATAAGTCTATTACAACTGAATACTAATGTCTGAAAGCCTCTAAACTGAATAAGATAATTTGCCAGTTTATGAGTTCCGTGATATGAGGTAAGAATAGTGCTACTATGCCTTAAGTGATACGATTGACGACTTTTAAGCTTTACAACACTTCTCAACTACACTTTTCCTCTTGAATAATACTCTTCATCAACTAAAACTTATAACCCTCACAAGGGTACATGTGACTACTTCTACAGTAGATCGCGTCCATGGAAGTTAGGCTAGAATTTGGTTTTTTTGAAGTTTGATTCATGAGACCTATCTACGATCCGTAAAAAGTTTTACGGCCAATGGTTGGGTTCGTGAAATTCAGACTAAATTTCCCAATCTCTGAACTTGATTTACGGACGTCAATCTATGATCTGTGATTCATTCCAAGAGCCGTAAACACCGTTCGTTAAAATTAGAAGAATTTTCCTATTTCAGAACTTAATCTATGAGCCCCATCTATGGACCATGGTTCCATCTACGGTCCGTAGATATTGCTCATGGATTCCAGTTTTCTCGCAAAATTTCAACTTCTCACGATCTGATTTGGATTTAGGACTTCTGAGGTGTTACAACTCCGAACTCCGATTGATGCAAATTTGGTAGCATTGGAAAAAAGACTCATCAAACTTTACTTAGATAAGTCATGAGCCACCTAACTCTTTATGTGTTGAGAGATATGGTCGTTTGAAGTTGATCCTTATATGAATTCATGCAAAAACTTAGCCGATAGAAATGCTTTGAACTTGGCTTGGTGGTTGAGGTACCTTACGACCCTAAAACACATCCGATACACTTACTACACTTAGTAAATGACCTTAACATATACATAGAAATTAGAAATCATCGGGTTCAGGCCTACACACATAAAGAGAAGGGTTAAGATATTTGCTTAGAACTTGCGGGTGTTACAGTTAATAACCCACTTATCATACACGTGCTTTTGGGGATTGATGTGGCGTAACCCAAAAAAATTCATGGAGGCCTAGGCCTATAAAGGACACTACGTGCCATGGACCTGGATTGTGACACAATTAAGAGCCTGTTTGACATTGCTGTTGGGAGGCCAAAAGTGTTTTTTTGAGAAAAACACACTTTTTTTTGAAAAATCAAGTATTCGGCAAATTCTTAAAACTACTTTTAAATGAAAGTAGAAGCAGTTTTTCTGGTGTTGGGAAGAAGCTAAATGTTTCTACTTCTTAAAAAAAGCAGAAGTAGAAGCAAAAAATTAATTTTTTGAAGACTAAAATATCCCTGCCTTATATACATATTTATCAATATGTCCCTTATTAATTAATTAATATATCTCATAAGTTTGGTTAAATTTCATTCAAGAATTTTATTTTTTATTTTTATATAATAAATTTGTATTTTATTTTATGTTTATATATTATTATTTTATATTTTATATATTATATTTACGTTTTATATTATAGAATTAGAAATAAAGGTAACAACAATATTTTTGCAGAATTACAAAAATAAATAGAAGAGAGAGTAACAATTAAAAATTTCAGCTCTCCCAAAAGAAGTAACAAATAACAAGTTTTGTTTTCTTAATTTACATATTATTTTATTTTAATTTAAAATTTTTGTAAGGTCAAACTCATCGATGGCCCCCTAAAGTTGGCATCAAGTTTCACCTAGACACCTTAAGTGGACGATGTTCATTTTAGACACCTCATGTAG